>JAVSCE010003378.1:600000-1144295 GCA_032199065.1 Smutsia gigantea | reverse complement strand
ATAGAGGAGGGTCAACTGCTTCTTACAATTGGAGCCCTGGTCTATTCCTTGTGTCTTTGAGTGCTCTCTGGGGCTTCCTGACTGAGGGAGCTTTTTAAAGAGATGTTAATGCAAGAGATTCGGTGAGTCCTCTTCCTGGCCCCCACCTCTGAGCCCCCAGAGACTTTGGGCTTCTTGTGGGATTGTCCAGAAACTATGCAGGCTGATTCCTGAGTCTGGGTTGGCACACAGCTCTCAGACAGAACTCCAAGAATAAGGGTCAGATTCTTAGATTCAGGAGGACTTGAAGGAAAAGAGGGCCCTGCTGGGCTTGTTAGGCAGAATTGTTACAAATGCTGTGCTCTGTATCGTTCCTGGTGTGGAATCACCACATCTTTTTTACCTTTTCCAAAACTCAGCAGAAGCTCTGGGCTGAAAGCGTCCCTAGTGGTCATTCAATCCTGTGACTAAAGCAGAACGTGGCATTTAGGAGCCAAGGAACACCTGAGACTGGTTAGTTAAGGACCTTTCTCCCCAGTGTAGCAACCGTAGTCTCGCAGTTCAAGCAGCTGTCCTTGACAGAAAGTGATACTAAATTCTCTGTCATAAGCAAAGTTCTACATGACTGAGCCTACTAATTGAGGGCCTCGTTTGTTGCATTATTTAAATCCATATCGTTGATTTTCATAATCCAGCTCTTAGAATGTTAAAGTCGGGAGGAAGAGAACTTAGAATCCAGCCTTCTCATTTATGCTCCAGGAAATGGAGACCCAGAGAGGTTGGTGAGTTGAGTAAGAACACACAGCAAGTTTAGGGCTGAGTCAGGGGAATCAGAGCCAGCCAGAGATGACAGGCCAGCATGCCTGTCTGTGTTGGTACATCACACTGTCCCTTTGTTTCCTGTGTGTGCCCAGCTCCTTGTCTGTAGACTCTGTGTGTGTGTGTGTGTGTGTGTGTGTGTGTGTGTGTGTGTGTATGTGTGTAGACAGCTGGGGTCCCAGTCAAAAACAGGATGGATTGATGAATGTTTCAAAGGCATAATAAAGAAATACATTGATGCTCACTGTTGAGCTGTGTTTTAAAATGCTTCTTGCTGATGTGTCATATAGTTACCTCGAGAAATTCCACCAGAATACTCTTGACTGGTGACCTATTATTGCTACCTTTTCATAATAGCTGACCTTGTTCATGTCATGTATGTGTATAATTTAGTTATGGTACAACTCATATTATTAACTGGTTACTTTTTATGGACGGTTTTGTTGGGATTAGTTTGGTCCGAGCACTAGACCTGTTCACATTTATCAACTCCCATACCCCTTCTTTTGTAACTTGCTTCCTTTAAATAGCTCACCTCTCTTACTTGATCCCCAAGGTGTTAAAATGCTAGGTGCTGAGTGTGGTGCTGTGAACATAATAAGCATTCTCTAAATGTTGGTTGAAAGGGTGACTGTTACCCCCAAGATAGGTCTGAGTGTTCACTTCTTTTGGTTTTTAGTATAGCCAGGGGGGAAAATTAGCTGTGTAATTTTTTTCCCCTCTAGCTTGAATGGAGTTTTAAGCAAAGAGACTCACATGCACACCAAATGGCTGGAAGAGGATTAGTAAATTAAATGTAGGGTTATTGTTTGTGTCCACAAAACAAAACCCTAAATCACATTTAGCGTAATTTGTGGTTTTAAATTGGACTGATTGAGCAAGGAAAGTGAAATAATCTCTCATCCTGTCCAAAAGGCGATACCTTCAGACCAGCGTTTAATTGCGTTGGCGAAGTAACTTTGGGAAGGCAGTGGTAATTCTGGCTACATTATTGTTGGTTTGTGGCTAAACTGAGATCATTTTCTCCTGGTTGCACTAACTTTCTCTATTGCTCTTCATACTAATCAGATGAAAGCAGTGAGAGATGCTTAGTGGTAGCTACAGGGTGGGCAGGGGAGGGTGACCTCTGGGGCAGGGCTGTAGTTGTCTGTATGGCTGTTTCCATACGTCATGTTCCAAGGAGAGAACCAGTAAGCTCCCAACACCCAGAGACTCAGCAGGCACAGCCTGATGAATTTCTTCATGATCTTTTACACAAAGTGAATGCCGTTCACTCGCACAAAAGTGTGTTATTGACTACACACTTACACATGTGCTTTCGCAGCCCGATTGTACAGGTAGGGGGCTCACAGGCATTCATGTAGGTATCCAGTGCAGTTTCTGGTGGAGCTTCTAGCTGCCTGGGTATCCCATCATCTCCATCCCCACAACCAGCCACTTTCAGTGACTAATTCAGGCCTTGCTCATTTCCTATTTGGACCACTTCCTAGGTGTATTAGTCCAGACTGATTCATAGTCTTCAAAGTCCCTTTTACCAATGAATGCATGTCTTTTACCTCTTATGAAGGCTTCTTCCTTCCAAAAGAACTGAGGTCATAGATACCTAAGATATTTTACAATGCTGAACATGACGCTCAAAACTGTTCTGCAGTGTGCTTTTCTTTCTGCTTTTGTCCCCTTGAGTTCTTGGAATGGCTGTCTCTTCCTGTGCATTCGGTGTCTGTTTGGAATTTTACACCTACTTTTGCAGTGGTGCCAAGCAAAGGTGCTTACAGGTTTTCCCATTCTTCTGGAACAGCCCTGGAGGGGGCTGTTGGGATAGAAGCTGAAAGTACTGACAAAGGACTTAACCCTTTCTTGTGTGGTACCCAAGGCCTGTGTCAGTGATTTCAGTTACCTGGATAGTCTAGGTTTTAGAGTTTGCAGGACCATGGGCTAGCTCGTGGTCAGTAACAAATGCTTGTGGAAAGACTGAATCAGCAATTGGGCTGGAGCAAGTACAGTCTGCTCAGTCTTTCTGCTACCAATTAGGAGTTAGTAATTTTGAGGAAAAGATTCCTTTTGCTTTTCAATTGGCATTTACTATACAGAAGGACCTTTCAGGCCCCCAGTGGTTATTTTAACCTTTGATCTGCATACTAGTATTCATGTCATGCTACTGAATGGGTTTGTCATATTTCTATATAATAACACTACATTGATGTGTTGCGAATCTAAGGTAATGTGTCTGTGTGTATGTGTGTGTGTTGATTAAGGTGCCAAAGTCCAGAGGCCAAGATCAGAAAGTAGGTGGTTGAATATTTCATCATTTAAGGTTGGACTTAAATTGTCGTGATTTAGTATAGTGTTAAGAGAGCGGCTATTTAGAAATCAGATCATTGAAACAGCTTGATGAATATATCATTACTCAGGAGGGGACTTGGAGTTTGCCATCTTCCTTCTGGTGGAGATGGGAGGAAACCAAGAGGAAGAAAATAGTTGCTCACTGTTAGCTGTATTTTAAAATGCTTCATTTTAGACATTGTGTGACAATTGTGAAAGAATATATGCTTTCTAATACTTAGAGGCTGTTTATGGCACGGAAATTCTCTTTTGCCCTTTGAGGAAGCATTTCCATTTCTCCTTGGTGGTGAGTTACAACTGAGAAAGACCTTAAAAAATAAGATGAATGCTTGAATTTGATGGTCATATTGGCATTTATTTATCCCTTTCTCATGTGAAAAAAAATCAAAACGTGTTGTCAGCCTTCCTTTCAAGGAGTGAGGTTCCTGTATTCACACTCAGCATTTTTGTCTCCGTAGCTGTGCCACCCAACATAGCGGAACTGAAGAATCTGGAAGTGCTTAACTTTTTTAATAACCAGATTGAGGAGCTGCCCACACAGATCAGCAGCCTTCAAAAACTCAAACACCTGAACCTGGGGTGAGTGTTCTGGAGGAGAAGGTAAAGGTGAAGAAGAGAATCAGTGGGATGGACTGCAGGCAAGCAGGGATAACTGTAAGTCAGCATAGGAGTTGCTGTTTTCTAATTTCATTTTATGTTGCAAGTTTTTAAAAAAGTTTTATTGTTTTAATACATCCTTTCAAGGCTTGCATTACTGCATATCTATTTGAGAGCTAATTGCAAAGCTTATTGTTGGTGTAATCAGGGAGTTTTTTACTGTATTTTGTTTCCAATAAAATTTTATTTCAGTTATGTTGACCAGGAAGGGACTCACTTGTGTAGGGTGAACTGTTCAGACCAGTTGTGCTATAGTTGATTTTTCTCTCTGTATTTAGGAGAAGTCATTGACACAGCTCCTTCCCTTTATAGCAGAAAGGACCTTTCCTAACACTGCTTCATGATTCTTGCACTTCTTTTAAGGGGTGGAATGGTTATAATCCTATGTCTTTACCAAGTTGAAGAGGGGAGTGTGGATTCAGCTGAGGCGGCAAACCAGGCAGCATAAAAAACAGTCATGCCATGGATTGTTTTGTAGTTTTCAAAGTCCTCATGCCGGTATTTGACTTGCAGCCGCAGTGTTTCTGTGACTTCTTTTCTATTTTTTATTTTTATTAAGGTATCATTGATATACAATCACATGAGCAACACTGTGGTTACTACATTCCCCCCATTATCAAGTCCCCACCACATATTCCATTACAGTCACTGTCCATCAACATAGTAAGATGCTATAGAGTCACTACTTACCCTCTCTGTGCTATACTTCCTTCCCTGTAACCCCCCTACATTATGTGTGCTAATAATAATACCCCTTAGTCCCCTTTTCCCTCTCTCCGCATGCACCCTCTACTACCCCATCACTTTGGTAACCGTTAGTCCCTTCTTGGAGTCTGTAATTCTGCTTCTCTTTGTTCCTTTAGTTTTGCTTTGTTGTTATACTCCACAAAGGAGTGAAATCATTTGGTACTTGGCTTTCTCCACCTGGCTTATATCACTGAACATAATACACCCTCTAGCTCCATCTGTGTTGGTGCAAATGGTAGGGTTTGTTTTTTCTTATGGCAGAATAATATTCCATTGTGTGTATGTACCACATCTTCTTTATCCATTCATCTACTGATGGACACTTGGGTTGCTTCCATATCTTGGCTACTGTAAATAGTGTTGTGATAAACATAGGGGTACATATGTCTTTTTTTAAAGGGATCTTGTTTTCTTCGAGTAAAAAACTAGGAGTGGAATTTCTGGGTCAAATGATATTTCTATTTTTAGTTTTTTGAGGAACCTTTATATTGCTTTCCACAATGGTTGAACTAGTTTACATTCCCACCAGCAGTGTAGGAGGGAAGGGGAAAAGCTCAATCCCTTTCTCTGCCACCTCGCCAGCATTTGCTCCTTGTCTTCTGGATGATGGCCATCCTAACTGATGTGAGGTGGTATCTCACTGTGTTTTTAATTTGCATTTCCCTGATGAGTAGTGATGTGGAGCATCTTTTCATGTGTTGGCCATCTGAATTTCTTCTTTGGAGAAGCATCTGTTCAGATCCTCAGCCTATTTTTTAATGAGCTTATTTGCTTTTTAGGTGTGGAGGCATGTGAGTTCTTTATATATTTTGGAATGTTAACTCCTTATCAGATATGTCGTTATGGCTATATTCTCCCATACTGTAGGATGCCTTTTTGTTCTACCAGTGGTGTCCTCTTCTGTACAGAAGTTTTTAGTTTGATGTAGTCCCATTTGTTCATTTTTGCTTTTGTTTTTTTTGCCTGAGATGTGTTCAGGAAAAAGTTGCTAATGTTTATATTCAAGAGGTTTTTGCCTGTTTTCTTCTAAGAGTTTTATGTTTTTAGGACTTACATTCAGGTCTTTGATCCATTTCAAGTTTACTTCTATGTGTGGAGTTAGACAGTAATCCAGTTTCATTCTCGTACATGTAGCTGTCCAGTTTTGCCAACACCAGCTGTTGAAGAGGCTGACATTTCCCCATTGTATATACATGGCTCCTTTATAGTGTATTAATTGGCCATAGATGTGTGTGCTTATCCTGTCCCATTGATCTATGGGTCTGTTCTTGTGCCAAAACCAAACTGTTTTGATTACTGTGGCTTTGTAGTAGAGCTTGAGATAGGAAGCGTAATCCACCTCCACTTTTGTCCTTCCATCTCAGGATTGCTTTGGCTATTTGGAGTCTTTTCATATGGTTCCATATGAATTTTAGAACTATTTGTTCTAGTTCATTGAAAAATGTTGGTATTTTAATAGGGATTTCATTGAATGTGTAGACTGCTTTAGGCAGGATGGCCATTTTGACAATATTAATTCTTCCTATCTATGAGCACAGGATGTATTTCCATTTATTGGTGTCTTTAATTTCTCTCTTGAGTGTCTTATGCTTTCAGAGTATAGGTCTTTCACTCCCTTCGTTAAGTTTATTCCTAGGTATTTTATTCTTCTTGATGCAATTGTAAATGGGGTTGTTTTCCTCAATTCTGTTTCTGCCAATTCACTGTTAGTATATAGGAATGCAACAGATTTCTGTGAATTAATTTTGTATGTTGTAACTTCTCTGAAATCAGTTATTCATTCTAAAATGTTACAAGCACTTAAGTTACACATACACTTAAAACTATATATGACCCAGCAATTCTACTCCTGGGTATTTACCCAAAAGAAATGTTAAACATACATCCATACAGAAATATGTATGTGAATGTTCATAACAGCTTCATTCTATAGCAAAACCAGAAACAACTCAAAGGGTAAATCCATAGTAGGTGAATGGGTAAACAAATTGTGGTATATTCATGCAATGGAATACTAGTCACTCAGCCTACAAATACTGCACTTAACCAATGTAAAAGCAGTGACTACTGGGGAGTGGATTAAAGATGGCGGCATGAGAGGTGAGACAGAGGCTTCCTCCTAAAACTGCATATAATATACGAAAATATAACTAATACAACTAATCCTGAAAGAGCAACAGGAAAGAGGGCTGCGCCAAACTGCATACACCTGGAGAAAAGAATAAACCTCACGGAACAGGGTAATGTACCAAAGCTGTGGCCCAGCGGGACCCAAGCCCTTCCCTCATCCCAGCTCTCCGGGGGGAGGAAGAGAAACAAACAGAGCAGGGAGGGAGTGGAGGCCTGGGACTGCTGAATATCGAACTCCGGAGATCTGATCTGGGAGCACAAACCTGCAATTCATGGTGTTTTCATGGTACTCTTGTGATTAAGGGGTTGGAAAGCTAAGACAGTCAGAATACCTGGAGAGACTGAGATTCCAGCCGCTTGTGGAAAGTAGCGATCCATATCCAGCTGCTCTGGGACAAAAGAAAGGCGGGCAGTCTGAGAGACTTCCTAACAGCAAGAGGGCTGCTAAAGGGGCAAGGATTGCACAGAGCTTACTGCTCAGGAGAAAGGACAAGTAGACAAAATTGTCTGGGTGCACTCTGCCCAGCAGGTTGGGAGCTATCAAGATTTTCAGGTGCTCTAGCTCCCTGGCTGGCTACACAGCTCCAAGAACCCCCCTCCATGATACGTAGCCTACTGCGCCTTTCTCCTGGCCAGACCCACCTGGCTTGCAGACCAGGAAACCCTACTCTGGCATTAGGCCGGCCAGAGGGAAGCCCTGTCTACAGCAACTACAAACACAAAGCATAGAGGCTTATACCTGTGTGCTCGCCCGGCCCACTGGTTCTGGCAGTGGAGACAGGCACAGCAGCCGGGAAGCAGGAAACAGCTCTTTCCTTCTCCCAGGCACTAATACCGCTCCCCTACGCCCCCCAACATTGCTTCAGGGCTGAGCAGCTCCAGAGAGTAGAGCTTCTGGGCACTAGAGGGTGTCATATACAAATATGAAATGCCAAAGGAACCTGGTTCAAAGTTAAATTATGGATATGAATACAACCCCTGAGAAAGATTCAAATGAAATCGACCTCATGATTCTGTCTAAAAGGGATTTCAAAATAAAAATCATTAACAGGCTGATGGGGGTACAGAAAAATATTCAAGAACTTAGGGAAGAAATCCGATCAGAGATCCAATCATTATGGAACACAGTATCAGAAAATGAAACATATAATGGAAAGTTTTAAAAGCAGATTAGATACTGTGGAGGAGACGATACATGAAATAGAAATTAGAGAAGAGGAATACAAAAGCTGAGGCACAGAGAGAAAAAGGATCTCTAAGAATGAAAGAATGTTGAGAGAACTGTGTGACCAATCCAGACAGAACAATATTCACATTATAGGAGTACCAGAAGAAGAAGAAGAGAAGAAAAGGGATAGGAAGTGTCTTTGAGGAGGTAATTGCTGAAAAATTCCACAATCTGGGGGAGGAGAGAGTCTTTCAGGCCATGTAGGTGCACAGATCTCCCAACACGAGGGACCCAAGGAAGACAACACCGAGACATATAGTAATTAAAATGGCAAAGATCAAGGATAAGGACAGACTATTAAAAGGAGCCAGAGAGAGAAATAAAATCACATACAAAGTAAAGCCCATTGGGCTATCATAAGACTTCTCAGCAGAAACCTTACAGGGAAGAAGGGAGTGGCATGATGTATTTAATGCAATAAAGCAGAAGGGCCTCGAACCAAGAATACTTTATCGAGCGAGGTTATCATTTAAATTTCAGGAGGGATTAAACAATTTCCAGATAAGCAAAAGCTGAAGAGAGTTTACCTCCCTCAAACTGTCTCTACAGTGTGCTTTGGAGGGACTGCTATAGATGGAAGAGTTCCTAAAGTTTAATAGCTCTCACCAGAGGTAATAAAACCACAGTAAAGAAAGTAGAACAGCTAATTACTAAGCAACTGCAAAATTAAATCAACTATCCCCAAAGTCAATCAAGGGATAGACAAAGAGTACAGAATATGATACCTAATACATAAAGAATGGAGGAGGAAGAAAAAGGAGGAGAAAAAAAGAACCTTTAGACTGTGTTTGTAATAGCATATTAAGTGAGTTAAGTTAGACTCTTAGATAGTAAGGAAGTTAACCTTGAACCTTTGGTAACCACAAATCTAAAGCCTACAATGGCAATAAGTACATACATTTCGATAATCACCCTAAATGTAAATGGTCTGAATGCACCAATAAAAAGACACAGAGTCACTGAATGGATAAAAAAACAAGCCCCATCTATATGCTGCCTAGAAGAGAATCACTTTAAACTCAAAGACATACACAGACTAAAAGTGAAGGGATGGAAAAAGATATTTCATGCAACTAATAGGGAGAAAAAAGCAGGAGTTGCAGTACTTGTATCAGAAAAAACAGACTTCAAAACAAAGAAAGTCACAAGACACAAAGAAGGACATTACATAACTATAAAGGGGTCAATCCAACAAGAAGATATAACCACTTTAAATATCTATGCATCCAACACGGGAGCATCTACATATGTGAAACAAGTACTAACAATTAAAAGAGGAAAGAAAATGCAATGCACTCATTCTAGACTTCCACACTCCACTCACTCCAAAGGACAGATCAACAAGACAGAAAATAAGTAAGGAGACAGAAGTACTGAACAACACATTAGAACAGATTGACCTAACAGACATCTACAGAACTCTGACCACCAAAGCAGCAGAATACACATTCTTCTCCGGTGCACATCGCACATTATCAAGAATAGATTATATACTGGGCCACAGAAAGAACCTCGGTAAATTAAAAAAGATTGAAATTGTACCAACCAGTTTCTCAGATGACAAAGGTATGAAACTAGAAATAAATTATGCAAAGAAAATGAAAAATCCTACAAACACATGGAGGCTTCACAACATGCTCCTAAATAACCAATGGATCAATGACGAAATAAAAGCAGAGATCAAGCAATATATGGAGACAAATGACAACAATAATTCAACACTGCAAAATCTGTGGGATGCAGCTAAGGCTGTACTAAGAGGAAAGTATATTACAATACAGGCCCACCTCAGGAAAGAAGAAGAATCACATATGAACAGTCTAAACTCACAGTTAATGAAACTAGAAAAAGAAGAACAAATGAGGCCCAAAGTCAGTAGAAGGAGGGATATAATACAGATTAGAGCATAAATAAATAAAATCGAGAAGAATAAAACAATAGAAAGAATCAATGAGAGCAGGGGCTGACTCTTCGAGAAAATAAACAAAATAAATAAACATCTAGCCAGACTTATCAAGAAAAAAAGAGTCTACACAAACAGAATCAGAAATGAGAAAGGAAAAATCACTATGGACACCACAGAAATATAAAGAATTATTAGAGAATACTATGAAGAATTATGTGGTAACAAACTGGATAACCTAGAAGAAATGGACAGTGTTCTAGAAAATTCAACCTTCCAAGACTGACCCAGAATGAAACAGAAAATCCCCAAAGACCAATTACCAGCAACGAAATTGAATTGGTAATCAAAAAACTACTTAAGAACAAAATTCTTGGACCAGAGGGCTATACTGCTGAATTTTATCAAACATTTAGTGAAGACCTAATACCCATCCTCCTTAAAGTTTTCCAAACAGTAGAAGAAGAGGGAATACTTCCAAACTCATTCTATTAGGACAGCATCACTGTACTACCAAAACCAAGCAAAGACACCACAAGAAAAGAAAGTTACAGACCAATATCCCTGATGAACATAGATGCAAAATACTCAACAAAATATTAGCAAACCGAATTCAAAAATACATCAAAAAGATCATCCATCATGATCAAGTAGGACTTATTCCAGGGATGCAAGGATGGTACAGCCTTTGAAAATCCATCAACAACATCTACCACATCAACAAAAAGAAGGACAAAAAAACACATGAATATCTCCATAGATGCTGAAAAAGCATTTGACAGAATTCAACATCCATTTTATGATAAAAACTCTCAACAAAATGGGTATAGAGGGCAAGTGCCTCAACATAATAAAGACCATATATGACAAACCCACAGGCAACATTATACTTAACAGCAAGAAGCTGAAAGTTTTTCCTTTAAGATCGGGAACAAGAAAACGATGCCCCCTCTCCCCACTTCTACTCAACATAGTACTGGAGGTCCTAGCCATGGCAATCAGACAACACAAAGAAATAAAAGGCATCCAGATTGGCAGGGAAGAAGTTAAACTGTCTCTGTTTGTAGATGACATGGTATTGTACATAAAAAACCCTTAAGAATCTACTCCAAAACTACTAGATCTAATATCTGAATTCAGCAAAGTTGCGGGATACAAAATTAATATGCAGAAATCTGTGGCATTCCGATACACTAACAATGACCTAGCAGAGAGAGAAATCAGGAAAACATTTCCATTCACAGTTGCATCAGAAAGAATAAAATAGCTAGGAATAAACGAACCAAGGAAATGAAAGACCTATACTCTGAAAACTACAAAACTACAAAAGAAGATACCAATAAATGGAAACACATCCCGTGCCCATGTATAGGAAGAATTAATATTGTCAAAATGGCCCTCTGCCTAAACCAATCTACAGATTCAGTGCAATTCGTATCAAAATACCAACACCATTTTTCAACAAACTAGAGAAAATCATTCTAAAATTCATAAATAACCACAAAAGACCCCAAATAGCCAAAGCAATCCTGAGAAGGAAGAATAAAGCTGGGAGGATTATGCTCCCCAACTTAAAGCTTTACTACAAAGCCACAGTACTCAAGACAATTTGGTATGGGGACAAGAACAGACCCATAGACCAATAGAACAGACTACAGAGCCCTGATATAAACCCAACCATATATGGTCAATAAATATATGATAAAGGAGCCATGGACACACAGTGGGGAAATGACAGCCTCTTCAACAGCTGGTGTTGGCAAAACTGGACAGTTACATGCAAGAGAATGAAACTGGATTATTGTTTAACCCCATACACAAAAGTAAACTCGAAATGGATCAAGGACCTGAATGTAAGTCATGAAACCATAAAACTCTTAGAAGACAACTTAGGCAAAAGTCTCCTGAATATAAGCATGAGCGACTTCTTCCTGAATGCATCTCCTCGAGCAAGGGAAACAAAAGCAAAAATGAACTCATGGGACTACATCAAACTAAAAAGTTTCTGTATGGCAAAGGACACCATCAACAGAAGAAAAAGGCATCCTACAGTATGGGAGAATATATTTGTAAATGACATATCCAACAAGCGGTTAATATCTAAAATATATAAAGAACTTACATGCTTCTACACCCAAAAAGCAAATAACCCGATTAAAAAATGGGCAGAGGTAATGAAGAGACAGTTCTCCAAAGAAGAAATTCAGATGGCCAACAGACACATGAAAAGATGCTCCACATCACTAATTGTCAGGGAAATGCAAATTAAAACCACAATGAGATATCACCTCACACCAGTAAGGATGGCCACCATCCAAAAGACAACAACAAATGCTGGCAAGGATGCGGAGACAGGGGAACCCTCCTACACTGCTGGTGGGAATGTAAGCTAGTTCAACCATTGTGGAAAGCAATATGGAGGTTCCTCAAAAAACTAAAAATAGAAATACCATTTGACCCAGAAATCCCACTCCTTGAAATTTACCCAAAGAATACAACTTTTCAGATTCAAAAAGACATATGCACCCCTATGTATATTGCAGCACTTTTTACAATAGCCAAGATATGGAAGCAACCTAAGTGTCCATCAGTAGATGAATGGATAAAGAAGAGGTGGTACATATACACAGTGGAATACTATTCAGCCATAAGAAGGAAACAAATTCTGCCATTTGCAACAACATGGATGGAGCTGGAGGATATTATGCTCAGTGAAATAAGCCAGGCAGAGAAAGACAAGTGCCAAATGATTTCCCTCATTTGTGGAGTATAACAAAAAAGCAAAACTGAAGGAACAAAATAGCAGCAGACTCCCAGACTCCAAGAAGGGACTAGTGGTTACCAAAGGGGAGGGGTGTGGGAGGGTGAAGGGGATTTAGGGATATTATGTTTAGTGCACATGGTGTCGGGGATCACAGGGAAAACTGTAGCACAGAGAAGGCAAAGAGTGAATCTGTGGCATCTTACTACACTGATGGACAGTGACTGCATTGGGGTATGGGTGGGGACTTGATCATATGGGTAAAAGTAGTAAGCACATTGTTTTTTCATGTGAAACCTTCATAAGAGTGTGTATCAGTAATACCTTAATAAAAAATTAAAGAAAAAGCAAATGGTACTGTTTGGGGAAACTTTTGTTTCATTTATGTGTCTTCTGGATGCACAGTTTGGAAAATATACTTCTTTTTCATATATACTTCTTAACTGTGGTACTGGTCCAGTGTTTTTTAAAACCATGGATTGGATTGTGGTCCTTAACACTTCCTGGTTTCCCCACTGAATTCCTCCCTTGGACAACATTTGAATTCTCTAGCAGACAACATTATGTTAATTTCAGTATTTCCTAATTTGAAGACTTTATCATCACTACTTTTGTTCAGTTACTTGGGGTTAGGGGGTAATCTTTGGCCTTTCCTTAGGTACTTCAACCTGGCCTGTGACCATAAAGAGTTTGACTTATTTAGTCTCTTTGATCTTCTTTCTTTATCTGTATTTAATCCCTTCATCTATAAAAAGTTGTTTTTCTCCTATCAAATAGTGTAGTCCTGTTTATTTTCTAAGATCATAAGACTAGATTTTGTAGTACAGGTGGGGAGGCGTCACTTCGGGAGACCATTAGCAAAACTTGTCAGCAACGTGACCTAAAGGCAGGTGAGTTAATCTAAGACTGTTTCCTCTTTAGTAAAATGAGGAATAATATCACAAAAAGATGGTGTGTCACGTAAGAACTTGTCTGAATTATGGCCCCTCTTTTTGACTGATCTGCTAATATGACCTGATATTTAATTAGATTATAATCAGAATTTTGTTATTCGTCATAGGTTAACAGGAGGAACAGTTTGCTGTTAGGGTTTGTGTCAAATCATTGGCTACAAATCATTTGATTGTGTTGTGGTTTTTATGGCAAATTCTTTTTATACCCTGTTGAGGTTCACAATTAGCTTTTTAAGCCTTCTGCCCTGAGGAAGAGGAGTCTTTAATATAGTCTATATAGATTTAAATCTAAAAAAGGAGCTATCTGAAGTGCTTTCTATGTTCAAAGGACGTTTCAGAATATCTGCCATATAACAGAAAAATTAGAGAGTACTTAAAAACTACTTTGGAAAGAAGTGACTGTGTAGTGCATGGCACCTGAAAGAGAAGGAGAGAGAAGAGGTTTGCGTTGTACAAAGAGAAAAAGTTTTGACATTATAACTCTACTCGAGAGTTGTAAAATCCAGATTGAAAAAGCGTTAAAGACTAATCACTTACTTATCTAGAAATTAATACAGGAAATTTAAAACTGGTTGAGAGTGTGTGTGCCTTATTAGTCCAGGTAAAACTTCACTTTTATGTTTTAAAGTGGATTCTTAAGGGAAAGGAAGAAAAAAACCATGGTACAAGAGTGGGAGAAGGTCCAGGTGTAAAATCAATTTGATAAAAAGCTAATTTGGTTAGCAGGGATGGCATGCGGATATGCAAAACACTTTTTTTTTTAAGAAAACTTACACTTTAAGTCATACTATCTTGTCCAGATTCGTATTTGGGTTTTCCTCCCAAACTCAAGTACAAATGACCAAGTTCTGCTGTCGTACCATCTCCTCCATTCTTTGATAAGAGAGCTCAGTAGAGAACATCATAATAGATTGCCTTACTGAAGGCAGGTGGCCTTGACATCACAGTTCTTTTTCTTTCTATATTTTAACAATACAGTAATATCAAGTGAATGATTCTCATTAGAGAACTAACCGATAATCATTGTTGCAAGCATGTAATTGTAATGTGCATCTTTCTATTTTTAGGTTTTTGAGGAACCTCCATATTGTTTTCCACAATAGTTGAACTAATTTGCATTCCCACCAGCAGTGTAGGAGGGTTCCCCTTTCTCCGCCTCCTCACCAGCATTTGTTGTTCCTTGTCTTTTGGATTTTGGCCATCCTAACTGGTGTGAGGTGATATCTTATTGTGGTTTTAATTTGCATTTCCCTGAGAATTAGCAGTGTGGAGCATCTTTTCATGTGCCTTTTGGGCATCTGAATTTCTTCTTTGAAGTGTCTGTTCAGATCCTCTGTCCATTTTTTAATCAGGTTATTTGCTTTTTGGGTGTTGAGGCATGTGAGCTCTTTATATATTTTAAATGTTAACCCCTTATTGGATATGTCATTTATGAATATATTCTCCCATACTGTAGGATGTTTTTTTGTTCTACTGATGGTGTCCTTTGTTGTACAGAAGCTTTTTAGTTTGATGTAGTCCCATTTGTTCATTTTTGCTTTTGGTTCCCTTGCCTGAGATGTGTTGAGAAAAAAGTTGCTCATGTTTATACTCAAGACATTTTTGCCTGTATTTACTTCTGTGAGTTTTATGTTTTCATGACTTGCATTCAGGTCTTTGATCCATTTCGAGTTTACTTTTGTGTATGGAGTTAGACAATAATCCAGAGTCATTTTCCTACATGTAGCTGTCCAGTTTTGACAACATCAGTTGTTGAAGAGGCTTTCATTTCCCCATTGTATATACATGGCTCCTCTGTCGTATATTAATTAACCATATATGTTTTTGTTTATATCTGGGCTCTCTATTCTGTTCCATTGATCTCTGGGTCTGTTCTTGTGCCAGTACCAAATAATTCTTTATTACTCTGGCTTTGTAGTAAAGCTTGATGTCGGGGAGCGTAATCCCCCAACTTTATTCTTTCTTCTCAGGATTCCTTTGGCTATTCAGGGTCTTTTGTGGTTCCATATGAATTTTAGAACAATTTGCTCTAGTTCACTGAAGAAATGCTGTTGGTATTTTGATAGGCATTGCATTGAATCTGTAGATTGCTTTAGGGAGGATGGCCATTTTGACAATATTACTTCTTCCTATCCATGAATGAGCACAGGATGTATTTCCATTTATTGGTGTCTTCTTTAATTTCTCTTATGAATGTTTTGTGGTTTTCAGTGTCTTTCACCTCCTTGGTTAGGTTTATTCCTAGGTATTTTATTCTCTTTAATTAAATTGTAAATGGTGTTGTTTTCGTGACTTCTCTTTCTGCTAGTTCATCATTAGTATATAGGAATGCAACAGATTTCTGTGTATTAATTTTGTTTCCTGTAACTTTGCTGCATTCAGTTGTTCTAGTGGTTTTGGGGTGGATTCTTTAGGGTTTTTTATGTACAATATCATTGTCATCTGTAAACAGTGACATTCTACCTTTTTCCTTACCAATCTGGATGCCTTTTATTTCTTTGTGTTGTCTGACTGCTGTGGCTAGAAGCTCCAGTACTATGTTGAATGGAAGTGGTTAGAGTGGGCATCTTTGTCTTGTTCCCAGTCTTAGAGGAAAGGCTTTCAGCTTTTCACTATTAAATATAATGTTGGCTGTGGGTTTGTTGTACACGGCCTTTATTATGTTGAGGTACTTGCCCTCTATACCCATTTTGTTGAGAGTTTTTATCATGAATGGATGATGAACTTTGTCAAATGCCTTTTCAGCATCTATTTAGATGATCATGTGATTTCTGTCCTCCTTTTTGTTGATATGGTATATGATAATGGATTTTCAAATATTGTACCATCCTTGCATCCCTGGAATAAATTCCACTTGTCATGATGGATGATATTTTTGATGTATTTTTGAATTCAGTTTGCTAATATTTTGCTGAGTATTTTTTGCATGTATGTTCATCAGGGATATTGGCCTGTAATTTTCTTTCTTTGTGGTGTCTTTGGTTTTGGTATTAGAGTGATGGTGGCCTTATAGAATGAGTTTGCAAGTATCCTCTCCTCTTCTACTTTTTCAAAAATGTTAAGGTGGATGGATATTAGGTCTTTTTTAAATGTTTGATAAAACTCAGTCGTGAAGCCATCTGGCCAGGTGTTTTTTTTCTCAGGTAGTTTTTTGATTACCAATTCAATTTCACTGCTGGTAATTGGTCTGTTCAGATTTTCTGTTTCTTCTTGGGTCAGTCTTGGGAGGTTGTATTTTTCTAGAGTTGTGCATTTCTTCTAGGTTATCCAATTTGTTGGCATATAATTTTTCATAGTATTCTCTAATAATTGTTAGTATTTCTATGGTGTTCATAGTGATTTTCCCTTTCTCATTTCTGATTTTGTTTATGTGTGTAGACTCTCTTTTTTTCTTGATATGTTTGGCTAGGGGTTTGTCTCTTTTATTTTCTCGAGAAGCCATCTCATGGTTTCATTGATTCTTCCTACTGTTTTATTCTTCTCATTTTTTTCAAATTTCTGCTCTGATCTTTATTATGTCCCTCCTTCTGCTGACTTTGGGCCTCATTTGTTCTTCTTTATCTAGTTTCATTAATTGTGAGTTTAGACTGCTCATTTGGGATTGTTCTTCTTTCTTGAGGTAAGCCTGTATTGCAATGGACTTTACTCTTAGAACTGCGTTTGCTGCATCCCACAGGTTTTGGGGTGTTGAGTTGTTTTCATTTGTCTCCATATATTGCTTGATCTCTGTTTTTATTTCGTCATTGATTCAGTGATTACTTACGAGATGTTAAGCCTCCATGTGTTTGTGGGCTTTTTTGTTTTCTTTGCCTAATTTATTTCTAGTTTCATACCTTTGTGGTCTGAGAATCTGGTTGGCACAATTTCAATCTTACTGAATTTACTTAGCCTCTTTTTGTGGCCTAGTGTGTAATCTGTCCTGGAAAATGTTCCACATACACTTGGGAAGAGCGTGTATCCTGCTACTTTTGGCTGTAGAGTTCTGTAGATGTCTGTTAGGTCCATCTGTTCTAATGTGTTGTTCAGTGCCTCTGTGTCCTTACATATTTTCTGTCTGGTTGATCTGTCCTTTGGAGTGAGTGGTGTGTTGAAGTTTCCTAAAATGAATGCATTGCATTCTGTTGCCTCCCCATAATTCTTTTAATATTTATTTCACATATGTAGGTGCTCCTTTATTTTGTTCATAGTTATTTGTAATGGTTATTTCCTCTTGGTGGACTGACCCCTTAATCATTATGTAATGTCCGTCTTTGTTTTGAAATCTGTTTTGTCTGATACAAGTACTCCTACTCCTGCTTTTTTCTTTTGCATGAAATATCTTTTTCCATCCCTTCACTTCTAGTCTATGTATGTCTTTGGGTTTGACGTGAGTGTCTCATATGCAGCCTATAGATGGGTCATGTTTTTTTATTCATTCTGTAACTCAATGTATTTTGATTGGTGCATTCAGTCCATTTACATTTAGGGTGATTATCGAATGATATGTACTTACTGCCTTGCAGGCTTTAGATTCATGGTCACCACAGGTTCAAGGGCAGCTTCTTTACCATCTAACAGCCTAACTGAATTTGCTTATTATGTTATTTCAAACACAATCTAAAGGTTTTTTTTTCCTCTCTTCTTTTTCTTTCTCCTCCATTCTTTACATGTTATGTGTCTTATTGTGTTCTTTTTATTTATCCCTTGACTGACTTTGTGGGTATTTTATTTAATTTTTCATTTGCTTAGTAATTAATTAATTGGTCTACTTCCTTTACTGTGATTTTATTTTCTCTTGTGACAGCTATTTAGCCTTAGAAGCACGGCCATCTAGAGCAGTCCCTTAAAATACACTGTACACATGGTTTGTGGAAGGTAAATTTCCTCAACTTTTACTTATCTGGAAATTGTTTAATCCCTGCTTCAAATTTAGATGATAATTTTGCCTGGTAGAGGGTTCTTGGTTGGAGGCCCTTCTGTTTCACTGCATTAAATATACCTTGCCACTCCTTTCTGGCCTGTAACGTTTCTGCTGAGAAGTCTGATGATAGCCTGATGCGCTTTCCTTTGTTCATGATCTTTTATCTCTCTCTTGCTGCTTTTAATATTGTCTCTTTGTCCTTGAGCTTTGCCATTTTAATTATCATATGTCCTGGTGTTGTCTTCCTAGGGTACCCTGTGTTGGGAGATCTCTGCACTTCCATGACTCGAGAGACTTTCCTTCCCCAGATTGGGGAAGTTTTCAGCAATTTCCTGAAAGAGACTTTTGATAATCCCCTTTTCTCTCTCTTCTTCTTGTACCCCTATAATGCGAACATTGTTACATTTGGATTGTTCACACAATTCTCTTATTAGTCTTTCATTCCTAGAGATCCTTTTTTCTCTCTGTGCCTCTCTGCGTCTTTGTTTTCCTGTTCTCTAATTTCTATTTCATTTACTGTTTCCTCTACCTCATCTTACCTACTTTTAAATCCCTCCACTATATATTTCATTTCAGATACTGTATTTTTCAAAATTTTCATCTCTTTGTTGAAGTCCTCCCTGAGAACTTGAATATTTTTTTGTAGCTCTATGAGCATGTTTATGGTTTTTATTTTGAAATCTGTGTCAAGATTGATTTCAGTTTCACTTATCCTTCTTTCTGGTGTCTGTTGGATTCTTTTTTGTACAAAATATTTTTTTTTGCTGTTTCATGTTTCTAGTGATTCTTATGGAATAAGAGCTGTGTAGGCAGCAACCCTAATGTCCAGAAGCTCTACTCTCTGGAGGTGTGAGGCACTTGGAGCAATGGCGGGGTCACAGGCATGCACCACTGGCACCTGCCAGGAGGAAAGAGATCTTTCCTACTTACTGGCTGCAGTGCGTGCCTCCACTGCCATGACCAGTGGGCTGTGCACACACACAGGGAGGAGCCTTTCCGTTATTCCCCTGTAGCTGCCATTGGCAGGAGCAGCAGGTGTGTAGACTGGTGCCTGCCAGGATGAATTAACTGCAGGCTGTCTGTTGCAGTGGGGGGGCATCGGTGCTGCATTTCCAGCCTGGGGGACGGAGTGTCTGAAGCTCCTGAGAGCCCCCAATCTGCTGGGCTGAGTGTGCTGGGATGATTTTTTCCACCTGTCCTTTCTCCTGAACAGCATGGTCTGTGTAATCTTTGCCCCTTTAACACTCTTCTCACTTTTGGGAAGGCCTTCAAAGTGCCCGCCTTTCTTTTGTCCCAGAGCGGCCAATTGTGGGTACCTGTTTTCCACAAGTGGCTGGAATCTCAGTCTTTCCAAGTTTTCTGCCTGTTTTTGCTTTCCAACCCTGCTAATCTCCAGAGTACCCTGTAATATGGGTTCGTGCTCCTGGAGGAGGTCTCCAGGTCTCCAGGGCTGCATGTTTAGCAGTCCTGGGCTTCTACTCCCTCCCCATTCCATTTCTCTTCCTCCTACTGGACTGAAGCTTTGCTACTTTACCCTTTTCTATGAGGTCTTCTTTTTTCCCCAGATATAGGTAGTCTGTTTTGCAGTCTTTGCGTCGCTCTTTGAGGATTAGTTGTATTTCCTCTATTTTCATGTTATGTTGTTTTGGGAGGAGATTTCTATCTCACTTCTCATGCCATTTTTTCCCCTCGACATATTTACTCATTATCATGTTCTCATATTAGTCGATAAATAAGATTCAGATTTAATTTAGTTTGACCTTTTTGGCCCAACAATAGAAAAATAACTTTTAATTATCTATCTTATGTTAAGTAATCTATGTTTGTTAGGGTGAATTATTAAATTGTGGTTGTTTGAGAGTTTTTTTCAGTAAAATTCTAAAATTAAATATCATTGCCTAATTATTTTAAACTAGAGGGATTTCATTAGTACTGTCTAGTTGGTCCTATTTCACCTTGCTGCTTCATTAGTTTCGTTTGTATTTGATATTTCATGTATTAGAAATATTTCATATTGATAGCAGGATTTATGGAAGGCTGCAGTCCTTATCTTTGCAAATAAACATGATATGAAAGGGTGTATGACAGCCGCTGAAATCTCCAAATACCTCACCCGTAGTTCAGTTAAGGATCGTCCATGGCACAGTCAGTCCTGCTGTGCTTTAACAGGAGAAGGGTAAGTGCTCATCAGTAATGAGAGGAGGTGTGACTTTGTCCAGATTTCTTTCAACTTTTTTAGGCCAACCTGTTTTGTTCTTTGATCTGGTCCCAATTAAAGATGGTTTTTATATTGTGACTCAGGGTTACAAGGTTGAAATATTATTGTCAATTGCTATTTTAAAAAAACAATGGGTAACAATTTTTTGTAACTTTTACTGTAAACAAAATCTTTTACCAAAAATAGGTAATAACAAACTTTTAGATTAAGTTTTCATAATCCAAATTTTTAGTTCTTGCTTTTATAATTTACTGTCTGGGGAAAAAATTGTAATGTCACCTGAATTGAAAAGAAAGCCTCAGAAAAGTTTATTTTCTGCAAGGGCTTTACCTTTCTCCAAGATTACCATATTATCAGAAGTGCTTTGTGAAGCATACATCTAGACAATATACATACATACAGACAAATTCCTTAGAGTTTGCTTCTTTTCCAAAATACTTGACTTTGGATATAGTAGGCCAAGGAGAACCCAATGTATTATATTTTATTTCCAGGAACTTTTTTATCCTCAAATCAACATAACCACCTTAGTCTTTCTCATACTAGAAATAGCTTGTAACATAATAATTTGATGTAGAGTGTTTGACCTGTGCTTATTAAGACTGGGCCATAAACATTCCATTTTTTTAGAATTTAGGAGAGTAAGGTGAAATGAAGTTGCTGTTGTCTTTCTATAATGGTTTTGATTTTAGTTAATTTTAAAAGAGGGGGGAAGAGTATTTGCAATCTTGATGGCAAACTCACCAAAGCTTTATCCTCAAGTTGAAACTGAAGCAATTTCTGACATTAACTGATTAAGACCACCTTGTTTATGTGAATCTTCTACTTAAAATTCTCCATACAGTGTTGCCTATTGTCACTTAAGTGTGTAAGTAATTATTGTAGTACCACCTATTGGATAAGGCTTAAAAATATAGAAAGTATGCTTTCAATTTCTAAGTATAGTTTTTTTTTTCATTTTGCAAATACTTCTGTCTTTTGTTTTAGGTTATGCCAAGGACTAGAGTGGATGACCTCTGGTATTGGTGTGAGGTAACTTTTTTGCTTGAAAGAGACTGCTCTGTTTATTCTGTGACATGAACATTTTCCTAATCTTTGGCTGCTAAGGCAGCAGCATGTTTAATTTATAACAACACAAACCTCTATGAGCAACACTTCTATCAAGTGCAGCTGACCTGGAACACAAAATATTTTTTCTTACCTTTTTTTTAAAGCACTAATATTCAGTTGAATGAACATAATGTATAACTATGTTTTCAGCAAAAGAATTCTTCTGACTGCTTATTCTAATTATTCAGTGACTGCCTTGTGAGAAATGTTTGTCATGTTTGTTCTCTGAAGTATTGTAATAACTTAAATGACTGATTTCTTTTATTTCTTGACCATCCTTTTCCCCCACCAGATAATTACTTGTTTGACAAAGTAGTAGCAGAAATTATCAGGTACTGCTTGCAAACTTAACCAGCACTAAATATTTGCTCCCTCTATAAACCACTTATCTTTTGAAGAGAACTTACTATAGAGAAAGAAATGTGCCTACAATATATATACAGGATTAAATATCATGTAAACTGCCTTTAAATGTGCTAACTTCCTTCACATTATTGCAAGTCTTGGAATCATTTTAAATTACTATTAGCATGGAAATTAAGTGGGCTATTTACCTAAAAGAATTAAGTTCACTTTTCTGCCTGCCTAATTTTAATTGGTTAAACTAATCAAGGTTAAATATTTATATGAAAGCCCAACTTTGATAATAAATATATTGGATAAAGATGAGATCTGGTATTTTAAGAATGTCGCATTATTCAATGCATATAACTGTCGGAAGTTACCAGCACTAATACTAAAATGACACTTAGAATATATTTTACTCTCAACTTTAACAAACAGCTTTACTATCAGAAAGTTCAACTGTTCCATTTGCAAGGGACCTCATATCTGCTTTGGGCAATAACTAAAGCAGAAATATTAAACAGTTAATTCTATTTCTTTAAAGTTGAAATTGTTACTCTAATAGTATTTCTACCACCAGCAATATATTACTTAAAAAAAAATAATGGCTTTTCTTAAATCTGTTTGAGGTTGTAGTGTAATAGGCTTGAAACAATTCCCATCCTTATAGTTACATCTCATGTTCTCAAGCCTTTTGCTGGATTATAGGAAACTGCTGAATTTAATCCTGGCTTTTAGACTGTAAGTTTGAGACTCATAGTTAATACACTAACAACTTAAAAAGTAAAAAATAGAAAAAAAAGTCACTATCAAAATCTTATTTATTGCATAGCATTAAGAAGTTTTCAAGGCAGTTGTCTAATATGAATAATAATAATCTAAATAGCACCTACCTTAAGATGGAGGACAAGTATTGTAATTTTGATCCTCTATTTCAAATGTGTGATTTTGCTATAATGAAAGGATAAAATGTGTATTTAGAGAGTAATACTTCATTTATACAGTGTTTTTTGCCATTTGGGTCAAAATAGGATTCAGTATTCATAAGAATATCAAAATAATCTGTTTTAAAGTGGTGTTTTAATTTTAATATTTTTTATTGTAGGCTGGTTTAAATTTTGGTCTGTTTTCAGGTATATTTGATTTATTTTACTTAGTCCAATTTAGATGAATATGGTGATGTTTTCTGATTTCTCTTTAGTAGTAGCACACCCTGAACTGAAAAGTGCCCAGAGGAAAGTTTCTGAACTTTGGGAACTGGTTACTTATTAACTTTGTTTTGAACCTTTTTCTTAGTGATTCTATACCAGTTAGACAATAAGTTTTGTTTTAAATATAACCCATAATCAAGAACATGAGAGAAAAGCAGACATAATTCAGTATGGATGCTTTGTGGTGTGTGGTGGTAGGGTAGGAGGAATTATGAAAATCCATTTACCTAAAGCACACTTGCTGGAATTTCTGTCTTGGTTATATAGTTTAGCCATAAATACTGAGGATAATTCTCTTAACCCCAGCCTGAAAAAAAGCACATTTAGTAGTCCTATAATGTGTTCTTATTATGAAGTTTATCATCTTATATTAGTAAGATTGGCTGGCTCCATTTTCTATCAAATTATTTGGTTATTTTTTATATTACCACATCAGCATTATATTGAAAGTGTTTTTAATAGTTGATGGTATTTTGTCAACTATTAGGATAGAGTCAAGTTTGCTATTTAATTTTTAAAATACAATTCATTTATTTTCTAAGTCCTTTTTAAAAAACATTTCATTAGCTTTGGATTAAAAATGATTTATGTTAACTGTGTGTTGAAGATGAAATCAGCATCCCATGAGGTTTTTGTGCGAATTGATTGGGAAAAGTTCAATAGGAAATTGATGTAAGACTTTTAAAAGTATTTCATAAGTTCTCATTACATATTTCCTGTTACAGTAAGATGAAAACTGATTATCCTTTACTCCAAGAGAATGGCTTAACTCAGCCAAGTATCTAATACTAAAGAATTGATTCTGATATTCATTGTAAATCAATCAACAAAATATAAACTTGTGATCAGTGCCTTTATTCTTATTTTGAGCTGAGGTCTCAATTTTGTACTATATCTGTTCTTTAAGATTCAGATAAGCAGCTAATTAACAATGAATAATTTGAGTTTCACCCTCCCTCTCAACCTCTCAATTGCCTAGCAAAGTTTTTAGTAAGTAGTGGAAAGCAAAGGGCCACATTACTTTTGAGAAATCATTCTACATTTTGTTTTTAATTTGAAGACAAACTAAATTTTAACGAGTCTTTTCCATGTGTTCTAACTAAAATGTAATTGTTACCCTTGTAAGTTCAAATAAGGCAGTTCTCTTAACTTAGAACAAGTCTCATTCATCATATTTAAACTCATTGTTCTTAATGAAGCTCATTTGGGAGCTCCTAGAATTAACAGGCCCTTTATATGAGGATATACTGTGTATTTTGTACTAATGCAGTCTAATTCCTTAAAATTGGAAATCATTTATATATCATTTGTTGAAAAACAGATGATTAAAAATGTAATTTTTGCTTTTATGTTCTGTTAGTATGCTTAAAGGTATATATAATTTTATTCTACATTAGAGGAAAGATAAATTCAACTTTCATTGTTAAAAATAATTTTTAAATGGGTAACACCCTTATAGTCATAGCTGTCTTGGTTAAGCATAAATTCACTTTCAATTTCTATAGCATAAGAGAAAACAATTATTTTCCTATGGAAACAGTGATATAGGCAGCACTGTAAACTGTATTCTCTGAAGAGTGAGGGGGAGTCAGAAAATCTTTTTGGTATAGTATCTTAGATAAATTATCAATGGAACCATTTCTGACTGGCACTCATTTAATTCTTAATTATGTAAAACTGTATTAGAAGAAAAAATATACTGGTATTATGCCTAGAGATGGAAAAATTCCATCAACATTTACTTTTGAAGACCAGTTCACGAGTCTAACTTTTCATCTGTGGCTTTAGATCCAAAACATTTCATTTCTAGTTCAGTTCTAATGGACCTTTTATATCTTGTCAAGGTAAAGTCACTTCAAGATACAGTATGGTGACTTGTCATCTAGTAGAGTAACGACTATCTGGCTATCTAAAAGGTGGACTCGAATCCTAATTTGGCCATTACTTACTTATTTGATCTTAAATTTACTGTCCATAGACCTTCTATTCTTCCCATACTGAGGAACTTAAGCAAACAAAACTCCAACATGTCTTTTGTTTTTAAAATCCTAAATTCTTACATACTACATTAAAATTGAAAAAAAAAACTAGGAAAAGACATGTAATACATTTTTTTATCTTATTTGATGCCTACCTCATCATTTCACTTAGTGTATGAATATTATCAAGTAAGGAAACAAATTATCAACTAGTAACAGCTACCTAACTTAAATTAAGCTAATAGCTAATGGCAGTGCAAAACAGAAAATAAGGCATATCGCTAAGAAAATTATTTTAGCCTTCTTATAAAACACCAGTGTGTGTTGAAAATACTTGGTGCTAGAGGTTAGATTACCTTGCTTATTTTCCTCATTTTCACTAGTTAGAGTGGTTGTTAGTCTGTTCATTTCATTGACTTTAGATGCCACCCAAAACTCTACTTGTTTGACTTTCCAGTATTGAAGGGATAGTTTACCAGGATTTCAATATTTTACAAACACCTGTATAAATCTGAAAGTACTTTATATTCAAGGTTAGTTTTTATGTAATGTCTTACCCTTACTCACTTAGCATTACTGTGGAGACTGAAAGCCAAAAGTCAGGTTCCCAAAAAGGATTTTTTAAGAGTTCCAGGTGTCCCAAGCTAAGTAGAGAAGGCCAATTAAAAAAAAAAAAATCTTCAACCACTCCATTTTACATTTAAAGTAGAAAAAATATTGTATTCAACAGATCTAAAATTCACTTCACATGTGTATGGTTTGGTAAAATGCTTGGGAAATGTTAATTTGGAGGGACAGAAGAATATCTAGGAAAGGAAGTTAAAACACTTGATAGTAAAGATAAACATGGGGCAGAAAATCTTGAAAAGGATATTAAGTAATAGAAAATTTGAATGAAGCAGTGAATTCTCCCCATGTAAGGCAGTTAAAATTACTAGAAAGGACAGTCATTTACTCTAGAACTGAATAGCCTATATGATTTTTAATGTGGCCAAAGCAGTGAAGACAGATCAGGCTTTTAGAATTTGGGAGTGTAATCACCTAAAGGCATCTTTTGCATTTTTTTAAAACAATAAGATACATTTTCTTGAGAAATGGAGAAATAATAAAATGTGCCATGCATATCTTTTGGAATAGAAAACAAAGTTCTAGAAGAATGGAAATCTTCTCTCACACAAACTTGTAAAATCTTAATTAAAAAATTACCTCATTTTTCAATCTCTAAGGTGCTTTTGCCATTTGTGGGATGTTGGACCATCCCATAAATACTCCCTTCACCTAAATATGTGAAATTCACAACTGAGGGATAGCATTCCTTGGAGATTTTGTTTCTTTTATTCTTGTGTACCACCAGCAGGCTGCCATGGTGTAGCAGATCCACAAATCATCCTCATTAAAGCACACGGGCAAGTTCTGTCACTACTTGGTTTAATTAAAGTCAGATAAGGGAAAGGAAAAACCTCAACATTTGATTGGTTTTATTATACTGTGAACATATTTCCATCAATGACTATCAGTTTGATGTTGGTTATGTGTAATTTATTTGTGTAATTGGACCCTATTCATAAGAAATTATGATCACTTTAATCTTCATACTTTTTCCCTCAGGAAATTAATTTAGGGACTCTACAGCCCCTGTTTTGTTCTCTTGGAGTAAACAGTTAAGTGTAGTTTTTGAAAACTTTCAATCTTGATTTTTAAAAAGTTTAGCTGCTAATTCATTAAAAGTGTGAAATAAGATGATGGTTATGATTTTTTCCAATTATGTAATAATTATAAATCTTACCCTATTCGCTATTGCTCAGAGCATGGTGTAAAAGGAAAACAAAAATTAAAAGCAGTTATAGCTTTCCTTGCTCTTGCGTTTATTCTAGTAAGAATATAATGACTATGGTCCCACATGGCCATGTTAACATAAATTGGTGCTTTAGAGCATTAAAGAGGAAACAGCAGGTCCTGTGTAATATACTTCTTGCCTCAGAATGTAAAACTATGTAAAAGCATCTATATTTATGTTCATTTCTTAAGGTTTAAATACAGACTGTCATTATCCATCAAGGTTCAGGCTTTCTGCAAAAGCTGTAATAATATCTTAACTAATCAGTTTGGTCAAACAGAAGATTGTTAATAAGGCCAAAATTATGAGATGGATCTCTCTGGACCCTCTGGCATTGTACAGAGGGGGAAAAAATGTCTCATGCTATAAACTATGCTGCTAAGCCCCAACCAAGCAATTAAAATGTGTGCTATTGGTCCAATATATAAGCATTAATAAATTTTTAAAGAAAACATTACTTAATGCATTTAATATCACTTCTTGAAAATGGTTCAAAGCATGTTCTTCTAATGGTAGAGTTGAAAAGACATGTTTTAAAATGTTTAATAGCTTCATTACTGTCATAAAATGCTTTTGTGTGCTGAGTTTAGGTTGCTGGTGCTCATGATTTTATATTTCTGCAATTATGTTATAATGAGTTATTTGCATGCCTACTTACCCAAGTAAAAGATGCTGTTTGCTCTGAAATGTTCATTT
This sequence comes from Smutsia gigantea, assembly GCA_032199065.1. Taxonomy (NCBI): domain Eukaryota; kingdom Metazoa; phylum Chordata; class Mammalia; order Pholidota; family Manidae; genus Smutsia; species Smutsia gigantea. The sequence goes on along the minus strand of JAVSCE010003378.1, from coordinate 1,116,479 downwards.
TTTAGACAGATTTTGGCTCATTTGCAGTCATGGTGCAATACAGTGTAACAGTCATTTGTTTTCAGTCAACAGTTTTATTTTTGTTATAATAAATACTTTTCCAATATGATGTGTCCCCAGTGGTTTCTTTTAAAGAGAAAATCTGTCTTGACAGTCTTTTGTCCCCAGTGGTGGAAACCCACTGAAGCTAACAGAGGAGAATGTCATTGTAAGGGTGCAGTGGTGAGAGCTCACGGAACCCATGGTCAGGGATGCAGCTGGATTTCTGGAACAGGCTGGGACCCAGGGACCCAGAAACACTGAGGAGGAACCAGGAAGTTCTCTTTCTCTCACTCACCTTCTTTCTCGGTCTTTCAGTGGACTGGATTTTTCTGTTTGCTAGTCCACGTGGTAGGTAGTGTCTAAATCACATAGTTCCTATAGTTTTATCTTTGTACAAAGGACAAGTCAGATTATCAGTAGGTTGTTGGTTACAATTCCATATTCTCCAGGGAAACTTTGTTTGCCTTCAGTGGGTCAGTTACTCTCTCTAGTTCAGACAACTTGAAGAAACCCTTGGGCAGCAGGAAGGAAATCCCAGACAGTGTGTGTGGTAGAACAGGAAATATATTTCGTCTTTGTCCTCTGTCCTGGTATAAAGCTCCTCAAACCCTTGGCATTTCCTGAATGATTGGTGTGTCTTCTGTCATTCATAAGAAACCTCTTTTGAGCTTAAGTTAATGAGGTCATTGAGGTGGGGCCCCTAGATAGCCTCAGGATGGGGCTGGTCACCAGAATGACCAGGTCAGAGGGATGGCACTTGGCAGCCCTGCCCACCACTCCTCTAGGAAGGGAATGTTGGGGGTTGGGGGGGAGGTGGTGCTGCTGATTAAGCTCCGTGAAAACTTGTGACAACGTGATTTGATGAGCCTCTGGGTTGGTGAGCAGATCCATATACACCCAGAGGGTTGGTGCACTCAGTACCATGGGGGCACTTCCAGACCTTGTCCTATGAACCTCTTCATTTGGCTCTTCTGTAGCCTTTATAATAAACAGGTAAATGCAAGCAAATGTTACTCTGAGTTCTCGGAGCAACTCTAGCAAATTAAACCCAAAGTGGGGATTTGGGGAACCTCCAATGTATAATTAGAAGCACAGATGACAATCTGGGTGTTGGACTGGCATCTGAAGTTGGTTGGATTGCAGACTTGTGAGACAGAACCTTCCTCTAACTTGTGGGATTTGATGCTGTCTCCAAGTAGGTAGTTTAGAACTGAGCCAAATTGTAGGACACCCTGTCAGTGTCTGCTGAGAATTGGAGAATTGCTTGGTGGTGTTGAAAAAATAAAAATTGGAGTGTGTACCCTATTGTGAGATACAATTAGGCTCTTAAGTACATTGTGTTTTGTGTTAATAAAAAAAAAAGTTGACCTGTAATCTAATATTGTATAGGATAAAGTTTCATTATATTCATGAATTAGATTCCTTGGAAGTGACTTAACTACCCCTTCTTTCAAAGACTCCTTTGAGAATGTGATGAAAAAGATAACTGAAATATTATACATAAGGGCAAAGTTAGAAAGTTTGTATGGAAGGATAAGAATATCAAGTACTTCAATTTAAGAGGTCTGTCGCACTACCAGATTTACGTGCCTGAACATTCCAATACCTTCTGGGAAACACCCAAACCCAATAAGGTCCATCCTGCCTATTTTTTTTTAAACAGCTTTATGTATATATAATTAACATATTAAACTGTACATGTTTAAAGTGTACAGTTTGAAAAGTTTTGCTGTGTATACACCAGTGAAACCATCACCGCAATCCAGATAATGAACATACCCACCAGTCCAATTTGCCTAGTGTCCTTTGTACTTCCACCCTTCTGCTCAACTCCGCACCTCCAGATAACCACTGAGTTGCTTTCTGCAGCTGTATTTTACTTTCATAGAATTTTATACTACCACTTGGCACAATTATTTTGAAATTTATTCATTTCACTGTGTAGATCAATGGCTCAGTCCTTTTTGTTGTTAAATATTCCATGGTATGGATGTACCACAATTTGTTTATCCACTCCCTCTTCCTGTGCATTTGGTTTGTTTCTAGTTTGTAGCCATTGCAAAGAGAACTTCTAGACTGCTAGAACACCAGTATATAAGTCTCTGTATAAACATTTGCTTTCACGTGTCTTGGGTAAACCAAGAAGACCTAGGAGTGGAATGGCTGGGACATGGTAAGGGTGTGCTGCATTTGTCAGGGAACTGGCCAACTTTTTCAGAGTGATTGTGCCATTTTACATGCCTGCTGTTGATGTATGCAGGTCCCACTTGCTTCACAACTGGCCTGGTCACTCTGATTTTGGACATTCTAATAGGTGTCTCACTGTGGGTTTAACCTGTAGTTCCCTCATGACTAATGATGAGCATCTTTTCATGGGCTTGTTGGCTATCCTTCTATCTTGGTGAAGTGTTTGTTCAAATCTTTTGCAAATTTTCAATTGGATTTTCTTCTGTCTGGGTTTCAGGCGTTGTTTATTTTGCATATAAGCTATTGATCAGATATGCTGTTTGCAGCCATCTCCCAGTCTTTGGCTTGTCTTGTCACTCTCTTGTGCCTAGTTTTAAGCTACTTCCTAGTTTACAGATGGCCAAACACAGCGGCATCAATAAGTGAATTTTGTCTAATCACATGGTTAAATTTACTTAACAGAATTCTGTATAACTGCCACATGTAATTTATATGTAGTTCTCTTAATATCCAGTTAGTTTTCTCATCACTAACCTAAGCTTGCTTGGAACATGCTTCACAGGAGCAGAATTTTTAAATTTGTTTTTCCTAAACAGAAAAGCCTGATGTCAAAGTAGAATTTTAAAAAGTTAAAAATAACTCTTACATAACCATACAGGGAGCATTTGTCAAAGGTTTTTTAAAGTAGGTGATTAAGGAACCGGTGGCTACAAAAAGGAGTACAGATCTGAAAAATTTGCCATTTTATTGTCTATATGTTACCATCTAATTTCATAAAGTCTGGACCCTATGTAATAAACAGTAAGTCAAAACTACAGTGTCCTTTAGAAAGTCAGGTGATCTTTCCGCAGACTTGAGAGACAATGCCCAAATGCAACTTTGAAAGGGCATGGTAATCTTTTTGCCTTATTTTCAAGTTCTGGATAGATTTTTGAAAACAGGAAAATTTTTTGCACTTTATTAAAATCTTGGCCCAACAAAATAGGGAATACAAAGTCGGCTGCAGGAAACAGGCTCTGATTTATCATTTCAAAACCCAGGATGGTTCAAGCTAGGCTGATGATGCAGAGCATTTCCAGCAACCAATAGCTGCTGGAAAGTCACACTAGAGATTGGTCTGCCCAGTGGTTCGGTAACTACCAGGAACTTGCCCCAGACTGTGTTGATTGAGAAAGTGTGCACATGCCAGCAGGAGACATTGCTTTGGTTCAGGATGCCCCTTTAGCTCCACGAAGTACTTAACATTCATTCCCCAGAACCTGTGCTATGCCACATGGTAAAAGTGTTAGGCAGGAAGATAGGCATGAGCGGGGTGGACAGAAAAGGTCAGTAAAGCTCCCTAGAAAGGACTGTTAACAAGTTAAAACTAGAAAGTCAGAGAAGACTCAGAGTTAATGAGGTAATCAGTTAAAGCTCAAAAGGTCAGGAGCAGCTTGGCCTTGAATGTTTGAATATTCCCCAGATAAAGATAAGTATCTGAGCACAGCCCATGTTTTCATTGTGCCATTGTAAGATTTACTTTAGCCAGGCTAAAAGGCCCACCTATAAACAGCATAATAAAGACAGGGAGATTCCACCTTAAAGCCAAAATTGCATTAAAAAAACTGGGAAGTTAATAAGTAAGATTCTTAACATACTCTTTAGCAAACAAATAACTCTGCCCACCTTGGAGGAAGGGCGGACAGTCTTGATAGATACGCTCCCAAACCAGGAAACTGCTATCCTGGGAGGGGACCAAAGCAGTAAATTTCTTATGTTAAGCTGATTTTGCAGAATTACCTAGAAAACGGATCAGAAACTTAATGTCTCATCAAAGATACTTGAGACCACCTAACAAGCCCACACCCCTAGCCCTTCCTCACATTCTTGAAAAATCCTTTAAAGGGGGAACCCCCAACCTTTCAGTGCACTCCTCTCTCTGAGGTTGCACGCAATTTCTGAGTGTGAAACTATAACTTTTCCCAACCTTTCAGGGCGCTCCTCCCTCCCTGAGGTCATCTGCACTTTTTCTCTCTTTAAGTAACTTTAAATAAAACTTTTACTCTGCTTCACCTGTGTCTCTGCCCTTCAATTCTTTGTTACAGCAGGGACAAGGACTGAGGAAAGTACACAACGCTCTCCTCCAACAAAAAGATACAGAGATGGGAAAGTTATCCTGGATGATGCAGGTAAACCTAAATGTAATCCAGGGTCCTTACAGAAGGGAAGCACTGAGAATCAGGAGTATAGAGGTGAGGATTCTTCCACAGCAGGAACAAATACACCCTGAGTTCTGTAATGATGGAGGATGTCTCCACACAGGTTGGTTATTTTATCATTTCTTTTAAATTAATCACCTTATTTTGGGAGCTGCCTACATTAAAAATGGGATTATTTCTGGCAGTGGATCCAGTTGCTGGGCCAACAGGATGGGAAGCCAAGTATAGACACTTACTGTAGGATTGGTGGACAGATGAGATGCAAGCTGCTGTATTTAAGAATGTGCTTGGAAGGCTCAGGAACTGGTCATAAGTTAAAATAATACCTACCATTTTGAGCATTCGACATGCCTGGGCCAATTTTTTGTTGTTTATTTTATTAAGGTATTATTGATATACACTCTTATGAAGGTTTCACATGAAAAAACAGTGTGGTTACTACATTCACCCATATTATCAAGTCCCCACCCATACCCCAGTGCAGTCACTGTCCATCAGTGTAGTAAGATGACACAGGTTCACTGTTTGCCTTCTCTGTGCTACACTGTTTTCCCCGTGATCCCCCACACCATGTGTACTAAACATAATAGCCCTCAATCCCCTTCTCCCTCCCTCCCCACCCCCTTCCCCCACCCCTCCCCTTTGGTAACCACTAGTTCCTTCCTGGAGTCTCTGTGTCTGCAGCTATTTTGTTCCTTCAGTATCATTTGATACTTGTCTTTCTCCACCTGGCTTATTTCACTGAGCATAATATCCTCCAGCTCCACCCATGTGGTTGCAAATGGCAGGATTTGTTTCCTTCTTATGGCTGAATAGTATTCCATTGTGTATATGTACCACCTCTTCTTTATCCATTCATCTACAGATGGACACTTAGGTTGCTTCCATATCTTGGCTATTGTAAAAAGTGCTGCGATAAACATAGGGGCGCATATGTCTTTTTGAATCTGAGAAGTTGTATTCTTTGGGTAAATTCTAAGGAGTGGGACTCCCAGGTCAACTGGTATTTGTAGTTTTAGTTTTTTGAGGAACCTCCATATTGCTTTCCACAATGGTTGAACTAGCTTACATTCCCACCAGCAGTGTAGGAGGGTTCCCCTTTCTCTGCATCTTTGCCAGCATTTGTTCTTAGTCTTTTGGATGGTGGCCATCCTTACTGGTGTGAGGTGAAACTCATTGTGGTTTTAATTTGCATTTCCCTGATGATTAGTGACGTGGAGCATATTTTCACGTGTCTGTTGGCCATCTGAATTTCTTCTTTGGAGAACTGTCTCTTCATATCCTCTGCCCATTTTTTAATCGGGTTATTTGCTTTTTGGGTGTAGAGGTGTGTAAGTTCTTTATATATTTTGGATGTTAACCCCTTATTGGATATGTCATTTACAAATATATTCTCCTATACTGCAGGATGCCTTTTTGTTCTGTTGATGGTGTCCTTTGCTGTACAGAAGCTTTTCAGTTTGATGTAGTCCCATGAGTTCATTTTTGCTTTTGTTTCCATTGCTCAAGGAGATGCGTTCAGGAAGAAGTTGCTCATGCTTATATTCAGGAGATTTTTGCCTAAGTTGTCTTCTAAGAGTTTTATAGTTTCATGATTCAGGTCCTTGATCCATTTCGAGTTTACTTTTGTGTATGGGGTTAAACAATAATCCAGTTTCATTCTCTTGCATGTAGCTGTCCAGTTTTGCAAATACCAGCTGTTGAAGAGGCTGTCATTTCCCCATTGTATGTCCAGGGCCAATGTTAATTGGTCTATTATGTTAGCTTATTTTTCTACAACAACCTTATGGAAGTAAATGTATTTATTCCCATTCTATACTGAGGAAGCAGACAGGGAAAGTGAGCTGCTGAAAGTCACAAGGTTATGAAGTGGCAGAACTAGGATTTGAAGCAGATACATGTGCTTCTAAAGTTAACTGTCATGGAGAAACTCTAGGTCTGGCTTTATTTTCTCCTCTCAACAGAATGAAAGGAAATTGAACGAATTCCCTGCAGACACACTCTACCCAAAAAAGGAGGGCAGGGGATGCACAGGCACAATGGAAGTCCCTTAGCTAGACAAGTGAGTTTGGATTCAGAGTGGAGGCCTGTGCTCAGAAGAGGCAGGCAGTGTTTGGGGAAGGATTCACTCTCTGGGGGAAATCTTTAGCTCCATACCTGACTGGGCTAAATAGGGTTTCTTTAAATTCCTCTGCTTAAACACAAAAAGCAAAAGCAAAAGCAAACAAAAACAGTAGTTCCTTTTGAAACCTGTTCTTTTTTGTTCCTTCCTTGCTGTATTATCATTCCTTTTTGTGAGTTTGTAACTTACATACAGTGCATAAAGCAATGTGTATAACTTCATAAATAAAAGTGAACACGTGGACCTACCACTTGTCATTGTCTTCTTAGTCTACACAGCATTCCTCCCTGGAAATGGCCACCTTCATAATGGCTATAACAACTTTCATTCAATATATTTAAGCCCATCTTCCACCTCCAAAGGTTTCCCAGGGTGAGCTTAGGGCTGTGACTGCTTCTCATCCAAAGAACCCACAGAGCTCCCCAGTGGGGGTATGCACATTATTGTGATGAGAAATCTGACAGCGAAAAAGCTTTCATCTCTCATTCATCCCTTTTATTTCCTGGAGCCTGGGGTGTGCAGATCATGCAAATCTGAGCTAATAAGGAAAAGCAAATAGCATCAAAACAATTTAGTATTGATGAATTTTACTGGATGATGAAATCATTAGCAGCAACAGATGTCAATGCCAGTGACATAACTTCCCATGACCTCAGTGGATCCCTCTCTGCAGAAAGGCCCCTGCATATCTAGTGAGACTCCCTTGATATCTTCATTAGGAGACAATTTTTGATGCACTTTCTTATGGGAGAAATAGGATAGTCCTGTGTTTGAAGGGTGGAGGAGCAACCTGAGTGTGCCCATGAGGGCGAGAATGAAAAGATTTTATGCTCCAGATTCAAGAGAAGAAGACCATCCTTTTGCTATATAATGTGACGGGTAAACACAAAACTAAAACTAATCCCAATCCATTCCTAACAGCCTCACATGGGTGATTTAACCTCTGACAGTCAGTGACGGCTTGACACTTGAGAAAGTCAGGCAATCAATAACAGTAACCTTGCTTCCACTTTGGGAGTTTGATAAGGAGTCTGAAACTCTCCCAATCCCTGAATTCCATTCAGACTATTGGATCACTTCTAGCTTTGTTCCTAGAGACTAACCTTTATCATAGTGGTTCTCAATGAACGGTAACGGCACTGCCTAGGACCCTGTTAGAAATGCAAGTTCTCAGGCCCCATCCCAGAGCCAGTAATGGAGAAACTCTGGAGGTGAGGAGGGCCCAGCAATCTGTTTCAGCATGCCCTCCAGGGGACTGATTCCGAGGCATGAGAACCACCAGCTCACAAATCAGACTCTTCCTTGTTTTGGAAAACATAACTGGTTCAGATGTTGAAGATGACCTCTTCCTTGAGTCAAGTTCACTGTTATTATTTCTGCAGGAAAGAGCAAGAGTGGGAGCAAGCTCACTGTGGGGAGAGAGCTGGTGGGGTGGGCAGTGTGCAGTTCATCTTCACAGTGCTAGGGATGAACTCCGGAAAAGGAAAAGAAGAGCTCCTAGTCTGACATGCACTGGGAATTCATGCAGGAGACATAACATTAGCCTCTTAGTCCAAGTTCTCTGGAGTCACAGGACGAAGGAGAGACACTGTCCAGCCTCAATCTCAGAGCCTGGGAAATTACAGTGTTTATTAGGCTGTTAGATCTCCAGGCTAGTGTGCGAGTGGGTGAGACACAAACCCTACCCAACAAGTAGAGTGATTGACAATGTCCTGGGAATGTGTAAAAGCTTCTATATTCTCATCAAGCAGGTAGAATGGAATGCAGAAGCAAACTGTTGCCAGAAGTTGCCATTTTCTTCTATTTTTCTTTAATAGATATTTTTCCTTCTTTTTTATTTTGCTATTATTAATGTACCATTACATGAGCAATATTATGGTTACTAGACTCCCGCTATTATCAAGTCCCCACCACATACCCCATTACAGTCACTGTTCATCAGCGTAGTAGGATGTTACAGAATCACTACTTGTCTTCTCTGTGTTTTACTGCCTTCGCTGTATGTCCCCCACCCCACTACGTTATGTATGCTAATCATAATACCTCTTCTTCCTGCTTATCCTTCCCTTCCCACCCATCTTCCCAAGTCCCTTTCCTTTAGTAACTGTTAGTCCATTCTTGGGTTCTGTGAGTCTGCTGCTGTTTGTTCCTTCAGTTTTTTCTTTGCTCTTATGCTCCACAGATGAGGAAAATCATTTGATACTTGTCTTTCTCTGCCTGGCTTATTTCACTGAGCATAATACCCTCTAGCTCCATCCATGTTGTTGCAAATGGTAGGATTTGTTTTCTTCTTAGGGCTGAATTAATATTCCATTGTGTATATGTACCACCTCTTCTTTATCCATTCATCTACAGATGGACACTTAGGTTGCTTCCATTTCTTGGCTATTGTAAATAGTGCTGCGATAAACATAGGGGTGCATATGTCTTTTTCAAACTGGGATGCTGCATTCCCAGGGTAAATTCCTAGGAGTGGGATTCCTGGGTCAAACGGTATTTGTATTTTGAGTTTTTTGAGGAACCTCTATACTGCTTTCCACAATGGTTGAACTAATTTACATTCCCACCAGCAGTGTAGGAGGGTTCCCTTTTCTCCACATCCTCGCCAACATTTGTTGTTTGTCTGCCTTTTGGATGGTGGTCATCCTTACTGGTGTGAGGTGATATCTCACTTTGTTTTTTATTTGCATTTCTCTGATAATTAGCGATGTGCAGCATCTTTTCATGTGCCTGTTGGCCATGTGAATTTCTTCTTTGGAGAAGTGTCTGTTCATGTCCTCTGCCCATTTTTTAATTGGCTTATTTGCTTTTTGTTTGTTGAGGTGTGTGATATCAACCCCTTATCAGATATGTCATTTATGAATATATTCTCCCATACTGTAGGATGTCCTTTTGTTCTATTGATAGTGTCATTTGCTGTCCAGAAGCTTTTTAGTTTGATATAGTCCCACCTGTTCATTTTTGCTTTTGTTTCCCATGCCCAGGGAGATACGTTCATGAAGAAGTTGCTCATATTTATGTCCAAGAGATTTTTACGTATATTTTTTTCTAAGAGTTTTATGGTTTCATGACTTACATTCAGGTCTTTGATCCATTTCGAGTTTATTTTTGTGTATGGGGTCAGGCAATAATCCAGTTTCATTCTCTTACATGTAGCTGCCCAGTTTTGCCAACACCAGCTGTTGAAGAGGCTGTCATTTCCCCATTGTATATCCATGGCTCCTTTATCGTATATTAATTGACCATATATGCTTAGGTTTATATCTAGTCTGTTCCATTGGCCTATGGGTCTGTTCTTGTGCCAGTACCAAATTGTCTTGAGTACTGTGGCTTTGTAGTACAGCTTGAAGTCAGGGAGCGTAATTCCCCCCACTTTATTCTTCTGCATCAGGATTGCTTTGGATATTCAGGGTCTTTTGTGGTTCCATATGAATTTTAGAACCATTTGCTCTAGTTCATTGAAGAATTTTGATAGGAATTGCATTGAATCTGTAGATTGCTTTAGGCAGGATGGCCATTTTGACAATATTAATTCTTCTTATCCATGAGCACAGGATGTGTTTCCATTTATTGGTATCTTCTTTAATTTCTCTCATAAGTGTCTTGTAGTTTTCTGAGTATAAGCCTTTCACTTCCTTGGTTAGGTTTATTCCTAGGTATTTTATTCTTTTGGATGCAATTTTGAAATGAATTGTTTTCCTGATTTCTCTTTCTGCTAGTTTACCGTTAGTGTATAAAAATGCAACAGATTTCTGTGTATTAATTTGGTATCCCGCAACTTTACTGAATTCAGATATTAGATCTAGTAGTTGGAGTGGATTCTTTAGGGTTTTATGTACAATATCATGTCATCTGCAAAAAGGGACAGTTTTAACTTCTTCTCTGCCAATCTGGATGCCTTTTATTTCTTTGTGTTATCTGATTGCCGTGGCTAGGACCTCTAGAACTATGTTGAATAAAAGTGGGGAGAGTGGGCATCCTTGTCTTGTTCCCGATCTTAAAGGAAAAGCTTTCAGCTTCTCGCTGTTAAGTATAATGTTGGCTGTGGGTTTGTCATATATGGCCTTTATTATGTTGAGGTTCTTGTCCTCTATACCCATTTTGTTGAGGGTTCTTATCATGAATGGATGTTGAATTTTGTCAAATGCTTTTTCAGTATCTATGGAGATGATCATGTGGTTTTTGTTCTTTTTGTTGATGTAGTGGATGATGTTGATGGATTTTCAAATGTTGTACCATCCTTGCATCCCTGGGATGAAGCCCACTTCATCATGATGTATGATCTTTTTGATGTATTTTTGAATTCGGTTTGCTAATATTTTGTTGAGTATTTTTGCATCTATGTTCATCAGGGATATTGGTCTGTAATTTTCTTTTTTTGTGGTGTCTTTGCCTGGTTTTGGTATCAGAGTGATGTTGGCCTCGTAGAATGAGTTTGGGAGTATTCCCTCCTCTTCTACTTTTTGGAAAACTTTAAGGAGGATGTGTATTAGGTCTTCATTAAATGTCTGATAAAATTCAGCAGTGAAACCATCTGGTCCAGGGGTTTTGTTCTTAGGTAGGTTTTTGATTAACAATTCAATTTATTTGCTGGTAATTGGTCTAATCAGATTTTCTGTTTCTTCCTAGGTCAGCCTTGGAAGGCTGTACTTTTCTAGAAAGCTGTCCATTTCTTCTAGGTTATCGAGTTTGTTACCATATAATTTTTCATAGTATTCTCTCATAATTCTTTGTATTTCTTTGGTGTCCGTAGTGAGTCTTCTTTCTCATTTCTGATTCTCTTTAAGTGTGTAGACTCTTTTTTTCTTTATAAGTCTTACTAGGTGTTTATTTGGTTTATTTTCTCAAAGAACCATCTTCTGCTTTCATTGATTCTTTTTATTGTTTTATTGTTCTAAATTTTATTTATTTCTGCTTTACTCTTTATTATGTCCCTACTTCTACTGAGTTTGGGCCTCATTTGTTCTTCCTTTTCTAGTTTCATTAATTGTGAGTTTAGACTGTTCATTTGGGATTGTTCTTCTTTCCTGCCGGCCTGTATTGAAATATATTTCTCTCTTAGCACAGCCTTCGCTGTGTCCCACAGATTTTGCGTTGTTGAATTATTGTTGTCATTTGTCTCCACATAATGCTTGATCTCTGCTTTTATTTGGTCATTGATCCATTGATTATTTAGGAGCATGTTCTTAAGCCTCCATGTGTTTGATGGCTTTTTCATTTTCTTTGATACCTTTGTGTTCTGAGAAGCTGGTTGGTACAATTTCAGTCTTTTTGAATTTACTGAGGTTCTTTTTGTGGCCTAGCATATGATCTATTCTTGAAAATGTTCCATGTGCACTTGGGAAGAATGTGCATGCTGTTGCTTTTGGATGGAGTGTTCTGTAGATGTCCATTAGGTCCATCTGCTCTAACATGTTGTTCAGTGCCTCTGTCTCTTTATTTATTTTCTGTCTGGTTCATCTGTCCTTTGGAGTGAGTGGTGTGTTGAAGTCTCCCAAAATGTATGCATTGCATTCTATTTCCCCCTTTAATTCTGTTAGTATTTGTTTTCCATGTGTAGGTGATCCTGTGTTGGGTGCATAGATGTTTATAATAGTTATATCCTCTTGTTGGACTGACCCCTTTATCATTATGTAATGTCCTTCTTTGTCTCTTGTGACTGTTTTGAAGTCTATTTTGTCTGATACAAGTACTGCAACTCCTGCTTTTTTCTCGCTATTGCATGAAATGTCTTTTTTCATCCGTTTACTTTCAGTGTGCATATGTCTTTGGGTTTGAAGTGAGTCTCTTGTAGGCAGCATATAGGTGGGTCTTGTTTTTTATCCATTCAGTGACTCTACGTCTTTTGATTGGTGCATTCAGACATTTACATTTAGGGTGATTATTGATAGGTATGTACTTATTGCCACTGCAGGCTTTAGATTTGTGGTTACCAAAGGTTCAAGGGTAATTCCCTTCCTATCTAACAGTCTAACTCACTTTGTATGCTATTACAAACACAACCTTAAGATCTTTTTTTTTCCTGCTTTTTCTTCCTCCTCCATTCTTTATATGTAGTGAATCATATTCTGTACTCTGTCTATGCCTTGGGTGACATCTATTCAGTTTTAGGAATACTTCCATCTATAGGAATCCCTCCAAAATGCACTGTAGAGATGGTTTGTGGGAGGTAAATTTTCTCAGCTTTTGCTTATATGAAAATTGTTTAATCTGTCCTTCAAATGTAAATGATAACCTTGCTGGGTAGAGTTTTCTTGGTTTGAGGCCCTTCTGCTTCATTGCATTAAATATATCATGCCACTCCCTTCTGGCCTGTAAGGTTTCTGCTGAGAAGTCTGATGCTAGCCTGATGGGCTTTCCTTTGTATGTGATCTTATTTCTCTCTCTGGCTGCCTTTAATAGTGTGTTGTATCCTTGATCTTTGCCATTTTAATTATTATATGTCTTGATGTTGTCTTCCTTGGGTCCCTTGTGTTGGGAGATCTGTGCACCTCCATGGCTTGAGAGACTATCTCCTTCCCCAGATTGGGGAAGTTTTCAGCAATTACCTCCTCAGTGACACTTTCTATCCCTTTTTTCTCTCTTCTTATTCTGGTACCCCTGTTATGTGAATATTGTTCCGTTTGGATTGGTCACACAGTTCTTTCAGTATTCTTTCATTCTTAGAGATCCTTTTTTCTTTCTGTGTCTCAGCTTCTTTGTATTGCTCTTCTCTAATTTCTATTCCATTTACCGTCTCCTCTACTACATCTAATCTGTTTTCAAATCCCTCCATTGTATGTTTCATTTCAGATATGGAATTTTTTAGTGATTGAATCTCCATCTTAAATTCATTCCTGAATTCTTGAATATTTTTATGTACCTCTATAGACATGTTTATGATTTTTATTTTAAACTCTCTTTCAGGAAGATTGGTGAGTTCAGTTTCATTTGGCCCTTTTTCTGGAGTTTGTGAGATTTTGGTGTGTACCATGTTCTTTTGATGTTACATATTTCTGTGTGCTGCCTCTGTTGCCCAGAAGCTCCAGTCTCTGGAGCTGCTCAGCCCCTAGAGTGAGGTTGGCGGTCGTTGGGGAGCGGAGCTGGTGCCTGGGGGGAGGAAACATCTGTTTCCTGACTCCTGTCTGCCCTGCCTGTCTCCAATATCAGAGCCCGTGGGCCGAGCACAGAGGTGTAAGCCTCTGTGCTTGCTGTCTAGCTGTTGTAGTTAAGGCCCCTCTGGCTGTCCCGACGCCAGAGCAGTGACTGACGGTTTGCGAGCCAGTGCTCTCAGTCCAGGAGGAAGAAAGCCCAGCAGGCTGTGAATCACAGTTGGGGGCCTCAGAGCTGAGTACCCAGCCAGGGGAATGGAGCACCTGGAGCTCTCCAAAGTTCCCAATCTGCTGGGCAGAGTGTGCCCTTACAACCTTGTCCCCTTCTCCCTTCTCCTGTGCAGCAAGCTCTGTGGAAACCCCCTGCCTTCAGCAGCCCTCTCGCTGCTAGGAAACCTCTCGACCGCCTGCCTTTCCCTTGTGTCACAGCTGCTGGGTATGAACCCTGTCCTCCACAAATGGCCGGAATCTGTCTCTCAAGCACTTTGCCTGTCCCAGCTCCCCATTCTCCAGAGCACCACACAATGTAGATTTCTGCTTGTAAAGCAGATGTCCAGGGCTAGGTGTTCAGTAGTTCCAGGCTTCCACTCCCCTCCCCGCTCCGTTTCTCTTCCTCCCACTGGTGAGCTGGGGTGGGGGAAGGGCTTGGGTCTTGCTGGATCAAGGCTTTCATCTGTTACCCTGTTTTGTGAGGTCTGCTCTGTTCATGAGGTCTGTATGCAGTCTGGTGCAGCCTTCTTTCCTGTTGCTGCTTTAGGGTTAGTTGTATTAAGTATATTTTCACACTATCTGTTGTTTTGGGAGGAGTTCTCTCACCTCTCACGCTGCCATCTTTAATCCTCCTTAATAGATTCTTAAAAGTATAGTTTAAGGTTCATAGCCAAACTGAGTAGGAGGTACAGAGATTTCCTATATGCCCTTTGCCCCATATATGCAGAGCCTTCTCCACTGTCAATATCCTGCACTAGGGTGGTACATTTGTTACAATCAGTAAACCTAAACTGAACCTCATTACCACTCAAGTTCATAGTTAACATTAGGGTTCACTCTTGGCTTTGAGAAATGTATAATGTACCCACCATTTTAGTGTCACAGGATAGTTTCACTGGCCTAAAAATCCTCCATGTTCCACCTATTCCTCCCTCCCCATCCCCTGGACAGTTGAGCCATTTACTAAAATGGAAAACCCACAAGAATTTTCTGTTCTAGCTGTATTATACCATAGTTTTTGCTTTCATTTTTATAAAAGACTCAAAAAAGACCTGTCCTCTTTTCATCCAAATTCCACAGAAAGTAACTTTAGCTGTGCTATTTATTTATTGCCAATCAGAGGGAACCTTGATTCTTCCCAAGAATGTTGTAAAGTTTAATCAACTTTATTTTTTAAGGTAGATTTAGGTTTACAGAAAAACTGAGCAGAAAATATAGACAGTTTCCATATACTCCCTCTCCCCAACCTTCAATATTTCTTCTATGTATCTTCTACTAGTGTGGTATATTTGACATTTGATGAAGAAATCCAGAGGAGTACACCTTTAATGTTAGGCATAAAGGGGAACACAGGTGAATGCTGAGAGCTTATATCTCAAAACATGAGGGGTTGCTGAGGAATTCTGAGATGAGTCACTTGAGAAGAATCAAGTTATACTTATCAGCAGTAATGCTTGGAAGATTGGCAGATTGAGTCTGGTGAGGTCAAACCTGGGTGCCCAAAATAACTAGGATTACCTGATAGCTGGTATAAGAAAAGTCATGCTGAATGCCCCACGGTGGCCAGGACAGTATTCTTAGGAGATGTAGCTGTGGTGTGGCTCTGCATTTGTAAGTGGGCAAGGCCTCGGAGGCCAGATAGGGCCAAGCAAAATTGGTAAAGTGTAAAATATCAACTTGGTGCATATCTAATCCACAGGTTTGTTTATTTTAAGTGCTTTTTAAAATGCTGTTATTTCTTTTTCTTCTGTGTGATGGAATCATGTCATAGAGAAAAAGAAAAAAAAGCTCTCTTCCAATTCTTCTCCCCACCTTTCCCCTTTTTAAACAGAATATCTCTGTTTACTTTAAGCCCCACAGGTCATTTAGAGTTAAAATGTTTTCTAGGCAGTTAATGTGTCTCCTCTAGATGGCAGAACAGGATTTCATTTTGCACTGTTGAAACCTCTTGGCTATTTAACTGAAGGTCTCCTATTGCAGAAAATTCTTAAGTGATTTGGTAACTGAAAAACTCCATATATATTGAAATTTTTCTTTTTTACAGATAACACCTTACCAATCCAAAGTCATGGGAAGGAGAGGCAAGGTGCATTAGTAGAAAATCAAAACAACAAATTTTTAAAAATCCAAGATGTTTGATGTTCTCAAGTTGCTCTATTATCTTTAGTACATTGCTAATTATCTTGCCAAGTGTACATCCTGCTGGACCAATTTTAGTGGATAGATAAGACTTATTGTTCATTGACATTTATTGCTGCTACTTAATGAAGGTTGCTGGAGTCAATGAAAATTATTCTCGCAGGTAGGTTAAAATGCTATTATATTTGCCGTCATGTTGCTAATTTGCTTCCTGAGATATTTTTTTCCCAGGTAAATTTCAAAAGTAACCTATTGGATAGATCTGGCTTATTAATAGAAATTTTGGATTGGTTATATCTGAAAGACGCGGTTTATGTCAGGCCCCTTAAACAATCATTATTTGTAAGAGTTTATGATATTAAGGTCATCTCTGAATACAGTTGCCATAGGGGGAATCTATTAGCTTTCTTCTATCACTTAATAACCTATTCCACCCAGGGAATACATTTTCCATATAGCAGACATTCAATAAGTATTAATGAATTTGAATGGAATTGAATACGGGTGACATTCACAGCTTTGACCAGAAACATCTAAAGAGATGCAACTCAAGAGTTGGAAGTATAATCTTTCTTTTTAAGAGGGCTTATCTTTCCTCTGCAAAAATCTTGTATCTCTTGTTTCTCCAAACGAGTATCACTCTTTATCCACTATCATGGAGACAGAGAAATAAAAATGAATTTCTAGATTCAGAGTTTGCCTATATTGAGGACTGAGTTCCATATTTTTTTTGTTTTAGGTAGCAAAGAAAAGTAATTTATGCTTTCTCACTCCCTGATAATTTGCCCAAGACTGACCGATACAAGCAACACGGACAAATATATGTCTTAGAGTCCTGATCGTTTTGCCTTCTAAGAGAGGCTTACTGAGGACTTGGCAGCCAAGTCCAAGTTCAGAGCAGAAGCACACTGGGATGGGTGAGCATTTTCTGTCATGGAGGAAGAACAGGATAGAGGGGCAAGACAACCAGGCATTTGCCTTCTCTGGGTTCTGGCTATGGTATCAGAGGGATTTCAGGTACATGTCTTCAAAGGAATTCAACAATGTGGCTTTTTAGAATATGGAACTAGCCTAGCTCTACTAACAGGCTCATTGCAGGTCACTCTGGTTGTAGGTTAGCCCAAAGAAGAAGAATTTCAAATTCCTAATCTCTCTGTGCCTCTCGGAAAGCTTTGCCAGGCTTTCTGCAATTGTGGGTGTGGGTAAAATGGAAGTATTTCTGGAATCTCTTGCCTGGCTTTAGTTCATCTGCATATCAACAGGTATTTCAAGGGGCCCACCTACATACCAGTAGGTAATTACAAGGGCATTGGAGGGTTTATCTGGACCACAGAGGTTGGGTGGAGCTCTCTTCTGCTGCAGCTGGATCAAGAGAGAGATGGGGGCGACTGCTTGCATGAAATAAAAGTTTTCTTAACTTTATTTCTCCTTTTGACTGATTTCAGTTTTAGAGGTATTTTGCCCTGGATTTTCACCCGGAGTTACACGTTTGTTGTTTTTTTTTTCCCCCGGTCAGCATGCAGTTAGAAGGCTTTAGCTGGGAAAGATAGTCTATTGCACATTTTTAGAATCAGCAGTACTCATTCTTTTCAATTTAAGCATTTGTTCATTCATTTCCACTCCAGATACATATTTAAATACTTTTACATGGCACGGCACTTTGTTAGGTATGGGGTTTACACTGCTGGGGAAAAAAACCTTTGTTGTGTTCCCCAAGTTTTTAGATTTGAGTCCTCTGAAATTACTTTATTGAAAGGCTCTTCAAAGTCCAGTTGACTCCTACTATGTGCCAGCTATTATTCTAGGGGCTGTGGATGCAGCAGTGACTACAACAGACAATGTTCTACAAAGATTTCATTTTAAGGGGAAGAATAAATTAGTAAGTATGTAGTAGAATGTCAATAATATGTGCTATGAAGAAAAGCAGAAGGTAGAAGAGAGGCTGGTCAGGGGAGGTCTCTGTGGATTTTGTGAATTTTAAGCATTTATAAATGAAGTGAAGGAGAGACCCATGTGAAGACCTGTGGGTGGGATGCAGAGGGGCAGCAAGGGCGAAGGTCATGAGGCTCATGCTTGGTGGGTGCAGTGACCATCCAGGTGAGCATGTGACTGACTCCAGTCAGCCCCCAACAGGATGTGGTAAGGTAACAAACTAGAGAGGTAGCCAGATACGAAACCATGGTAAAAGGACTTAAGCTTTTATTCAAAGCCTTTTGGGAGATACTAGAGGGTTAGGGACAAGGGAATGATACATGCTGAATTAAATATTAACACTGTTAATAAATTAAAATATTCACACTGATAAAAGTATAGGTCAGGGAGAAAACTAGATTAAGCATGGACACCAGAAAAAAACCTCTGTAGTGATAAAAATTATTATAAAATTATATGTGTTACATTTTTGTATGTTATTGTCCAAATTCTCAGAGACCATAACTTTATATATTTTAAAAGAAATTCTTAGCTCTTTTGTTGTTTTATGTAGCTCAATATCTTTATATTATATATTTTAGAATCTAGAAAACATACAAAACCAGTGATTTCTTAATTTAGATATTAAGAGACACAAAGGAAACTCCCAGGGTCCACTTACCAGACTTTGTACAAATACTGACGATGCTCAGTTTGAGATTACTGGTGATGAAAGCAAATCTGTTTGGGACTCGTCAAAACCTATATCTGTGCACCTGAAGGTCCAAGCAATTTGGAAGGCACTTCTAAGTATATAGAGGGTGTTAGGAAATAAAAGTCATTGTAATTATTATAAAACTCAAATTTGAATATATTAATATGTTTATTTGACCTTCAAGTTGGAAATAAAGATACAACATTTCCTCGTAGTGATATTTGCCGAGGTGATGCTGTGAGGGGGACCACTGTCATCAGTGTGATTTACAAACATTGGTTCTCTCCCATTCTGGGCACATGGAAAAAATTGAACTTATTGACCCTTTGTGGTTGAGAGACCATGCAAGTAATTCTGACCATTGAATTGAGAGTAGAAATGATGGCTGTCACTTCTGGGCCAAACCTTTAATCACTGATGGAAGACTTCCCCAAGCTCTTTGTTTCCTCTGGCATGACAGCCAACACTGGTGTGGTGTCCCCAGTCAGCCAAAGTCTCATAGTAGTGACAGTGAGTCACTTCACACCCACCCTTCCTCCATCTCGGCTCTGAAAGATGGGTAGCTGGAGCAGGAAATGAATCTTCATAGTTTTATGCCACTTAAAATTTGAGGTTGTTTGTTACTCTGTGTGACCTACCTCTTGATAAAGGTAACAAAGTCCTCTATGAGTGGAAATATCATTTAAATGTCATTGCTAATAAACTGTCATGGCCTCATTAAGTTTTGCTAATAGATCTTTTCACTTGTCCAAACATACTTTAATTGCTAATAGGCCTTTTCACTTATCCAAACATACTTTAATTGACATAGCACTATCAGATGGAATTTTAAAAACCAGCAGGTCCTATAGGAAATTAATGAGGAAAGTATACACAACATAACATAGTGCTAGACAGTTGAAGAAAGGCTATACTTACTTTTCAGATAACTGTACAATTTGGATCTACTACAGTTTTCATAGATTGATTCTTCATTATTTCCATCATCTAAAGCTCATGTTCAATGTCATGGCCTGGGAAGAATGCTGAAGCCAAGGTTCTAAAAGTTATCTATTCACGGCACTAACGTGACCCTATTAAAAAGAAAATAAGAAAACAAAACAGTTGAAATCGGATAACCAAAAATAAGGTGGCCTGGAAAAATATCTGTAAGCAGCCTCTGAGAGGGCCCCAGTGATCCCTGCCTACTAGTGTCCATGCTTTTGTGTAATCCCTTCCCCTTGATTATGACCTGGACCCAGAGAGTCACTTCTAACAGAAGAGGACAAACATGACTGCCACTTTTAGATTAAATTCCAAAGCACTGTGGCTGCCATCTTTGGTTGTTCTCTCACTTTCCTGCTCACTTGCTCCGAGGAAAGCCACCTGCCATGGTGTGAGATGCCCTGTGGAGAAGCACTTGTGCAATGAACTAAGAGAAGCTTCCAGCCAGCAGCCAGTGAGGAACTAAAATCCTGCCAATAATCATCTGAGTGGCTGAGGAGCGGGTCCCACTCCAAGCAAACCTTCAGATGTGCACTCATCCCAGCCAACAGAGTGACTGCCAGTTCGCGAAAGACCTTCAGCCAGAGGTGCACAGCTCAGCCACGTCCACGTTCCTGACCCACAGAGACTAAAATAATGAATGCTTGCTGTCACAGGCCGCTAAATTTTGAGGTAATTTGTTATATAGAAACAAATAATATGATACCTTAAGTAAATCCTGGATCATAATGCCAAAGGATAAAAGTGCAAAGCTACAAGCTTCTGAGAGTATATTTTTAAAGTTTATGGGCTAAATCCAATGATCACAAAGGAAATAGTGCTTTTAGCTAAATCATCAAGGCCATGCATCAAAAAGCAGGATTGCTTAATAAAATGAAACTATGTGCAGTAGTGACTGTTAATACTCAGCCACATCCATATGCCTCTCATCATTTCTTGTCTTCTCTTACCATGTTACTTAGATTCACCATGTGTCTAGTTCTGCCCAATGGAAAATAAGGAGAAATAATTTTTTTTACTTCTGGGTTGATTTCTTCTCAGTCTTTTGGCTAAACTTTATGCCAGAAGATTGTGAGACCCCAAAATGCAAGAGGCATGTGACAACAGGGAGAAATAAGTGTGTATTGTATTGAGCCACTACAATTTTTAGGTTTTATTTGTTACAACAGCATAACCTATCACATCTTGGCTGTGATATCCAATGATCACAGTGCAAAGCATACTGTAACAGAGGCTGGAGAGTACCACCTTTATGAACAAGTCCACTGACCATCTCAGAGAGACCTTGGTTTCATCTTAGGCTACAAGCATTCTCCGGAGGACACGTCAGCAAGCCACAAGCTCACCTTTTCCCTGACCCCATCCCTCAAAAGCCTGCCAAAAAACCTGGCCATAAAAAGCCTCTTAGCCTGTAAGAGATGCCTTCTTTGTTCTGCTTGCCAGAGCACAGAGGTCCCTCTCAGGTTTAGCCATAAACCTGCTTGGACTGTAGAATTCACATTTCTTCTTTTCCTTTCATACTGTGTCCATTGGAATAACAGTTTTTAAGTATCCTGACTGGTCTATATAGAGACAACATCACTAGCACCAATTTATAGGGCAGGTTCTTTGTATATTTTTATTTGTTCCCCAGTGAGGAGAGCACTTCTCTCCTCCTCCACGATGGTCTTGTTATGATCTAAGGGGACCTAGTTGCAATCTGTCCCATGGAAATCAGTGCCATTTGCATCATCTGCTCATGTTCCATCTAACTCTGATGACCAGCTCCGTGGCACATGAAACTTCTGTATTTTTAATAGTATTTTGTATGCTTATTTTTCTTTTAGGATATAGATAAATTCTTGAATATTTTTAGCTCTTCAGAAAAATGCAAGTGGCAAGAATATGTGCTTTAATAAAGAACTATATGCTTTAATGAAGAACAACTTACTTCTTGGTCTTGAAGAGTGGTGTGGAAACAGCCCAGTACAAAAGGTAGGCCTTTTGGTTTCACTTATATCTTTTAGGCCACGTTTATATACCTGGGTGTCTAGAGATGGAATACTCCATGGAGGAGTCTATAAAAGCCTGTGATGTCAAGTTTCGAAAAGCAGCAGTCTCCTGGTGCCAATATGTGCCCTGTAAAAGTACCAAAATGCCCAAATTCACTCATCCATATATTAATCAACAAATGCAACGAGTACTTATTGAGTGCCTGAAATGTGACATGCATCATAGTAAGTGTTAGGGAGACAAAGATAAAGGAATCCTGCTCTCAATCGTCATGGGCAATCTAGGCCATGAAAAGAGCTACGCGGAAAAGTCATGCTATGTGTGCAGAGCATTATGAAGGAGGCAGGTGGCAATAGTGATAGTTTAAGGTGTGGGGGAGGAGCGGTGGCCCTGGGAGGAGGCAACGCTGTCTGAGGCAATCACTATGACTGAGTTATGGTTGAGTTGCAACTGAGGAGAAGCAGGAATCGGCTGGAGGGGAAGGGCATGGAGAATGTTCTAGGTTGAGACATTCTGAAATAAGGAAAAAGTAAGTGAGCTGGAGGAATTGAAATAAGACCAGTATGGCTGGAAGCGAGTGGATCTTCCAGGGCCTGACTTTGACAAGAGCATCTATGGTTCCAAAAGCTTTGAAAAAAAGATAGATTCCCTAACGAGAGATTTCCAAATTCAATAGGGAAAATAAAAGAATTTTTTCCTTTTGAATTCTGACTGCTCTCTTCAATATTATCCATGTTCTGTAAAATGAACTTGACCAAATGTATTATTTTCATCTTTTTCAAGTTTCACTGATGGTGAGCTTATTATACTTGGCTCAAGACAAGTACATTCCTGGCCATTTTATTTATTTAGAATCATTTGTGACATCAACATGTTGGGGAAGTTGAGAGGTTAAATGCTCAAGTTTTAAATGGTCATAAAACAAATTCTGTGGTAAAGATGATGTTGCATTTCCAATGTGAATGTTAATCAAATGATACACTCAAAATCTTTGTAAAAAATACCACTTTAAAGCCATGAGTCTGCCCTCTGACCCCAGAAACTCTCATTCTTAACCTTTAGTCAAAACACAGTCTTTTATTTTTTTCCTAATTTCATTCCAGAAAATTTGAGCTACCAAAAGGTTCTGTTATTGTGTCTGCGCTATGTGATTATGTTTGCCACCGGCTTGGAAATGAATCAGACTGTTTTAGAAAAGATCTCTGCAAAAGCAAACCATGGAATAATATCAGGGTATATGGTTTGATGGCAGTCAGCAGCTGGCAAAGACCCGTTCCCTGAAAGAAGGGAACTGCCAGGTGCCATCAACCCGAGTCCCAGGAGCTGAGTGATTTGTGGAGTTACCCTGCTTTCCCCGTGCTCATCGCCCTGTTGTGGCAGGACAGCCTGTGCCAGCAGGCAGCCATTTATCAGGAAGTAGCACCATTCGCATGGATAACGCCTGCAATTAGAGCTTATTAGTCCTGATTGAAAGTGAGGCATCAAAGGTGTTATGTAATTTGAGAAAGGGGAAACAGCATCTGGAGCCCTGTCATCTTGGCGGGAGAGACACTAATGAAAACCCAGTAAGAGTGAATGTGAGCTTTCATAAACCAGAAATAAGTTGTGGGGCAACTTCTTTAGAGATTGAATGGGTATGGATAACTTCATAGATATTTAACAATATCAGCTGGTATTTATTGAATGCCACAGGGATTGTGCTAAATGTTTACCTGCCTGAACTTGCTGAAAACTCACCACAGTCTTGTGTGATCATATTATTCATATTTTACATTTGGAGCTTTCTAAACATGACTTGAGTGAATGAAGGAACCCCTCATATAGTGCCCAAGGATGGGTAAACTGCAGCTGCAGCTACGAGAAGCAGTGACACTGGACTTTAGTCCTGGGGGAGGGGGTGTCTGGTGTTCCATCCATGTATCTTTATACAATTCCACATTTCCAATTCACCAGCAGAAGCATGCGGGATGAGGGACTCTGATATTCATGCAAAACAGGAAGCAGGGCTGGCTTAATATAAGAAGGTTAGACGCTCATCTGTGTGATTTATTATCAAGGATGAGAAGCTTGGATGTTTCCAGATAGTTTCTGCTATTTAGGAACTAATGCCTGAAATCCCAAAGCCTTAAGCATTAGGCTCTAATCCCGTCAAAGTATTTTTTTTCCTTCTGTTAAAATGCAGGAAGGTAGCTCTTTAAGCCCCACATCAGTCATGGTATTTAGATAATATAAATGAAAGGCAAGAGATCTGTTTTTTAGGAAATGGGGGTACTGTGAGGTTGCTTAATGGAAGAGAATATAAGCAAAAAAGAGAAGGAAGAACACAGGGTATGAACATTTACTTAGACTACAATGTGAGTGGTGTCCCTAGAAGTGCCCGACACTGTTGTAGGCTGGGTGTAGGAGCAAAGTGTGTGTTTTTAACTGAACTGACACATTCCGTAAAGTCAAAGAGACCTAATTGCTTGTCAATGTGGAGACCATAAAGAATGTACATGACATCAATACTTGGTTCCATTCTGGTTAAAAAATGAAAATAAATAAACTATCAGCCTCAGTAGATCATAAATATCTTATTGAGCTTTAATTGGGATGGGAAAATTTGAAAAATTTGCCTAACATCAAAGTTATAAAAAATTAGTGTAAGTTTGGGGAGAGGAAATCCTGGGGCAAAATACCTCTAACACCAAAATCAGTCAAAGGGAGAAATGAAGTTTAAAACCTGTTTATTGCTTACAAACTATAGCCTGGGGCTGTCTCTCTCTCCAGCTCTGGCAGAAGCAAGGAAGCCAGCCCCTCCCCTTAACCTCTCAGATTCAGATGTGCCTTAGGTTGTTCAGGTAATTACCCACTGACAAGGAGATAAACTTCTCTCCACCTCTGAGGATATGCAAATGCACTAAAGTCAGGCAAGATATTCTGGAAATGTTACAATTTTACCCACAGACCACCCCTCCAGAAATCTCGCCTTACAATCTACTTGTTCCTCTTCTTCCGCAATGATCCTTGGGCGAGAAAACTGGAGCATTGTGACCAGACTAATGACATAACAATAGCAACAGTATAAAATCATTACAATCCTCAAACCAGAGGATTCAACTAGGCTCAAAGTCTTATGCAGATTAAGTCCATAGGTCGTCCATTCCACAGGCAGGCAGTAGCTGAGGGTTCAGAGCAATCATCACGTGGCAACTGCAGCCAGGGGGCACATTCAGGCCACAAGGACAGTAGAAGAAAATAACCTTAAGGGCGATAAGATACATGTTTTAATGACACCAGGGTAGGCAAATCTTGTCCATCAGGTAGGATGCCTGCAGGAGAGTGGTCCTGTGACAAGACAGTGGCAGGAATGGGATCTCGTCCTGGTCTAGTATACCAGACTTTCACTCTCCTCCCTGAGGGAGTTACAGATGGGTCAATATATAGGGCTCCGGGAGGTACATGCACTGGCCATAAAGATAAAACAAAACATCCCCGCAAGATGCTCTTACCTCCTCGACGTTTTGGGTACACTACTGTGACCTTTGGGGGCCATTCAGCTGTTACTCCAGGAATACACAGGAGGCCAGCTTCCAGGCCTTTCCCCCAAGTTGGCAGAAGGGCCAGCCATCCCTGGTCCACATGTCG
Source organism: Smutsia gigantea (assembly GCA_032199065.1). Lineage (NCBI taxonomy): Eukaryota > Metazoa > Chordata > Mammalia > Pholidota > Manidae > Smutsia > Smutsia gigantea. The sequence continues at coordinate 1,091,261 of JAVSCE010003378.1, read as the reverse complement.
AAATATCCAGGGCCAGGTCCATTCAACAGTGTCTCCAGGGCTTAATGCAGTAAGGGCTGGCAGCAGGATGTTGCTCTGCTGGCCATATCCTGGCTTCAGTAGCTCTTCTTTGGTTTGGACGTACAATTATATAGGAGAGGCAGCAAGGTGTGTGAGCATATCCACAGGGCTCAAAGCTCCTTTACGTGGCTTCTCATTCAAACGCCGTAGCACTGTTCATAGGCGAACTGGCCAACCCTGTAGACTACTGGTGTCCGACTTCAGGCCAGATTTCAACAAACTGTTGTACCTCTCTATCATGCCTGCTCAAGTAGAATTATATGGTACATGAAATTTCCACTTTATGCCAATTGCTGCACCCATTCTTGTAACGCTCGTCCAGTAAAGTGGGTGCCTTGATTGCTTTCAATCACCTGCATCTGGCCATAGGCTGCAAAGAGATGCTCCAGGCCTCTCTTGGTGGTTTGCTGATCTGCACCACGTGCAGGAAAAGCAACCAATAGTCCAGTAGCTGTGTCCACACAAGTCATGGCATACTGATATCCATCTGATATGGGCAGAGGCCCAATATAGTCTATTTGCCACCTGACAAGGGGTACTGGCCCCCTTACTAGTGTCCCTTGCTGCTGTGGGACTCGGTGTGAGTCCCCCTTAGAGCCCACAAGGCACTCCTCCCGGGCTTGGCTGACTTCTCCAAAGGTCAATGGCAACTGCACTGACAGGCTATAGCCCACATTGTTTTTTGCCCCACGTGCAACAAACACTGGTGCAGCCATTTGGCCACATTGGTGGCAGGCTTTCCTTCTAGCCAGCGCACCAGGGCCAATGTGTCTGCTTCACCATTCCCTGGGCACGCCAAAGGCGAATGGCCAGTCACATGATATACAGTAACAGTTTTAGTCTGACCAGAGGCCCGTAGGTCTTGCCACAACTCTTGCCCCCAAAGGGGCCAGTGACCAACCATCCAGTTGGCATGATACCATGTCGGCAGTGACAGAGTCAAGCCCCGATAGACGGCCCAGCTGTCAGTGAGGACAACTATGGGGAAAGGCTCCTGGGTGATCATGAGCCGTCCTGCCCGCAACTCAGCCCATTGACTGCTCTTCCCTCTCCATCTTCCATCCATATTGTCTCAGTCTTAGGATGGAAAGCCACAGCCCTCCACTTTGGGGGCTGCCCATGACTGGAGCCACCTGTGTACCAAGCATCTTCAGGTATAGGGACTTTTCCTTCCTGATAAGGAGTCTTGGCTACCAAGGGCTGAAAAGCAAGTTCTTCCTGCTTTCTACTGGCATAGGTCACTGGCCCCAATAAGCGTTGGAGTTCTCCACTTAACGGGCTAGTAGAGAGAGCGCTGCACTACTGTAAATATGTGCCCCATTTGGCCAGTGTAGGTGTCTGTGCCATGCCACTCCATGGCCTTTGGGTCCAGTGTCGCACCCACCCTGTGATGGGAGAGGTGGTTATTACCTTGGTTGGAGCTGTTCCAGCAATGGGTTCTGTAGCCAGCAAGGCGTGGTACACAGCAGCCAGTTGTTTCTCTATCAAGGTGTATTGGACCTCTGCTCCTTTCCATAGTTGTGACCAGAATTCAATAGGTTGGCATGTCCATTCAAGCCACTGCCAAAGACCCCATCCATAACCATCTTCGGTTACATGAACATCAAGCTCACAGGGCCTTGATGAGTCCATTACATTCAAGGCCTATACGGCCTTGACTGCCTGCTTGGCAGCAGTAAAAGCAGCTGCACATGTCTCATCCCAGTCCCACCTGATGGCCTTTTGTATCAACCGGTATAAGGGCTTCAGAATTTGTGCCAAGTTTGGGATAAACACTCTCCAGTAGCCCAAAAGACCCAGAAACTCTTGTAATTGTGCCACAGTGGTAGGGGTGGGGAAAGCCTGGACCTTGTCTATACCTGCTTCAGGAACAACTTTAGTTTTACTCAACCAGACAACCCCCAAGAATTTCACAGACAAACCAGGTCCCTGAACCTTGGTGCTGTTCACAGCCCACCCTTTTTCCTGTAGATGTTGCAACAGTCTAGGAACTGCCCCTTCTAAATCTGAAAGAGAATCAGATGTGAGCATAATGTCATCAATGTAGTGATACAACCGCACTGTTTGTGGTTTCCTCCATGTGGCCAAGTCCTGGGCTACAAGTCCATGACAGATGGTGGGACTGTGGAGGTATTCCTGTGGAAGGACAGTGAATGTCCACTGCCGGCCTTCCCACGTGAAGGCCAACTGTTCCTGGCTTTCCTGTGCTATGTCAATAGAGAAGAAAGCATTAGCAAGGTCTACTACATAATGACACGTTCCCAGCTCATGGCTGAGGGTGTCCAGAATGTCTGTGATAGAGGGGACAGCAGCATTCAAAGGGGGTGTGACTTTATTCAATTCCCTGCAGTCTACAGTCATATGCCAGGAGCCATCTGGCTTTCTCACTGGCCACACTGGAGATTAGAAGGACTATGAGTGGGCTTTATGATTCCCACCGTCTCCAACTCCTGTAGTTTCTCCAATTTCCTTGTGCACCCCAGGCAATTTATACTGTTTAATATTTGTCACCCACCGAGGTACAGGCAGAGCTACAGGTGGCTGCTTAACATGTCCCCTCAGAATTGCCTTTACCACATGTACCCGCAGTCTGAACTCACCTGCAGTGGTCTGTAACCACAGGCCCTGCATAATATCTACCCCCAAAATACATTCAGGGATGGGAGAAATGTACACGGTATACGCTTTTGGGGGTAAACACCCTATCCCTAGTGGGATTTGGGCTTTCTTCACTCTAACTGCCTTACCTCCATAGCCATCTATCACAGCAGGGCTCCAGGAAAATGCTCAGGGTTGCCACGAATCAGAGAATATTCAGCTCCTGTGTCCACCAGTGCCAGGACACGTTGTACATTCAAAGGGGACCAATGAATTGCTAATTCTACATGTGGCCTCTGGTCCCCCCATGTCCCCCAAGGTGGGGACTTTGATGCAACCCTCAGTCAAACTTTGATGCCCAATTATCCTCCTGTGGGGGTGAGGGCTCAGGTGAATCCTGAGTACTGTCTCCCATGAAGTTTTTCAGGGACACAGGCCAGGCATGAGGCCTTGACTCTGGTTTTTGTGTCCTGGACCTGGGTGGCTGGAATTGCTGCTCTGGCTTTAATTGGTACCACAGTTCTAACAATATTTTATTGGGCTGCCCATCTAGTTTTTCTTTCACCACCCTGGCTTTTATCAGATCAACCCACATCTGGGTCCTCGAAACCTTTACGGGGCCTTTTGCACTTCTCCTTTCAGTCGTGGCCCCTACTTCCCTCTGTGCCCTTATTGTTTCAACCTTCCCCAGATCTGCTAAAGTACGAGTAGCCTCACTTATAGGTTGCCCTAGATGGAGGGGCAAGAGTATTCACTAGGGACCCAAAGAGAGATATGGGAGCTGTATGCAGCACCAGGTTTCTCATTCCTAGAGTGAACACCTCCTCATCAGGGCCCTGGGAGTCCATATTGTAGATGATGTTTTTCATACCCAATTCCAGCAGAACCTGTTGGAGCTCTGCATATTTTTTCAACTACTGAGAAAATATGGTAAATCACCCTGATTAAGCCAAACTACCCTGATGGCAGCTGTTAGCCATTCCAGGAGTGTCTGATTCCCTGAGGCTTGACGGGCATTTTGAAGATGCTGCCAGAGGGAAGGGTGAGTCGTCAGGGAAGCCATTCTACTCATCTCATTACCTGACGTAACAATGTTTTCCACCCCTATATCCTGGAGACATAAAAGCCATGTAGGCAGAGATTCTGATGTCCTCTGCCTATACCGGACGCTCATGTCCCCCAGCTCATCCTGGGTATAGGGGCGGAGCATGGAGGGCTCCACAACCTGGGGAGGGGGCTGCTCCTCCCCGGAGGAGCACGTGGGTAATTACCCATTGACATGGAGATGAACTTCTCTCCCCCCCTGAGGATATGCAAATTCACTAAAGCATGTGAGATATTCTGGAAATGTTACAATTTTACCCACAGTCAGGCATGGCACTACATGTGCTGGGGAATACAAAATTTAAATAATGTGGACTCTGCTCTCAGATTACAGCCCTGTAAAACAGACAGGACAGTCTGAACTAATTGCCACATTAGAATGTGGTAAGTGTTCATACATACGTATAAAATGCATTGGTGACAGACTAGAGATTCAAGATGGCAGCGTGAGAGGTGAGACGGGGAGCTCCTCCCAAAACCAAAAACAGTACAAAAATATAGTTAATAAATACAACTAAACTTCAGACAGCAACAAGAAAGAAGGCTGAACCAGACTGCATACAGACCTCACGAACAGAGCAGACCTCAAAGAACAGGGTAACATATGAAAGCCTTAATCCGGCAGGACCCAGGCCCTGCCCCCACCCCAGCTCACCACCGGGAGGAAGAGAAACGGAGCGTGGGAGGGGGTGGAAGCCTGGGACTGCCGGACACCTAGCCCTGGACATTTACTTTGTGAGCAGAAGCCTATATTCTGTGGTGCCCTGGGCGTTGGGGAGCTTGGACAGGCGGAGTGCTTGAGAAAATTGACATTCTGGCCATTTGTGGAGGAGGGGATCCACACCTGGCCGCTCTGTTGGACGAAAGGCAGGAGGTCAGAGAGGCTTCCTGGCGGCGAGAGGGCTGCTGAGGGGGCGGGGTTTGCACGGAGCTTGCTGTGCCAGAGAAGGGAGAGCTGGACAAGGTTGTCTGGGTGCACTCCACCCAGCTGGTTGGGTACTTTGAGGAGCTTCAGGTGCTCCATCCCCCTGGCTGCCTACTCAGCTCCGAGGCCCCCCACTGTGACACACAGCCTGCCGAGACTTCCTACTGGCCTGCAGGCACCTGCTCGCAAACCCGCAGTCACTGCGCAGGCATCAGGCCAGCCAGAGGGAGGCCCCACCTACAACAGCTAGAGAGGCAAAGCACAGAAGATGACCCGTGTTTGTTTCCCCCCCTGCCTCAGACACTGGAGACAGGCATTGCAGACAGGAGTCAGGAAACAGATCTTTCCTCCCCCCAGGTACCAGCTCTGCTCCCCTACATCCCCCAACCTCACTCCAGGGGCTGAGAACCTCCAGAGACTGAAGTTTCTGCACACTACTGGGCACCACACAGAAATGTGAAACGTCAAAAGAACATGGCTCAGACCAAAATCTCACAAACCCCAGAAAGAGGGTCAAATGAAAACGAACTCACAAATCTTCCAGAAAGAGAGTTCAAAATAAAAATTGTAAACATGCTTATGGAGGTACAGAAAAATATTCAAGACCTCAGGAATGAATTTAAGATGGAGATTCAATCATTAAGAAATACCATATCTGAAATGCAACATAAAATGGAGGGATTTAAAAGCAGATTAGATGTAGTAGAAGAGATGGTAAATGGAATACAAATTAGAGAAGAGGAATACAAAGAAGCTGAGGCACAGAGAGAAAAAAGGATCTCTAAGAATGAAAGAATATTGAGAGAATTGTGTGACCTATCCAAACGGAACAATATTCGCATTATACGGGTACCAGAATAAGAAGAGAGAGAAAAAGGGATAGAAAGTGTCATTGAAGAGGTAATTGCTGAAAACCTCCCCAATCTGGGGAAAGAGATACTCTCTCAGGCCATGGAGGTGCACAGATCTCCCAACACAAGGGACCCAAGAAAGACAACATCAAGACATATAATAATTAAAATGGCAAAGATCAAGGATAAAGACAGACTTTTAAAAGCAGCTAGAGAGAGAAAAAAGATTACATACAAAGGAAAACCCATCAGGCTATCATCAGATTTCTCAACAGAAACCTTACAGGCCAGAAGACAGTGGCATGATATATTTAATGCAATGAAACAGAAGGGCCTTGAACCAAGAATACTCTACCTGTCAAGGTTATCATTTAAAATTGAAGGAGGGATTAGACAATTTTGAGATAAGCAAAAGCAGAGAGAATTTACCTCTCACAAACCACATCTACAGGGCATTTTGGAGGGACTCCCACAGATGGAAATATTCCTAAGGCTAAACAGATATCATTCAAGGGAAGACAAAAGAGTACAGAATATGATTCATAACAAATAAAGAATGGAGGAGGAAGAAAAAGGAGGAAAAAAGAAAAGAACCTTTAGGTTGAGTTCATAATAGTATACAATATAAGTTAAATTAGACTGTTAGATAGTAAGGGAATTGCCCTTGAACCTTTGGTAACCACAAATTTAAGCCTGAAATGGCAATAAGTACATACCTATCGATAATCACCCTAAATGTAAATGGTCTGAATGCACCAATCAAAAGACACAGTCAGTGAATAGATAAAAAAACAAGACCCATCTATATGCTGCCTAAAGGAGACTCACTTCAAACCCAAAGACATACACAGACTGAAAGTAAAGGGATGGAAAAAGATATTTCATGCAACTAATAGTGAGAAAAAACCAGGAGTTCCGGTACTTGTATCAGACAATATAGACTTCAAAACAAAGAAAGTCACAAGAGACAAAAGGACATTACATAATGATAAAAGGCTCAGTCCAAAAAGAGGATATAACTATTGTAAATATCTATGCACTGAACACAGGATCACCCACATATGTGAAACAAATACTAACAGAATTAAAGGGGGAAATAGAATGCAATGCATACATTTTGGGAGACTTCAACACACTACTAACTCCAAAGGACAGATCAACCAGACAGAAAATAAATAAAGAGACAGAGGCACTGAACAACATATTAGAACAGATGGACCTAACAGACATCTACAGAACACTCCATACAAAAGCAACAGGATACACATTCTTCTCAAGTGCTCATGGAACATTTTCAAGAATAGATTATATATTAGGCCACAAAAAGAACCTCAGTAAATTAAAAAAGATTGAAATTGTACCAACCAGCTTCTCAGATCACAAAGGTATGAAACTAGAAATAAATTACACAAAGAAAATGAAAAAGCCATCAAACCCATGGAGGATTAATAACATGCTCCTGAATAATAAATGGATCAATGACCAAATAAAAACAGAGATCAAGCAATATATGGAGACAAATGACAACAATAATTCAACACCACAAAATCTGTGGGATGCAGGGAAAGCTGTGCTAAGAGGGAAATATATTGTAATACAGGCCTACCTCAGGAAAGAAGAACAATCCCAAATGAACAGTCTAAACTCACAATTAATGAAACTAGAAAAGGAAGAACAGATGAAGCCCAAAGTCAATAGAAGGAGGGACATAATAAAGATTAAAGGAGAAATAAATAAAATGAAAAGAATAAAATAATAGAATCAATGAAAGCAAGAGCTCGATCTTTGATAAAATAGATGACGCCTAGCCAGATTTCTCAGGAAAAAAAGAGAGTCTACACACATATACAGAATCATAAATGAGAAAGGAAAAATCACTATGGACACCAGAGAAATACAAAGAATTATGAGAGAATACTATGAAAAATTATATGCTAAAAAACTGGATAACCTAGAAGAAATGGACAACTTTCTAGGAAAATACAACCTTCCAAGGCTGACCCAGGAAGAAACAGAAAATCTGAATAGACCAATTACCAGCAAATAAATTGAAATGGTAATAAAAAAACTACCTAAGAACAAAATTCCTGGGGCAGATGGTTTCACTCCTGAATTTTATCAAACATTTAGTGAAGACCTAATACCCAACCTCCTTAATGTTTTCCAAAAAGTAGAAGAGGAAGGAATACTCCCAAACTCATTCTACGAGGCCAACATCACTCTAATACCAAAACCAGGCAAAGACACCCCTAAAAAAGAAAATTACAGACCAATATCCCTGATGAACATAGATGCAAAAATACTCAAGAAAATATTAGCAAACAGAATTGAAAAATACATCGAAAAGATCATCCATCATTATCAAGTGGGATTCATCCCAGGGATACAAGGATGGTACAACATTCGAAAATCCATCAACATCATCCACTACATCAACAAAAAGAAGGACAAAACGACATGATCATCTCCATAGATGCTGAAAAAGCATTCGACAAAATCCAACATCCATTCATTATAAAACTCTCAACAAAATGAGTATAGAGGGCAAGTACCTCAACATCATAAAGGCCATATATGACAACCCCCCAGCCAGCATTATACTTAACAGCAAGAAGCTGAAAGCTTTTCCTTTAAGATCAGGAACAAGACAAGGATGCCCACTCTCCTCACTTTTATTCAACATAGTACTGGAGGTCCTAGCCATGGCAATCAGACAATACAAAGAAATAAAAGGCATCCATATTGGCAAGGAAGAACTCAAACTGTCCTTGTTTGAAGATGACATGGTATTGTACATAAAAAACCCTAAAGAATCCACTCCAAAACTATTAGATCTAATATCTGAATTCAGCAAAGTTGCGGGATACAAAATTAATACACAGAAATATGTTGCATTCCTACACACTAATGATGAACTAGCAGAATGAGAAATCAGGAAAACAATTCAATTCACAATTGCATCAAAAAGAATAAAATACCTAGGAATAAACCTAACCAAGGAAGTGATAGACATATAACCTGAAAACTACAAGACACTCCTAAGAGAAATTAAAGAGGACACTAATAAATGGAAATTCACCCCATGCTCTGGGCTAGGAAGATTTAATATTGTCAAATTGGCCATCCTGCCTAACGTAATCTACAGACTCAATGCAATCCCTGTCAAATTACCATAGCATTCTTTAATGAACTAGAGCAAATAGTTCTAAACCACAGAATACCCCAAATAGCCAAAGCAATCCTGAGAAGGAAGAATAAAGCTGGGGGAATTGCGCTCTCTGACTTCAAGCTCTACTACAAACCTACAATAATCAAGAAAATTTGGTACTGGCACAAGAACAGACCCATAGTCCAGTGGAAGAGAATAGAGAGCCCAGATATAAACCCAAGCATATATGGTCAATTAATATATGATAAAGGAGCCATGGATATACATTGGGGAAATGACAGCCTCTTCAACAGCTGGTGTTGGCAAAACTGAACAGCTACATGTAAGAGAATGAAACTGGATTACTGTCTCACCCCATACACAAAAGTAAACTCAAAATGGATCAAAGACCTGAATGTAAGTCAAGAAACCATAAAACTCTTAGAAAAAAATATAGGCAAAATCTCTTGGATATAAACATGACCAACTTCTTCATGAACATATCTCCCTAGTCAAGGGAAACAAAAGCAAAAATGAATGAATGGGAGTATATCAAACTAAAAAGCTTCTGTACAGCAAGGGCTACCATCAGTAGAACAAAAAGACTTCCTACAGTATGGGAGAATATATTTATAAATGACATATCCGACAAGGGGTTGACATCCAAATTATATAAAGAGATGATGTACCTCAACAAAAAAAAGCAAAGAAGCCAATTAAAAAATGAGCAGAGGAGCTGAACAGACACTTCTCCAAAGAAGAAAGTCAGATGGCCAACAGGCACATGAAAAGATGCTCCACATCACTAGTCATCAGAGAAATGCAAATTAAAACCACAATGAGATATCACCTCACACCAGTTAGGATTGCCGCCATCCAAAAGACAAACAACAACAAATGTTGGTGAGGATGTGGAGAAAGGGGAACCCCCCTACACTGCTGGTGGGAATGTAAATTAGTACAACCATTGCAGAAAGCAGTATGGAGGTTCCTCAAAAAACTCAAAATAGAAATACCATTTGACCCAGGAATCCCACTCCTAGGAATTTACCCTGAGAATGCAGCAGCCCAGTTTGAAAAAGACAGATGTACCCCTATGTTTATCACAGCACTATTTACAATAGCCAAGAAATGGAAGCAACCTACGTGTCCATCAGTAGATGAATGGATAAAGAAGATGTGGTATGTATATATGATGGAATATTATTCAGCCATAAGAAGAAAACAAATCCTACCATTTGCAACAACATGGATGGAGCTAGAGGGTATTATGCTCAGTGAAATAAGCCAGGCAGAGAAAGACAAGTACCAAATAATTTCACTCATGTGGAGTATATGAACAAAGTAAAAACTGAAGGAACAGAACAGCAGCAGACTAGAGAACTCAAGAATGGACTAACAGTTACCAAAGGGAAAGGGACTGGGGAAGATGGGTGGGAATGGAGGGATAAGGGGAAAAAGGGCTATTAAAATCAGCACACATAATGTTGCAGGTGTGGGGATGTGTGGTGGGATATGGGGAAGGCAGTATAATACAGAGAAGATAAGTAGTGATTCCATAACATCCTTCTACACTGATGGACAGTGACTACAATGGGGTATATTGGGAGGACTTGATAATACAGGGAGTCTACTAACCATAGTGTTGCTCATGTAATTGTATATTAATAATAGCAAAAAAAAAATAGCTAAAATATCACTTTAATAAAAAAAAGCAAAAATAAAATGCCTTGGTAATACAGGATGAAGGAAGAAAGATAAATTTCAAATAGAGGACAAAATATGATCTGGGAAAGCTTCTCAGCCACAGTGACCTTTCCATTAGATCTTCAATAAGGACATTTTAAGATGGGCTGTATGAACAAAGACACTGAGGCTAGAAGGCAAAGAAGGAGTCTGGAGAATTTGAATTGGAACCTAGGGAACTATGGCCATGCAGCCTAAGAATCAGTGATACCTAGAGAAGTAGCTTGACATGCTATAGACATTGGAATTTATTTTACTGATTGTAACTGGGGGGACAGTCCCGGGGCAAAATATCTTTGAAACCAAAACCAATCAAAGGGAGAAATAAAGTGGGAGAAACCTGTTGATTTCTTACAAGCAGTCATCCACTTCTGCTCTCTCTGCAGACAAAGGGACCCCACCTAACCTCTCCAGTCCAGATATGCTCTCTCTCACCCTCTTAATTACTTATTGATATGGAGATTGGTACTTCTCTCCACCCCTTGGAAACACCTATTGACATGGAGATGCACTAAGGCCAGGTGAGAAATTCTGGAAATATTACCATTTACCCACACTGATGATAGCTATCAAAAGTTTTTAAGAACAAGGGGAAAAATCACTTATTGGTTTTTCTTTCTTCCCGTTTTGTTCCCTCTCCTGATCCTTTTTTATCTTTACCACTGATTAAAGGGTTGCTTTTCATTAAAGGATTAAAGGTCAACCCTACCTAGCCTTTGGTTCACTTACCCTAGGTGTACTCTAACTCCTGGATAGGGAGTAACGTGTCCTCTGTGAAGGTTATTTATTTCCACCGTGATCTTAACTTATATATACATATTCTAAATGAGAAATGCAAAGAGAACATTCTTTATAATATATATTCTAATGACTTGAGCTTCAGATATTAATTTTGAATAAAAACATAGATTGAATTTGCCTTGGGTCAAACGTTAGTAATATAAACTAATTAGTGGATGTTGGCTTATATTAGCATAAAATAGGCATTCTTTTGAAATAGTGCTCCCTTTCTGAGTACTTTCATTACAAAACTATAATAAGCACTAGTTTAAGGTAACTATCTGGAGAAAAACTGCATTCTGAAGCAACCAAAAAAATGTGATTTTCTTTTGAGACTGTTGCACTTCCATGTAAACTGAATTCTTCAGTCAGTGCTACAGCTTAAGAAATGTAAAATTTCAAGGTGCTTGTTATGAATAGGACTCTATTTAGTGCCCCCAAATTTAGCTGTGTTCTGTTAAAGCATAAACAAGGAAATCATTAGATCTAGGTGACTCTAAAACCTTGGGAGCCCATGTAAGCCAACTAAAACTTAAACCAGAGTCAATGCACTCCAAACTGAGAAAACAAAACTTAAAAAACAACTAATCACAAATAGCCAACTAGTTTTTCCCCGAATAAAGCAGCCCCTTAAGCTACAAATCGAATAACTGCTTTTCTGTGCTTCTATGTCTGCCTTATAAAGCCTTTCTCCTAATGGTGGGTCCATGTGGCTCTCCTAATCACCATTTGGCGTTACCTGATTCAAATAGATGTTTGTTCAAATAAACTCTTGTAAATTTTATGTACCTCAGTTTCTGGTCTTCATTTTCCTAGAAAATATGAACCAGCCTTTACCTGTCACCATGTTCTTTCTTGTCTTCTCACCAAGTTCCTTAAGCTCGAGTCTGTTTCCTGGTCTGTGAAGGAGTAATTATAAAAGTAACTTGCACATAGAAATGTTGTGATAATTAAGTAAGTCATGTATGTAAGGATTTTTGACTAAGTCTGACACAGAAAATTCTGTGTTCCAGTAAAGGTACTGTTTTATCAATAAAGATGAATTCTTTTCTTTACTTGGTAAATTTTCTTCGTTTGTTACTGATGCCGGGGTTCTTGTTCACGAAGCCAAAGAATGAGCTTCACAAACACTCAAGATAGGAGAGCAAGATACAGGCTTTTATTTAGAGATAAAGTGAAAGGACAGAGCTCCCGGCTCACTCCAGGAGGGGACAGGAGAGTCTGGGGTGGTGTGTTGTCCAGGGGATTTATAGGCAGTTGAGGATTTTGGGGAATTGAGGCGTTAGGTGTGGACTTGTACTATCTGCCCTGCCCTTAGGCTGGGCTGGTTTGTTGTCTGTTTTCTAGGGCTGTTTACAGTGAAGTCACGGGTTATGCTGAGATACCCTTGCAGAACACTCAAACATTCCAGGCGAAATTGCTCCTGGCCTTTTGACCTTTAACTGATCTCACTGAAGATGTCTATATTCCTAGTCTGGTATCTTTACCCTAGAGAATTAGTGTGACCTTGACTTTGCATAATGCGGAACACAGAGTTTCGATAGGGACTTTACATTGTTACATTGCTTTGACTGTAAATGTCCTGCCTTGCTCTTTCCGGAGGCGCTCAACCTACTCTGTCTAAGCCTATGGTCCCTGTCTCATTCTCCCCTCTACAGATAGAGACCCTAGCTGCTGCTAGGGAAAGGGGGCGATGACCACTCTGGCTGCTTCATGCTGAGAAGGGGACAGTAAAGGGTGCAGTTAGGTCTCCAGTGGTCAGTTGAGAGGGCCTTGGAAGATGGGCACTTCTATTCCAGGTTCCATTTCTGTTACTATTTGTACTTTTATGGCTTCTAGGTAAGATAGAACAAATCATGTTATTAGGTTAAGTAGCAATATCGAGATGGATTTTCCATTCTGGAAGGACAAACTTGATGAGATTAAGAATGCATGGCTGAATATGAGGACTAGAAATAGTAAAACTTTAATTGAAATGATAAGGGAAAACTAAAACATCTAGAGAATTATAGCCAGATATTTTGAAGACACTGGAATTCTGGATCTAGTTTATGTCCCAATGACTAGTATTAGGACTCAGTATAGATAAGGCTGCATTATTGAAACAATACTTTTCTCTAAAATCACCCTCATTTTTATTAGAAGTAACCAGATTAAGAAAATAATTAACACGTGGCTTGATTATTTATGTAAGTGCAGCAAGAAGAGCAATTGATTACATAGGCTCTTTTAAAAGTGCTTTGCTGGAACTTTTTATAAGGAACTTCAGATTGGAGTTTTTTTCTCAAGGCCAGAAAGCCAAGCCAGACTTGCCATCACGTTTTGCCTGCAGAACCTGTAGATTTGGGTGAATTTCCTCTCTTCTTGAGGTCCCCAAGACATTCTGAGGTTCCTGCACCTGCCAGGAAGTGACCTTTCTTACTCACCTGGTAAGGCTGCTGGGAACCCTGTAAGCAAGGTACCAGGCCAGTTCTTCCAAGGGGCTTTGTTGACTCTAGAAAGTCAACCTTAGTTCCTTAAAGCTGTTCATATCTGAGTTTATGCACGTGTTTCTCAGGTATAACATTCCAGTCAAAGCCTTGGTAATATAACCAATGTTTTTAATTGGTCCTCTTACAAGGAAAGCAGATTCTTATTGAACTTATGCAAATAAACATTCTACCATGAAATATAAAAATAGTCACTAAGTTTTTAAATTCTGGAGGGATCAGGGTAGAGAGAAAGATAAATGTTTTAATTCTGCTTACAAAGGTATTGTCATTTTCTAAACTGTTGTCAGCTTAAGAGAAAAGGCTTAAACACTTTATCAGCAACATTTGAAACAAAAAGCCACAAATCATCTTTAGTTTACTTAATCCTATGTAACCAATATCTGTTCTGCTGAAATCTAGTTCTTTACTAATTTAGGAGTAATAAAACAGTGACTATAAATGACAAAAGACTTGCAAATGACAGTGGCTAAAGATCTGATGAGAGCTTATTATAAGACAGTTGACATAAGGAAATTTGGATATTTCTGTAATAAAAAACATTTAGTAACAAAGTTTAGCATCATTCCCTTTGACAGTGCTTTCCAGGTAATTAAGCAGGTAATTATATATCAGGTAAATAATCCAAATTAGCCAAATATTTTCCCCAATGACAAAAAATTCCTCTGACATGTTCCAGGGGCCCTCTGGAAAACATCAGAGTTAACTAGAGGTAAAAGCACCTTTTTGAATTTGATTTTGGGAAGTTGTCAGAAGAAAGTTTCTTTGGCACTTGATTAAATAAGATTATAGGTTGCCATGAAGCAATACTTATCCATTTAACCAGAATGACAACAAAATACCTCAAAGGCAAATACAGAAGGTTACACAGTTGTTAGCAAAGTTTAGCTTTTAGTCCTTTTAATGTTAAGATATCATTTTCCTAAATATTCAGAGAACTCATTGAGACTTTAAGCACGAGAAACTGCTTTGATAAAACAATTAGAAAAGCTTTTGCAATCTTTCAACATTAAAAGCAGATTAACAGTTTAAGAAAACTTTGTCATTTTAACTGAAAACAGAATTCTAATTTGCTGTGTACTTGATATCAAGACTCATTTACTTTAATTTTACATAGCACTACCATATCAATTTTTCCACAAACTTTCTACAATTTCTCTTTTACATTCAGAGTTCTCCCTCTTTAAATAAACAGCTGTACTTTAGAACAAAGTTACTTTTATCAAAAGACACATTTTGTACCATGCAGAAATGTTTTATTATTTCAAGTAGTTTTAATTTGAACTTAAAACCATTATGAAATTTAATTTTCACTGAACACTGAGAAGTAGGCTATTGTAAAATGTTACACTAGCATTCTTTAGATTTGTACATTTTATAATTTCTGGAACTGTGTGCTTTACAGCACAATCTCACTAAGCATAAAATATGTCTACTTAACTTAGCAAAACTTTAATGTTTTAGGTTACCATAAAGATTCTCAGGCTCTTTGTAGGTATACACACTGTAACACACTATAACACACAATTATTAAGATGTTCACTTGCTACACTTAGTTTACTCATTCCTAACAACTATGCTAGATTACTTGCAAACCTTTACTGAACATTAGACAAAGTCAAGCCTCTAAGCATTTTATTCTTGAAAGATTTAACAGATAACATCAATGTAAATGACTTAAGGTAAACTTAGGCAGCTGATAACCATAAGGACATGTCCATTTCAGTTCCACTTAAATTAGCATTTATGCTTGATATCTTTTATTAGAATTTTCTGGAAGTTTTAGAATGCCCAATTTTCACAAGTGCTTGTCTTTAAATCAATTTTATTAATACCATGCAGAGGTAGAAAAATATTTTTCATTTACATGCTTAGACACACAAACATACATATTGAGATGTAATGACTATAGTTAGCAACACTTTCCATAAAAGAACATATGCACAGACAGATAAACTGACACAAAGTTTTAAGTTACTGATATGCCATTGCCTACTTTCCTTTTAGCTTATATGACTAAAAGTATCTCAGTTTTCAAGAATACACTCTAAAGGTGAGCAGTTTATGTAACTGGGTTAAGGTTTAGATGGCCCCAGACTAACAGGGCCATTGAAGACTGTGAACTGATAGGGACTGTGTGTGTCCAGGTGGCTGGAAGTGAAATGCAAGTACAATTCTAGTACCATTCATTTAAAGCCAGGCTGTATTGCAGAAGATAAATTTCTTCCGTTTCAGGGAGTCTAGTTTAAAAACCTCCCAGTTTTTGAGGATAATGATGAACCCAGTAAGTAGAATAGATTTCCACCAAAATAATTTAGAAAACTAGTTCCATATTGTAGTAGTCTACAGGACTTTTGACTATTTTCCTTCCTTGTGGCAAAATATATTTAGCTGCATAACCTTATTATATTGTATACTTCCCTCAGGGACAAAGCCTCTCTAATCAGAGAATTTCTATTGAGGCCAGGCTTGTGTGAAGAAGATAAGGCACTTTTTTTGGGTTTAGGGAATCAAATTGCTCCAAGTTCCTCAGAATGCATGCCAGAGGCATGTCTGGGTTTAAACTTGAAAAAGATGCTCCCATCTGGAAGAGAGAGAAAGATGGGTGTCCAGCACCTAATTGGCCTCTCTCTCTGTGAGGGTGTCCCCTCACCTTGGAGACTAACAGTGGTTAGTCACCCCCTCTGCCGGCCTAGTAGAATCAACCACTCCTTACCAGCATGGCCTGTACTTTGCCTTGATTTCCCTCTTGCCTTCCTACTAAGGAAGAGTTGCTTCAGAGCCCTGGATCTAGTGGGGACCTCACCAGTGTGCTCTTACTTTACACCTTCTGGGAGTCCTGATCCAGACCCTAGTTTCTCTGCACAGGCTTTAGTATACTTGGGCTGCAGATAAGGAATCGCCATAGCCCCAGGAAGACTGCCTCCCAGGAAGAGAGATCAACAGAATAGAGCCATGGCTAGAATTTAAATGGGGCCATTTACATATACAGTTATCGAGGGGGGTGTCTGTACTCTTAAACACCAGTTTCTGCCACAGCTTGGAAATTACGTAGCCAGTAACCCAATATAACAATCTGATCTGTGAGACAAGAGGATGGGGTGGGGGGGGCATGTGTGACTTGCGCATAGGCAGCAGACTAGCCGGAGGTTTACTCAGGGCCATCGGATCAATTGGCCTGAGCCAAGATCCAAGGACCACTGTCTACTAGTCTGGTCTGTCCCCGGAGTCTAGATTAGGATAGGAAAGTACGAAATTGGCTCAGCCACTCCCCGACATTCCCATCCATTCGGAGGCAGGGGATCAAGGAGCGGCTGACACTGGGAAACCTTTCACCTGAGACTTAAGACTGGTAGCTGATGCCAATCATCTTAAAAAAAAATTTTTTTTATTTTGGTATCAATCTACAATTACATGTGCAACATTATGTTACTAGACTCCGCACATCATCAAGGCCCCCAACATACACCATTACAGTCACTGCCCATCAGCGTAGTGAGATGCTATAGAATCACTACTTGTCTTCTCTGAGTTGTAGAGCCCTCCCCGTGCCCCCCCACTACATTATGAGAGCTAATCGTATGCCCCTTATTCCCCCTTGTCCCTCCCTTCCCAACCATCCTCCCCAGTCCCTTCCCTTTGGTAACTGTTAGTCCATTCTTGGGCTCTGTGAGTCTGCTGCTGTTTTGTTCCTTCAGTTTTTTCTTTGTTCTTATACTCCACATATGTGTGAAATCATTTGATACTTGTCTTTCTCCACCTGGCTTATTTCACTGAGCGTAATACCCTCTAGCTCCATCCATGTTGTTGCAAATGGTAGGATTTGTTTTCTTCTTATGTCTGAAGAATATTCCATGTGTATATGTACCACATCTTCTTTATCCATTCGTCTATTGATGGACACTTAGGTTGCTTCTATTTCTTGGCTATTGTAAATAGTGCTGCGATAAACATAGGTGTGCATCTGTCTTTTTCAAACTGGGCTGCTGCATTCTCAGGGTAAATTCCTAGGAGTGGGACTCCTGGGTCAAATGATATTTCTATTTTGAGTTTTTTGAGGAACCTCTATACTGATTTCTGCAATGGTTGTACTAATTTGCATTCCCACCAGCAGTGTAGGAGGGTTCCCCTTTCTCCACATCCTTGCCAACATTTGTTGTTGTTTGTCTTTTGGATGGCGGCAATCCTAACTGGTGTGAGGTGATATCTCATTGTGGTTTTAATTTGCATTTCTCTGATGACTAGTGATGTGGAGCATCTTTTCATGTGCCTGTTGGCCATCTGACTTTCTTCTTTGGAGAAGTGTCTGTTCAGCTCCTCTGCTCATTTTTTAATTGGCTTCTTTGCTTTTTTTTATTGAGGTACATCATCTCTTTATATAATTTGGATGTCAACCCCTTGTCGGATATGTCATTTATAAATATATTCTCCCATACTGTAGGAAGTCTTTTTGTTCTACTGATGGTAGCCCTTGCTGTACAGAAGCTGTTTAGTTTGATATACTCCCATTCGTTCATTTTTGCTTTTGTTTCCCTTGACTGGGGAAATATGTTCATGAAGAAGTTGCTCATGATTATATCCGAGAGATTTTTGCCTATATTTTTTTCTAAGAGTTTTATGGTTTCTTGACTTACATTCAGGTCTTTGATCCATTTTGAGTTTACTTTTGTGTATGGGGTGAGACAGTAATCCAGTTTCATTCTCTTACATGTAGCTGTTCAGTTTTGCCAACACCAGCTGTTGAAGAGGCTGTCATTTCCCCAATGTATATCCATGGCTCCTTTATTGTATATTAATTGATCATATGTGTTTGGGTTAATATCTGGACTCTCTATTCTGTTCCACTGGTCTGTGGGTCGGTTCTTGTGTCAGTACCAAATTGTCTTGATTACTGTGGCTTTGTAGTAGAGCTTGAAGTCAGGGAGCATAATTCCACCTGTTTTATTCTTCCTTCTCAGGATTGCTTTAGCTATGTGGGATCTTTTGTGGTTCCATATGAATTTTTTTAATAGTTTATTTTGGTATCATTAATCTACAATTACATGTGCAATATTATGCTTATTAAACTACCACCTTCATCAGGTCCTCCCTACCAAACCCATTACAGTCACTGTCCATAAGTGTAGTGAGATGCTGTAGAATCACTACTTGTCTTCTCTGAGTTGTACAGCCGTCCCGGTGCCCCCCTAACATTACATTTGCTTATCGTAATGCCCCTTTTTCTCTCTAGTCCCTCCCTTCCCACCCATCCTCCCCAGTCCCTTTCCCTTTGGTAACTGTTAGTCCGTTCTTGGGTTCTGTGAGTCTGCTGCTGTTTTGTTCCTTCAGTTTTTTTCTTTGTTCTTATACTCCACATATGAGTGAAATCATTTGGTACTTGTCTTTTTCGGCTTGGCTTATTTCACGAGCATAATACCCTCTAGCTCCATCCATGTTGTTGCAAATGGTAGGATTTGTTTTCTTCTTATGGCTGAATAATATTCCATTCTGTATATGTATCACATCTTCTTTATCCACTCATCTACTGATGGACACTTAGGTTTCTTCCATTTCTTGGCTATTGTAAATAGTGCTGTGATAAACATAGGGGTGCATCTGTCTTTTTCAAACTGGGCTGCTGCATTCTTAGGGTAAATTCCTAGGAGTGGAATTCCTGGGTCAAATGGTATTTCTAATTTGAGTTTTTTGAGGAACCTCCGTACTACTTTCCACAATGGTTGAACTAATTTGCATTCCCACCAGCAGTGTAGGAGGGTTCCCTTTTCTCCACATCCTCACCAACAGTTGTTGTTGCTTGTGTTTTGGATGTTGGCTATCCTAACTGGTGTGGGGTGGTATCTCATTGTGGTTTTAATCTGCATTTCTCTGATGATTAGTGATGTGGAGCAACTTTTCATGTGCCTGTTGGCCATGTGAATTTCTTCTTTAGAGAAGTGTCTATTCATGTCCTCTGCCCATTTCTTAATTGGATTATTTGCTTTTTGTTTGTTGAGGTGCGTGAGTTCTTTATATATTTTGGATGTCAACCCCTTATCGGATACGTCATTTATGAATATATTCTCCCATACTGTAGGATGTCTTTTTGTTCTACTAATGGTGTCCTGTACAGAAGCTTTTCAGCTTGATATAGTCCCACTTGTTCATTTTTGCTTTTGTTTCCCTTGCCCGGGGAGATATGTTCATGAAGAAGTCACTCATGTTTATGTCTAAGAAATTTTTGCCTATATTTTTTTCTAAGAGTTTTATGGTTTCATGACTTACATTCAAGTCTTTGATCCACCTTGAGTTTACCTTTGTTTATGGAGTTAGACAGTAGTCCAGTTTCATTCTCTTACATGTAGCTGTCCAGTTTTTCCAACACCAGCTGCTGAAGAAGCTGTCATCTCCCCATTGTATATCCAAGGCTCCTTTATCAAATATTAATTGACTGTATATGTTTGGGTTAATGTTTGGATTTTCTGTTCTATTCCACTGGTCTGTGTGTCTGTTTTTGTGCCAACACCAAATTGTCTTGATTACTGTGGCTTTGTAGTGGAGCTTGAAGTCAGGGAGCGTAATTCCTCCTCTTTTATTCCTCCTTCTCAGGATTGCTTTGGCTATTCGGGGTCTTTTGTGGTTCCATATGAATTTTAGAATTATTTGTTTCCAGTTTATTGAAGAATGCTGTTCTTATTTTGATCAGGATTGCATTGAATCTGTAGATTGCTTTAGGTAGTATAGCCATTTTGACAATATTTATTCTTCCTAGCCAAGAGCATGGGATGAATTTCCATTTGTTAGTGTCCTCTTTAATTTCTCTTAGGAGTGTCTTGTAGTTTTTAGGGTATACATCTTTCATTTCCGTGGTTAGTTTTATTTCTAGGTATTTTATTCTTTTTGATGATATTGTGAATGGAATTGTTTTCCTGATTTCTCTTTCTGTTAGCTCATCGTTAGTGTTTAGGAAAGCAACATATTTCTGTGTATTTGTATCCTGCAACTTTGCTGAATTCAGATATTAGTTCTAGTAGTTTTGGAGTGGAGTCTTTAGGGTTTTTTATGTACAATATCATGTCATCTGCAAATAGTGACAATTTGACTTCTTCCTTACTAATCTGGATGCCTTGTATGTCTTTGTTTTGTCTGATTGCTGTGGCTAGGATCTCAAGTACTATGTTGAATAACAGTGGGGAGAATGGGCATCCCCGTCTCATTCCTGATCTTAGGTGAAAATATTTCAGCTTCTCACTGTTAAGTATGATGTTGGATGTGGGTTTGTCATATATGGCCTTTATTATGTTGAGGTAGTTGCCCTCTATACCCATTTTGTTAAGAGTTTTTATAATGAATGGATGTTGAATTTTTTCGAATGCTTTTTCAGCATCTTTAGAGAATATCATTTGGTTTTTGTTCTTCTTTTTGTTGATGTGGTGGATGATGTTGATGGATTTTCGAATGTTGTACCATCCTTGCATCCCTGGGATGAATCCCACTTGATCATGGTGTATGATCCTCTTGATGTATTTTTAATTCGGTTTGCTAATATTTTGTTGAGGATTTTTGCATCCACGTTCATCAGGGATATTGGTCTGTAGTTTTCTTTTTTGGTGAGGTCTTTGCCCGGTTTTGGTACTAGAGTGATGCTGGCTTCATAGAATGAGTTTGGAAGTATTCCCTCCTCTTCTATTTTTTGGAAAACTTTAAGGAGAATGGGTATTATTTCTTCTCTATATGTCTGATAAAATTCAGCAGTGAAATCTGGCGGGGGGTTTTGTTCTTGAGTAGTTTTTTGATTACCGATTCAATTTCGTTGCTGGTAATTGGTCTGTTTAGGTTTTCTGTTTCTTCCTTGGTCAGTCTTGGAAAGTTGTTTTTTTCTAAGAAGTTGTCCATTTCCTCTAGTTTTCCACCTTGTTAGCATATAGATTTTCATAGTATTCTCTAATAAGTCTTTGTATTTCTGTTAGGTCCATTGTGATTTTTCCTTTCTTATTTCTGATTCTCTTTATGAGTGTAGATTCTCTTTTTCTCTTAATGAGTCTGGCTAGGGTTTTATCCACTTTGTTTAGTGTTTCAAAGAACCAGCTCTTGATTTCATTGATTTTTTCTGTTGTTTTATTCTTTTATTTATTTCTTCTCCGATCTTTATTATGTCTGTCCTTCTAATGACTTTGGGCCTCATTTGTTCTTCTTTTTCCATTTTCAATAATTGTGACTTTAGACTATTCATTTGAGATTGTTCTTCCTTCTTATATAGGTGTTGATTGCAATATACTTTCCTCTTAGAACTGCCTTTGCTGCGGCCCACAGAAGTTGGGGCTTTGTGCTTTTGTTTCCATTTGTCTCCATATATTATTTGATCTCTGTTTTAATTTGGTCGTTGATCCATTGATTATTTAGGAGCATGTTGTTATGCCTCCATGTGTTTGTGAGCCTTTTTGTTTTCTTTGTACAATTTATTTCTAGTTTTACACCTTTGTGATCTGAGAAGTTGGTTGGTAGGATTTCAATATTTTTGAAATTACTGAGGTTCTTTTTGTGGCCTAGTATGTGGTCTATTCTGGGAAATGTTCCATGTGCACTTGAGAGGAATGTGTATCCTGTTGCTTTTGGGTGTAGAGTTCTGTAGATGTCTGTTAGGTCCATCTGTTCTAGTGTGTTGTTCAGTGCCTCTGTGTCTTTACTTATTTTCTGTCTGGTTGATCTGTCCTTTGGAGTGAGTGGTGTGTTGAAGTCTCCTAAAATGAAAGCATTGCTTTCTATTTCCTTCTGTAATTCTGTTAGTATTTGTTTCACATATGTTGGTGCCACTGCGCTGGGTGCATATATATTTATAATGGTTATATCCTCTTGTTGGACTGACTCCTTTATCATTATATAATGTCCTTCTTTATCTCTTGCTATTTTCTTCATTTTGAAGTCTATTTTATCTGATACAAGTACTGCAACACCTGCTTTTTTCTCCCTGTTGTTTGCATGAAATATCTTATTCCATCCCTTCATTTTTAGTCTTTGTATATCTTTGGATTTGAGGTGAGTCTCTTGTAAGCAGCATATAGATGGGTCTTTTTTTTTTTATCCATTTTACTACTCTGTGTCTTTTGATTGGTGCATTCAGTCCATTTACATTTAGGGTAATTATCGATAGATATGTGTTTATTGCCATTGCCGGCTTTAGATTTGTGGTTACCAAAGGTTCAAGGGTATCTTCTTTACTATCTAACCGTTAACTTAACTCTTTTGTTAAGCTATTATAAATACATCTTATGTTTCTTTATTTCTCTCCCTTCTTATTCTTCCTCCTCCATTCTTTATATGTTAGGTGTTTTATTCTGTAGTCTTTTGCATTTCCTTTGATTTTGTGGATAGTTGATTTTTTTTTTGACTTTAGTTGGTGTTTGGATGGTCTTCTTTCTTTGCTATGATTTTATTTTTGCTGGTGTCATGTTTTTAGCCCTCGGAGTGCTTTCATCTAGAGCAGTCCCTTTAAAATATCCTGTAGAGGTGGTTTGTGGGAGGCAGATTCTCTCAATTTTCGCTTGTCTGGGAATTGTTTAATCTGTCCCTCAAATTTAAATGATAACCGTGCTGGGTACAGTATTCTTGGATCAAGGACCTTCTGTTACATTATGTTAAATATATCATACCATTCTCTTCTGGCCTGTTAGGTTTCTGTTGAGAAGTCTGATGATAGCCTGATGAGTTTTCCTTTGTAGGTCATCTTTTTTCTCTCTCTGGGTGCCTTTAATACTCTGTCCTTGTCTTTAATCTTTGTTTTGTCTTGGTGTTGTCTTCCTTGGTTCCCTTGTGTTGGGAGATCTGTGGGCTTCCATTGTGTGAGAAACTATTTCCTTTACCAGCTTAGGGAAGTTTTCAGCAATTATGTCTTCAAATAGACTTTCTATAGTTTTTCTCTCTCCTTCTTCTGGTACTCCTATAATGCGAATATTGTTCCATTTGGATTGGTCACACAGTTCTCTTAATATTCTTTCATTGCTAGAGATCCTTTTATCTCTCTCCCTCAACTTGTCTGTATTCCTCTTCTCTGATTTCTGTTTCACTAACCGTCTCTTGCACCTCGTCCAGTTTGCTCTTAAGCCCGTCAATAGATTGTTTCATTTCTGTAATGTCCCTCCTGACTTCATCCCTTAGCTCTTGCATATTTCTCTGTAGGTACATCAGCATGGTTATGACTTTTATTCTGAATTCTTTTTCAGGATGACTGTTTAAATCTATCCCACCAGGCCCTCTCTCTGGAGTTGTCTGGGTGATTTTTGACTGGACAAAATTCTTCTGTCTTTTCATGGCGATAGAATTGGTCACAGGCCAGTGACACGTGTGTCAGCTGTGAGAACAAAGCCCCTTCTTGCTTGTTGTTCTCCTTGTCCTTCTCTGTATCCTGTTCTTGCTACCTGCACACCGGAAGGCAGTCTCTGGGATAATCCCCTGCACTGCCGTTGGCAGGGTCACCCTCAGCCTAGCCTAGAGCCTGTGGGGTGTTGCAGCCATGCTGGATGCATTCTGTAGCATGTCTGGTGCAACTTGGTGCCTTCTGGACCTTGCTCTGGCTTCTGCCACCTGTGCTGTTTACCTGCACACCGGGAGGCAGTCTCTGGGATAATCCCCTGAGCTGCTATGGGCTGGACCACCCTCAGGCTAGCCTAGAGCACTGCAGAGGGTTGCAGCTATGGTGGGTGTGTTCTTCAGCAAGTCTGGCCCAACTTGGTGCCCTCTAGACCTTGTTCTGGGTTCTGCAGCCCTTCCTGGTTAGCTGTGCGCCTGCTGGGAGGAGATTCTGTGTGGTTTCCGTGGGCATGGCCACTCTCCCGCTGTTCTGCACCTGAGGTGGATCGGCCGGTCTGTTTGCAGCAACAGCCGGGGGTAGCGAATGGCAGACTGCTTATTGGTGTGAGGAGCTTTGGCGGGATTGCTTTACCCTGCAGCTGGTTACGGGGCCCGAAATTCCTCAAAAGTCCCAGCCTGCTGGGCTGAGTATGCTGGGACGATTTTGTTCAGCTGTTGGGCCCTTGTGTCTTGAAGATTTTTAAAAAAGCACCCACTTTTCTTTTGTCCCAGGCGAGCCGGGTTTGGGGACCCGCTTGCAGTGTCAGTGTTGGATCCTGCTCTTCTCTTCTGTTTCTTAATCTTCGTTACACCATGCAGTGTGTGTCTGTGCTCCCAGTGCAGATCACCAGGGCTGGTTATTTAGCAGTCCTGTGCTTCCACTCCCTCCCCACTCTGATTCTTTTCCTCCCGCTGGTGAGCTGGGGTGGGGGGAGTGCTCGGGTCCCGCCGGGTCATGGCTTTGTATCTTACCCGCTTCGTGAGGTGCTGAGTTCTCGCAGATGTAGATATAGCCTGGCTGTTGTACTGTATCTTCTGGTCTCTCTTTTAGGAATAGTTGTATTTGTTGTATTTTCACAAATATATATGGTTTTTGGAGGAGATTTCCACCGCCCTGCTCATGCCGCCATCTTCTCCTCTCTCCGCCAATTGCCTTTTAAGTGGCTAATGGGTGCCCAGACACATTTTTATGAGATAGAAAGTATAGCATTTAATCAGGAATAAGAGCGAAGCATGGATCTCCTACCTTGCGATGGTGAGCATTGGGTTCGATGGAATTGATGAAGTTAGAGGCACACACAAGAGCGTGTAAAGGAAGCAAAAAGCATCCTTGCTTCACCCAGAGGCCAGGGCAGCCTGAAAAAGTAGGCTGGAAGTCAGAGAGATAGAGAGAGACACTCCTCATGGATACCCAGTCGGGCTGTCAGGGTCTGATTCCTGACACGCGGACCTTGAGATGCCACTGAAGTGTAGCCTCCGCCTAGACTCTTGCAGTTGCCCACGCTTCCTTCAGTCACCCTCATCCAAGTCAATGCCTCTGAAAGGGAATTCTAGCCTCCACTCAGGTGACATTGCCGGCTCCCAAGGGAGACAGGGGATCCACTCAGGGAGATGCAGGGGAACCTGTCGCTCGAGACTTTGAGAACGGCAGCCGGGCTAGTCCCATTTAAGTGGCAGATGAGCACCCAATGTTGTGTGCCATGGACATCTTCCTTCTATAAGGACAGTGAAAGAAAAGGCAGGCTTGGATGCCGATACTCACCTCCGAAGTTATATCAGATGAGCCCCCAAAGATGATGCCGGGGTTCTTGTTCATGAAGCAGAAAAATGAGCTTCACAAACACTCAGGGTAGGAGAGCAAAGTATAGGCTTTTATTTAGAGATAAAGTGGAAGGACAGAGCTCCTGGATCACTCCAGGAGGGGAGAAGAGAGTCCGCGGTGGTGCGTTTTCTAGGGGATTTATAGGCAGCTGAGGATTTTGGGGAATTAAAGCTCTAGGGTGTGGACTTGTACCACCTGCCCTGCCCTCAAGGTGGGCTGGGTTATTGTCTGTTTGCTAGGGCTGTTTACAGTGAAGTCACAGGTTATGCTGAGATACCCTTGTGGAACACTCAAACATTCCAGGCGAAGTTGCTCCTGGCCTTTTGACCTTTAACTGATCTCACTGAAGATGTCTATATTCCTAGTCTGGTATCTTTACCCTAGAGAATTAGTGTGACCTTGACTTTGCATAATGCGGAACACAGAGTTTCGATAGGGACTTTACATTGTTACATTGCTTTGACTGTAAATGTCCTGCCTTGCTCTTTCCGGAGGCGCTCACCCCACTCTGTCTAAGCCTATGGTTCCTGTATCATTACTCCAGGTCAATCTTTTTTTAATAGACATTATTTTTTCCATCCAATTTTAGATTCATAGCCAAGTTGAGCAGGAGTATTAAAAGAGTTTCCCCAAAGCCCCATTCCCACACATGCACAGACTCCCTCACAATCAGCATATACCACTTGTTATAATTGGTGAACCTACATTGATAGGATTTTTTTAGGGCAGTGCAACTACTCTGTAGAATACTATAATGGTGGATACATGTCATTATACACTTGTCTGAACACTGAGAATATATAGCACTGTTGTTGGGCAATCCCATCTGGGGAGATCTCCTTGCATGCTGAGATCTCAACAAAAGGATTCTTCACTCTGATTGAAAACAATTCATGAGTAGGTTGAGCAGGTACAAGCCCAAAGGAATTTAATCAAGCAAAAGCACACAATCGAGGGAGTATAGGTATGTTGTGTAGGTATGCTCCAGAGATGAGCAGCCCAGTGGGGTTTATTTTGGGTTGTCTAATAGCTGGAGTTTAAGCCGGGGGTGGAATATTCATTGGGATAGGTGGAGTTTCCTCAGAATAGGGAGGAGATTTGCAGGAAGTAGGGTGATACCTTCCTTTTGTCCTTAGATGGTCTGCCTCAGAACTGTCAGAGTGCCAAGGGCTGTGATTTTTAGTACGCTAATGAGCATATCATGTATTTTGAGGTGAAGTCAGGGTAAATTTCTCCTCCATGTTGGAACCAGTCAATCTTGGCAGGTCTGTTATCTACACCCTCCCTGCCCACGTCCTTCCAGAACAGTTCACACAAATGTTTAGAATATAAACAAACATCTAGTCAAATGTAAACACTGGCCAAAGACCCAACCCCCTCCCTGCTCATGTCTGGCTATCTACCTACTATAAAACCACCAAGGGTAAACCCTAAGGAAACTGTTGACTTGGGGTGATAGTGATGTGTATATGCTTATATGCTTATTGATTGTAACAAATGTACTGCTCTGGTGGGGGATGTTGACAGACGGGAAAGCCCTGTATGTGTCAGGCAGGGGGTATATGGGAAATTTGTGTGTCCTTGTCTCAATTTTGCTATAAACCTAAAATTATTCTAAAAAGTAAAGTCTATTAAAAAAAAACACTTCTGTGCTCCACCTTTTCCTCCTTTCCTTCCTCCTAATAGCTGGCAACCACTGATCTTTTTTACTATGTCCATAGTTTTGCCTTCTCCAGAATGACATATAGTTGGAATCATATAATATTTAGTCTTTTCAGATTGGCTTCTTTCAGTTAGTAATATGCATTTAAGGTTCCTCTGTATCTTTTCATGATTTGATAGCTCACTTGGTTTTTATTGCTGAATAATATATCCAATTTGTATGGATGTCCTATAGTTTATTAATCTATTTGCTTACTGAAGGATATCTTGGTTGCTTCCAAGTTTTGGCAATTATAAATAAAGCGGTTATAAACAACTATGTGCAGGCTTTTTTTGTATGGACATAAGGTTTTTAACTCATTTGCATAAATACCAAGGGCACAATTGGTGGACTGTATTGTAAGCATATGTTTAGTTTTGTAAGAAGCCATCAAACTGTTTTCCAGAGTGTGTACTATTCTGCATTCCCAACAATAATGAATGAGAGCTCATGTTGCTCCACATCCTTGTCAGCATTTGGTGTTGTTTTAGATTTTGGATATTCTAATAGGTGTGTGGTAGTATCTCACTGTGGTTTACATTTACATTCCCCTAATGATGTATGGTGTTGAGTGCTTTTTCATATGATTATTGTCATCTGTATATTTTCTTTAGTAAGGTCTGTTTAGTTCTTTTGCTTATTTTTTAATTCATTTGTTTGCTTTCTTATTGTTGAATTTGAAGGGTTCTTTGTATATTTTGGATACCTGTCCTTTATCAAATATGTGTCTTGCAAATATTTGTCTTAGTCTGTGGCTTGTCTTCTCATTCTCTTGATCTAGGTCAGCCCTTTAAATAAAAAAAAATTAAATTAAAAAATGTTAGATTGGAAACTTAAAGCAGAGTGACAAGAAATAGCATTTGAACAGCCAAAGGAGGTTGTGGGTTTTTTGTTTTATTTTGTTTTGTTTTTACTATAAAATATGAAGTGGCTTGATTGTTTTTCTAGTCTTTTAGGGAACATTCATTTAGAAATAAAATTTAGGTATACAGAACCGCAAAATTAGTACAGGGGGTCCCCAGGTTCTCTTAATGTTAACATCTTACATAATCATGGAGCCTGATCACAACTAAGAAATTAACATCAGAACCAGACTGTTAGCTGAAGTGTAGACTATTAGGATTTGACCAACTTTCCACTAATATCCTTCTTCTCTTCCAAGATCCAATATAGGGAAGCACATGGCGTTTAGTTGTCATGTCCCCTTATTGTCTTTCATTCTTTTGTGGTTTCTCTGTCCCTCCTTGTTTTTCATGACTTTGACACTCTTGAAGAGTAAAAATCAGGTGTTTTGTAGAATATCTCTCCATTTGCATCTGTCTGATGATATCTCACAGTTAATTAGACTGAAGTTATGGAGTTTTGGTCAGAATTCTACAGAAATAACATGCCCTTTTCATGCTGACATATTAATGGGTACATAATAACAACATAACTTACACTGATGATTTTGACATCGACTATTTGGTTAAGGTGATACCTGCCAGGTTTCTCTCCTCTAAAGTTACAATTTTTCTGATCCCTTGCTCTATCCATCAGAAGCTAGTCACCACGTTTAGAGCACACTCAAAAAAGGGTAATTAAGCTCCACCTCCTGGAACCACAGTAACTTAACAGGCACTGCAGTAATCAATAAATATCATGAGGTGATACTTTGAGACTGTGCTAATATCCTGCTTCTCCTTAAAGTTTTGCCCACTAATTTTGGTATCCATCAGTGGCATTTCCCTGCAGCAATAACTATTGAGGAATTCTAGTGATGGTTTTCTATTTCTCCCATTCCTTCTACATTTATTATTTGGAATTCTTCTGTAAAAAGATTTGGCCCTTTGTCTCCATTTATTGATGCATTCTATCATTGACTTCTATCATAGATATTTATTTTATGATCCACTACTACTGTTCATTGCATTGCTCAAACTGTCCCAGCTCTGGGCATTAGGAACTCTAAGGCTGGCTCCTGTATGCCAATCATATGTCTCCACCCTGTTTTTTTTTTTTTTACCTCATTTTGAGTACTTCCTTAGAATCTGGCCCAAAAGATGCCCATCTTATATTTTCCTTGTCCCACAATTAGGATCAGCTAGGAAAAATAGGTACACATGTATATGTGTTTGTGTGTATACAAACATATGCACACACACACACAAATACAGCCATGTCTATTTCTGTTTCTTCTCACATATATGTATGTACTACAAATCATGTCTTCACACCATTAACCCTATTTCAATTCATTGCTAGAGTTCTTTATGTCCTTCCAACTTTCTGTATCTGTAAACTCCTTGTCCAATAGTGAAACATGGCTTCCATCAGTCTCAATATGCTGACTTGTTAGCTTAACCCACTCTGGGACCCCAAACCCCAGACTGCACTGCTGTCACCTCAGCTTGGTACTTCTGCATGTCCCCCCCCATGGCCTCAGTGCTGCTACCTCCCTACAGGGAAAGGAAAGGAGGAGGGGGCAACCTGTCTTTCTGAGGAGGTGAGGAGGCATGTTTCAAGACACAGGACTCCAGGCAGGCCTCCAAAGCCATCTTGGGATTCAGTCATGGGGACTAAAACCACCGAGTAAACGTGTCTTTCCCATGGCTCTGGGCCTCAGGTTTTCTGTGCTCTGACTTAAGGCAGTCACTGTGAAGGTAGGGTTTGCTTCTGAGGTCCTGGGAAAGATTTTCTTCACCCAGCGGCTTCTGACGTCGTCTCAAAGTGGATAGAAGAAAACCTTTCATCCCAAGCAGTGTCGGAAATGGACACAAACTGCCCCACAGTGACCTCTCTTGGTGTTGCACCAACCAGCCCAGACCTGCACCCGACACAGATCAGGCCCAATTCTGCCACCTGCTCATAATATCTTCTCAGCTGCTCCCAGGGAAGGAGGACATTCTTCCCTCAAGTAGGAGCCCTGCTTGATTTGATCTTCAGAACAGTTGCTAGTGCGCCATGCCTGGCTTTCCCGTGGAGGCTCTTCGGTCACCAAAGCCACGCCAGCCCTGGCTCCAAAGGGCCAGGCCATGACAGACTATGGTTACAAATGAGGCTGAACAGCCCAAAAGGAGCATAGATGAAACAGACATGGAAGTCTTTTCTCAAGAAAATCCGACCCTGGGGGAGCCAGCAAATTAGCACACTTGTCTGAGTCAGTTTCACTTCAAGTAATTAAGTTTTCCTTTGCTCACCGACTTTGTTGGTTTTTCTCAAGCTTTTCATGACTCACTGTAACACAAGCCTGTGGCTCTCTACATACGTTACTTCATAGATCAGCATGTCTGCAAATAACTTAGTTGCAGGGAGCTGGTGAAATGGAGAGATGTCTGACAACTGCTCCACATCAAGCCATCGCCAAACAGAGCAGGTTGGGAAATGAGTACAGAGACTTGAAAGCCTTAATGTAGAGTGGATTGATATAAAAATGGAGGGTCTGCCTACTGATTTTCGAGGGAACAAAAATCGGGATGTTACTTTTATGTGTATACATTAAGCACTGATAAAGCCACTGTTTCACTGAATTTTGGCTTTTTTTAATATGTCATGAGAGGCAGATACTGAATTTTGTTTATTTGAGCCTGTCAAATCTGAATGATGAAAATGGCTAGCAAATTAGTTAAACAATGTACAGTGCTGAATTTGTGTCTTTCGCTGTTTGGCATAGTTGGAGTTGAAATTTTAGTAAGAGGATCTTTGGAAAAGGACTGGGTAAGAGGAAGAAGTCATTAAAGTTACAAAGATGACACTTTTAGGTTAGATTGAATTTTAGGGAAGAAAAATCTGGTGGTATTTGTTAAATGGTTAGATTCTCCTCTAGCCTATCCACATTCAAATACTAAGCATCTTCCCTGTGGGGGAATGACAGGGATGGCAATGGTGACAGATAAAGGTAACTTTCTATGTGGGACATGTGTAGGGCTTTAAATGGTAGGATCTGTGCAGAGCCTGGCGACTTGCCTGCATCCCTATTCTAGAAAGATATTTTTATCTTTGCACACAATTTGGGTTTCTGAACGCCCGTTCTAGGACACAGAAATATCTTAAACATTAATAACCATTAAAGTTCTAGATTAACTGCTTCCCTTCCAGCTGTGACAAAACCCCCCAATTGAATTGGTGTTGCACCGGACAGTAGACATCGATTACAGAATGGATTACAGAGGTGGGAATGGTTCTGCTGAAAGGGGAAGGAGGAGCAAGGGCTCAGGCAGTGGATCTGGAAAATTAAGCTTTCAGGGGTGAAGAAAGAAAAATAGGTGTTTGTATCAAACAACACATTCATACACACACACACATATATATACATACACATACTTTTTTTTTTTTACTGTTAGCCATATCTTCTGTTTCTTCAACTGAAATACAATTAATATGATTGAAGCCTAGGAATAGCAATAGAAACCATTTCACCCAGACATACATCCCTTTTCTGCATAAGTACCAGGTGACTCCTAAAAGTTTGTATCCAAGTATATAATACAAGCAATCTACTGTTATTTAAAGCTTCAAAGCTTTAGTCAAAACACAACTAAATATCTGATTATCTCTGTTTTGTTTCAAATGAATCAACTGCTAAAACCTTCCAAGCAGCCATTAACTTTAAGTAATTGTCTGCCTCTGAGACTTAAATGCTCAAAGAACTACAAAGAACACTTAGCCGCCAAGATCATGCAAAAAGGGTACCTTTTTTTGATTTGACATTTAAAAACACTGCATTAGATGGTGGTGTCACCTTGAATTTGTATCTTTACAGCAGTCCTCCCACTTATCCCGTAGGGATACATTCCAAGCCCCTCAGTGGATACTGCAGACAAGCCCTATATATACTGGTTTGTCCTATACATGCACACACCCATGCTAACGCTTAATTTATAACTTAGGCAGAGTAAGAGATAACAATAACGCATAATACAACAGAACAGTTATAATATACTGTAATAAAAGTTATGTGAATGTGGTCTCTGTCAAAATACACTCACTCTTTTTCTTCTGAGGCCGGGAGATGATAAAATACCTCCCCGATTGAGGACGCGAGGAGAATGACGTGAGCTCCGTGACACAGCGTGAGACGAATGACCTTCTCACGCTCGGCCAGAAGGAGGAGCATCTGCGGCGGAGCGCAGGTAAGAGGACGTGTCGCGTAACTGCACGAAGGATTACGTCTCCTTCTGCTTAACTTTCCATTGGTTTTCTTTTGTATTTAAAATCCAAATTCCTTTATTCTTGCCATGAAGCTGAAAAGAATGAACTCTTCTGTCCAAACTTATCTCAGGACACAGTTTTGCAGTTGTTCAGTTCTGTTGCGGTCACACGTACCGTCTTTGTGTTCTTAGAGAAACGGCCGCATCATTCCCACCCTAGGTCTTCGCCTTCTGTCGTCCCTCATTGATGCGTGACTCGCTGCTCAATCAGGTTCCACGCAAATGTTCTCTCTTTGGGAATATCTTCCTTGCTTTGTGCTCCTAAGGGTGGCTTTGATCCCAGTTGACATCACATCATCTGGCTTTTTTTTTTTTTAAATACTGTTTTTCATGATCTGAAATCATTTCCTTCAATTGCCTATTTTTCGTCATCCTTCCACGAGGCGGTAACCTCCACTGCGGAGAGGCCTTGCCTGCCTCCCCCTTCTCCTTCTGTACTTCAAGACTGATAACAGTCTGGAGCTATGTAAGTATTTTTCAAATGAGTAAATCAAAAAGTTATTTCTTCTTTTCTTGGTTAATTGACAACCCACAGATACCGCACAGTAGCAAGGTAGATAATGCGTTTCAGTGACTTTGGAGAGAGTGGGGCAATTACTGTCATCAGTTCCTAGGAGAATCAGGTGCCTCTGACGTAGTAAAAGTAGTCTGTAAAAAAAAAGGTACTGGTTTATTAAGAATAGGATCTCTTCAGACGAGCCAATCAGACAATATAATTGCTCACTAAATTACAATACAAATGAAAGGGGAATAAGAAGGGAGCTCCACAGAGATTGGAGGGTAGACGTGATGTAGAGATGAGCTGAGAGAATTCTTATTCTCATTGTCAAGGTCTAGAGACAGGCCTGAAAGGACGACAGAGGAGCTGGCAGTAATGCTTGATGCTTTCCGGAGGTACCAGGAAAACTGAGTCCTGTGAAGCACACAGTGAGAAAGCCAATCTGTGCATTTAACTGCAGTTAATACTGTCGTAAAGGATATTTTTCCACCAAAGAAAAAGCTGGAGATGCAGTGACAGAGAAACCCCACAGAGTTTTAGAGAGTGAGTCTCTGTGAAGCCTAGGGTGTAAGAATGGCTAACTTAGATGCGAAGAGTCTCCTGGAAGGGAGAAAATGTTTCCAAAAATAAGGATTGTGTGTAGAGGGAGGAAAGGGCCTATCTGTCCTTAATGACAATTAAAGGGAAGAAACTGCGAATAGTGTTGGAGACTGATTTCAGGGAAATGAAACTGCCATCTTGAACAGCAGTAAATAGAGGCAAATGCTTTCTGTCCACTGGTCACCTTCTTAAGCCACTGGGCAGCCATGGGTAGCATGTGGAGACCTCCCTGGGCCACGGAACCCATTTCAAAAGCCACGCATAAGACTTTAGCCTGGGGGGTCCCATGGATGAACTTCATGAATATGTGAACTCCTAGAACTTCATGAATATGTGAACTCCTAAAACTATACGCACACATACACATACATAGCTTGTGAGTATCCCCTATGTGTATTTATTTCTGGGGAAATTATTCATAACCTTTTCTTGGATTCTCAAAGGGATCTGAGATTTTTAAAAGGGCAAGGGTCTTTGCTGAATGGCTTGCCAATGCTATGCTTTTTATGAGGAAACTCTCCCATTTTACTCTCACATAGTGACAATCAAGGGGATCCACCAAGCAAAATTACCCCTTGGTGGATTTGTGAATGGCAGCCTAGGAGGGAATGATCCAGCTACCTTGAAAGTGGCTATTAGCTGCTCCGAAATGAGAATCCATGTTGCAGTGTAAGAAAGACTGTATAGACTTTGGCTGATAGACAAATGACTCATTGTCCTCAAAAGTACTATTTAAAAAAAGCTATGCTTTGCATCTGCCTGGGGTGTACATTTTCTTTTGATTGGTGGCATTGTGATGGCAAACATTTCAAGTAAACAAACAAAGGCAAAATATCATCTTGATGGGTAAACTATTAGAAGCCAGAAGTGTGATAGAAGTGGTTTTGAAAATGTGTTCTTTCTCCGTTTTCTTTTATGCCACTGTAAGCATAACACAGGAAAAGCATTTGTATTCTTATTCTTGCTTAAAAAATGTCAGTGGATGCAACATTCACTATCAGTGCAGAAACACTGAATCTGCATCCTTATGGTGGATACACAATAGTTTGGTAATAAATGGTTCAGTGGGCTTGTAACTTAATTATTGCTGCAGTTTAGAAGGATTGAACAACCACTTTTATTGTGAAATACTATTTTGTGAAAACTCATGTTTATTGGAAATTCTTTATAAAACATCAGATGACTATTGTCCTGGAGCTTTGGGCTCAGTCTTTATTGGGTAGAATGTTCTAGCCCAACATCAAAAAGAGAAAGGTACTTTTGTGACTCCTTGAATTCAATTAGCGTATTTGGTATTTGCAGATGATGGGTTAATATTAAAAAGCATTAGAGAGGCTTTTAAATAAGTTCTGCCATGTAGGCCTAAAAGAGTCTGTGCCTCTTCCCTGAAGGAGTTGCCCAGGCGTTGGGAAAGTCAGAATTTCATAAATATAACTTGATATTATCCTTTATTTGCCCTGGAAAGAGAAGATGGGAAAACAGCATGCCTAATCCAATAATAGATAAGAAATGTGCACCTTTTCTTTTCTGAGAGCTATATAACCTTTGGGTCAATTTGGATGTTTAGAGAATTTTTCTTTTTGTACATTGTGGGAATTTTAAAGATATATGTAAACCAATGAGTTTATATCAAACAAAATGACCTACTTAAAACAGAAAAAAAAACTGGTTCCATTCAGCTGAGCTAGCAGAAGCTGAAAATCCTTGATAATGTTCTTTTCTACCAATTGCCTCAATTCAGGGCCTCTGCTTTAATTTCCTGGACACTCCTCATTTCAGAGAGGCTGAAATGTATCAGCTCGAACACCCCTTCAAATGTGCGCCCTAGATTCTCTCCGAGACCCCTTGAGCTGTTCACTCCATGTTATTATCTGATAAGAAAGGACTTAAATCCAGAAGCCAACTGTCACTCAAACTCCCTCCATTCCAGCCGGCCTTGAGATTGTCCTCACAGTGGCAGCTCTGTCACCACTGCCCTCTGGGCACCTCCACTCCCTGCCTCCATAGCAAGGCTTTACTGTGTCTCCACTCAGTTGCTACTTGACTTTTGCTGATTTTTAGGCATCAAGATTTTGTTACCTGCTTAGTCTCAAGTGTCCGCATTGCCATGTCATTCTCTGCTTCACTATAGCTACTTATGCCTCCCAGAACTCAGAGAGCTTTCAGAACATGAAAAGTGGGAATGTCTTTACAAAGCTAAGTAGGCTGACTTCCGATGACTTCACTTTCCTACTCTGCCACATGCATCCCTTTGAAAACGTTGCCGTTCTTCTCCAGATCATTTCTGGCCAATGTGAGAAGAATCCCCGTTACTCACTTTCTAACAAATTGTAAATTTGAGCAGACATTGAACCTATTGCTTAGTAACTCTGTTTCTTTTCTTTGGGAGCCAAGGAGAGAGAGAGAGAAAGGGAGAAAGAGACAGAGGTGTGCATGGGTGCACCTGTGTACCTGTACCATCCATGAAATATTGGTGTCCAGAAAATACAATTTTTAATTGAGATATAATTGACATATTTTTTTCTTTTTAATATGATTTATTTTATTATCATTAATCTACAATTACATGTGCAATATTACGGTTATTAAACTACCCCTTCATCAGGTCGCCCCCACCAACCCCATTACAGTCACTGTCCATCAGCGTAGTGAGATGCTACAGAATCACTACTTGTCTTCTCTGAGTTGTACTGCCCTCCCCGTGCCCCCACAACATTACATCTGCTAATCGTAATGCCCCTTTTTCCCTCTTATCCCTCCCTTCCCGCCCATTTTCCCCAGTCCCTTTCCCTTTGGTAACTATTAGTCCGTTCTTGGGTTCTGTGACTCTGCTGCTGTTTTGTTCCTTCAGTATTTTTTCTTTGTTCTTATACTCCACATATGAGTGAAATCATTTGATACTTGCCTTTTTCGGCTTGGCTTATTTCACTGAGCATAATACCCTCTAGCTCCATCCATGTTGTTGCAAATGGTAGGATTTGTTTTCTTCTTATGGCTGAATAATATTCCATTGTGTATATGTACCACTTCTTCTTTATCCATTCATCTACTGATGGACACTTAGGTTGCTTCCATTTCTTGGCTATTGAAAATAGTGCTGCAATAAACATAGGGGTGCATCTGTCCTTTTCAAATTGGGCTGCTGCATTCTTAGGGTAAATTCCTAGGAGTGGAATTCCTGGGTCATATGGTACTTCTATTTTGAGTTTTTTGAGGAACCTCCATACTGCTTTCCACAATGGTTGAACTAATTTGCAGTCCCACCAGCAGTGTAGGAGGTTCCCTTTTCTCCACATCCTCGCCAACATTTGTTGTTGTTTGTGTTTTGGATGTTGGCCATCCTCACTGGTGTGAGGTGATATCTCATTGTGGTTTTAATCTGCATTTCTCTGATGATTAGCGATGTGGAGCATCTTTTCATGTGCCTGTTGGCCATCTGAATTTCTTCTTTGGAGAAGTGTCTATTCATGTCCTCTGCCCATTTCTTAATTAGATTATTTGCTTTCTGTTTGTTAAGGTGCATGAGTTCTTTATATATTTTGGATGTCAACCCTTTATCAGTTACGTTTTTTATGAATATATTCTCCCATACTGGAGGATGTCTTTTTGTTCTACTGATGGTGTCCTTTGCTGTACAGAAGCTTTGCAGCTTGATATAGTCCCACTTGTTCATTTTTGCTTTTGTTTCTCTTGTCCGGGGAGATATGTTCATGAAGAAGTCGCTCATGTTTATGTCCAAAAGATTTTTGCCTATGTTTTTTTCTAAGAGTTTTATGGTTTCATAACTTACATTCAGGTCTTTGATCCACCTTGAGTTTACCTTTGTGTATGGGGCTAGACAGTAGTCCAGTTTCATTCTCTTACATGTAGCTGTCCAGTTTTTCCAACACCAGCTGCTGAAGAGGCTGTCATCTCCCATTGTATATCCAAGGCTCCTTTATCAAATACTAATTGACTGTATATGTTTGGGTTAATGTTTGGATTTTCTATTCTGTTCCACTGGTCTGTGGGTCTGTTTTTGTGCCAATACCAAATTGTCTTGATTACTGTGGCTTTGTAGTAGAGCTTGAAGTCAGGGAGTGTAATTCCCTGTTTTATTCCTCCTTCTCAGGATTGCTTTGGCTATTCGGGGTCTTTTGTGGTTCCATATGAATTTTAGAATTATTTGTTCCAGTTTATTGAAGAATGCTGTTGGTATTTTGATAGGGATTGCATTGAATCTGTAAATTGCTTTAGGTAGTATAGCCATTTGACAATATTTATTCTTCCTAGCCAAGAGCATGGGATGCATTTCCATTTGTTAGTGTCCTCTTTAATTTCTCTTAGGAGTGTCTTGTAGTTTTCAGAGTACAGGTCTTTCGCTTCCTTCGTTAGGTTTATTCCTAGGTATTTTATTCTTTTTGATGCAATTGTGAATGGAATTGTTTTTCTGATTTCTCTTTCTGTTAGTTCATCATTAGTGTATAGGAAGCAACAGATTTCTGTGTGTTAATTTTGTATCCTGCAACTTTGCTGAATTCAGATATTAGTTCTAGTAGTCTTGGAGTGGAGTCTTTAGGGTTTTTTATGTACAATATCATGTCATCTGCGAATAGTGACAATTTGACTTCTTCTTTACCAATCTGGATGCCTTGTATGTCTTTGTTTTGTCTGATTGCTGTGGCTAGGACCTCCAGTACGATGTTGAATAACAGTGGAGAGAGTGGGCATCCTTGTCTTGTTCCAGATCTTAGATGAAAAGCTTTCAGCGTCTCGCCGTTAAGTATGATGTTAGCTGTGGGTTTGTCATATATAGCCTTTTTGATGTTGAGGTACTTGCCGTCTATACCCATTTTGTTGAGAGTTTTAATCAGGAATGGATGCTGAATTTTGTCAAATGCTTTTTCAGCATCTATGGAGATGATCATGTGGTTTTTGTTCTTCTTTTTGTTGATGTGGTGGATGATGTTGATGGATTTTCGAATGTTGTACCATCCTTGCATCCCTGGGATGAATCCCACTTGATCATGGTGTATGATCCTCTTGATGTATTTTTGAATTCGGTTTGCTAATATTTTGTTGAGTATTTTTGCATCTACGTTCATCAGGGATATTGGTCTGTAATTTTCTTTTTTGGTGAGTTCTTTGCCCGGTTTTGGTATTAGAGTGATGCTGGCTTCATAGAATGGGTTTGGAAGTATTCCCTCCTCTTCTATGTTTTGGAAAACTTTAAGGAGAATGGGTGTTATTTCTTCTCTATATGTCTGGTAGAATTCAGAGGTGAATCCATCAGGCCCTGGGGTTTTGTTCTTGGGTAGTTTTTTGATTACCAATTCGATTTTGTCGCTGGTGATTGGTCTGTTTAGTTTTTCTGTTTCTTGCTTGGTCAGTCTTGGAAGGTTGTATTTTTCTAAGAAGCTGTCCATTTCTTCTATGTTTTCCGGCTTGTTAGCATATAGGTTCTCATAATATTCTCTTATGATTCTTTGTATTTCTGTGGGGTCCGTCGTGATTTTTCCTTTCTCATTTCTGATTGTGTTTATGTGTGTAGATTCTCTTTTTCTCTTAATGAGTCTGGCTAGGGGTTTATCTATTTTGTTTATTTTTTCAAAGAACCATCTCTTGGTTTCATTGATTTTTTCTTGTTTTATTCTTCTCAATTTTATTTATTTCTTCTCTAATCTTTATTATGTCCCTCCTTCTGGTGACTTTGGGTCTCATTTGTTCTTCTTTTTCCAATTTCAGTAATTGTGTCCTTAGAGTAT
Source organism: Smutsia gigantea (assembly GCA_032199065.1). Lineage (NCBI taxonomy): Eukaryota > Metazoa > Chordata > Mammalia > Pholidota > Manidae > Smutsia > Smutsia gigantea. The sequence goes on along the minus strand of JAVSCE010003378.1, from coordinate 1,051,681 downwards.
TCATTTGGGACTGTTCTTCCTTCTTTAAATAGGCCTGGATTGCAATATACTTTCCTCTTAGAACTGCCTTTGCTGCGTCCCACAGAAGTTGTGGCTTTGTGTTGTTGTTGTCATTAGTCTCCATATATTCTTTGATTTCTGTTTTGATTTGGTCGTTAACCCATTGATTAATTAGGAGAGTGTTGTTAAGTCTCCATGTATTTGTGAGCCTTTTTGATTTCTTTCTAAAATTTATTTCTAGTTTTATACCTTGGTGATCTGAGAAGTTGGTTGGTAGGATTTCAATATTTTGAAATTACTGAGGTTCTTTTTGTGGCCTAGTATGTGGTCTATTCTGGAAAATGTTCCATGTGCACTTGAGAAGAATGTGTATCCTGTTGCTTTTGGGTGTAGAGTTCTGTAGATGTCTGTTAGGTCCATCTGTTCTAGTGTGTTGTTCAGTGCCTCTGTGTCTTTACTTATTTTCTGTCTGGTTGATCTGTCCTCTGGAGTGAGTGGTGTGTTGAAGTCTCCTAAGATGAATGCATTGCTGTCTATTTCCTCCTTTAATTCTGTTAGTATTTGTCTCACATATGCTGGCGCTCCTGTGTTGGGTGCATATATATTTATAATGGTTATATCTTCTTGTTGGACTGACCCCTTTATCATTATGTAATGTCCTTCTTTATCTTTTGCTACTTTCTTCGTTTTGAAGTCTATTTTGTCTGATACAAGTACTGCAACACCTGCTTTTTTCTCTTTGTTGTTTGCATGAAATATCTTTTTCCATCCCTTCACTTTTAGTCTGTGTATATCTTTGGATTTGAGGTGAGTTTCTTGTAGGCAGCATATAGATGGGTCTTGCTTTTTTATCCATTCTGTTACTCTGTGTCTTTTGATTGGTGCATTCAGTCCATTTACATTTAGGGTGATTATTGATAGGTATGTACTTATTGCCATTGCTGGCTTTAGATTCGTGGTTACCAAGGGTTCAAGGGTTGCTTCTTTACTATCTAACAATCTAACTTAACTTTCTTGTTAAGTTATTGTAAACACAGTCTGATGTTTCTTTATTTCTCTCCCTTCTTATTCCTCCTCCTCCATTCTTTCTATTATAGGTGTTTTATCCTTTGCCTTTAGTTAGTATTTGGATGGTCTGCTTTCTTTGCTATGATTTTATTTTCTCTGGTGACATCTTTTTAGCCTTAGGTGTGCTTCCATCTAGAGCAGTCCATTTAAGGTATCCTGTAGTGGTGGTTTATGAGAGGCAAACTCTCTCAACTTTCGTTTATCTGGAAATTGTTTAATCCCTCCATCATATTTAAATGATAATCGTGCTGGATACAATATTCTTGGTTCGAGGCCCTTCTGTTTCATAACGTTAAATATATCATGCCATTCTCTTCTGGCCTGTAATGTTTCTGTTGAGAAGTCTGATGATAGTCTGATGGGTTTTCCTTTGTAGGTGATCTTTTTTCTCTCTCTAGCTGCCTTTAATACCCTGTCTTTATCTTTGATCTTTGCCATCTTAATTATTATGTGTCTTGGTGTTGTCTTCCTTGGGTCCCTTGTGTTGGGAGATCTATGAGCTTCAGTGGACTGCGAGACTACTTCCTTCCCCAGCGAGGGAAAGTTTTCAGCAATTATTTCTTCAAAGACACTTTCTATCCCTTTTTCTCTCTCTTCTTCCTCTGGTACTCCTATAATGCGAATATTGTTCCGTTTGGATTGGTCACACAGTTCTCTTAATATTCTTTCATTCCTAGAAATCCTTTTATCTCTCTCTGCCTCAGCTGCTCTGTACTCCTGTTCTCTGTTTTCTATTCCATTAACAGTCTCTTGCATCTCATCCATTCTGCTGTTAAGCCCGTCGATCGCTTGTCTGATTTCTGCATTGTCTTTTCTCAGTTCCCTCACTTCCTCCCTCAGCTCTTGCACATTTCTCTGTAGGTCCATCAGCATGGTTATGACTTTTATTCTGAATTCTTTTTCAGGAAGACTGTCATTTCTGTCCCTTCATACTCCCTCTCGGTGGTTGTCTGGTTGATTTTGGTCTGAACCATATTCCTCTGTCTTTTCATGGCTATAGAATTGGTCACTGATAGTTGCCACGTATGTCAGCTGGGCTCTTTAAGACTTTAAAAAGAGAAGAAAAAAAGAAAAAAAAGAAGAAAGAAAGAAAGCAAGAAAGAAAAAAAGAAGGAAAAGAAAAAACAAAAACAAAAGAAAAAACAAAACAAAACAAAAAAAACAAACAAAAAAATGCCCACCGGACGTAGATTCAGTGGGAATGCTGTAGGTGGCGCTATTGCCCCACTATTCCATAGCTGTGACTGCGCCGCTCCACAGGGCCCTTTATCGCTCTGGCAGGGGTGGGAACCAAAAGGAGGCTGTTGATCTCAGTGAGAAGTGTAAGTATGGCTACGTTTCCTCCGTCGCCAGCTAAGGCGTCTGAAACTCCCCAGGACTCCCAGCCTGCTGGGCTGAGTGTGCTGGGGCGATCCGGCTCCTCCGCTGGGCTCCTGTCTCTTTAAGACCGCTGAAGAAAGTGCGTGCTTTTTTTTTTTCCTTCCCGGGAGCCGGCTGCAAGCACCCTGGCGCGTTCCCCGCTCAGATCCTGCCCCTCTGTCTCTCCAATCTCTGCTGCACTGCGCAATGTGGGTCAGCGCTCCCCGCGCAGATCACCGGGGCTGGCTACTTCGCGGGGTGTGCTTCCACTCCCTCCCGGCTCTGACTCCTCTCCTCCCGCCGGTGCGCTGGGGTGGGGGAGGGCTCGGGTCCCGCCGGGTCGCGGCTCCGTATCTTACCCGCCCCTTGGGGTGCCGAGTCCTCTCGGGTGTAGCTGCACGCTGTGCGCTTTCCTGTGTATTCTCGTCTCTCTTTTAGGAATAGATGTATTTGCTGTGTTTTCATAGATAAATATAGTGTTGGGAGGAGATTTCTGCCGCCGTGCTCACACCGCCATGTTCCCGGAAGTCCTCCATAATTGACATATTGTATTCGTTTCATTACAACATGATGATTGGGTATTTGTATATATTGTGGAATGATCACCAGAATAAGTCTAGTTAACATCCATCACTACACAGGCTTACGTATTTTTTTTCTTGTGATGAGAACCTTTAAGAGCTACTCTCTTAAGTTTCAAGAGCTACTCTCTTAACAACTTTCAAATATGCAATCCAGTATTACCAACTAGCGTCACCATGCTGTACATTACATACCCATAATTTATTTATTTTATAATTGAAAGTTTGTACTTTTTTACCCCCTATACCCATTTTGCCCACTCCTCACTCCAGAATTCCAGGATTTTAAGGCCCTTGAACATGCTGAATAATGAGTCTGTCAGAAAGCTCTGGTTCCTTTATGTATTTTTAAAGTGAAAATTTCAGTTTAAAGCATGGCATTCTTAGTCATAATCTTACCTTTTTATAACATTTTAACCTTAGAAAGCCTGTGCTAATTTATTTATACATTACAAATGCAATAATACTATGAAATTACGTTGTCAGTTATGATGTTTTGGATCAATTTAGGGAACTTCGTCAAATTGGAGACTGTTATTCTAAATCATTCTCAATGTGACTAGATTTAAATATAGTTTTATATAAGAACTCTCACCTCTGCATACAAATGGGACAAAGTGGGACAGAAGCCTCCTATCCCGTGACTTGGGTCTCTATTAGAATCTGACTAAATTTAAAGTTGCAAATTCGAGAAAAGAAATAGTAAGAGTGATTCAGAATCCACTCAGAAATACTATTTCTACATAAAAGTAAAAACCTTTACTTAAAAGATCTCAAGACATGAAATCCTATCAATTATGATTTTCTCCATGTTAAGACTAGGAGTAATTTAGCCATATTTGGAGCTGAAGTGACTCAGGCCACTAGCTTGTGAATTTTTGATAAACTAGTGTTTGCTATGTGTCAGAGTCAAGATTTGCTTGCTCTGAGAGGGAACCCTCAGGTGTTTGAAGTGCTTGAACTGTATGTGAATGAACTTCATGGACTTCTCTATTTCCCTCAAGTTGGAAATTTTAATGATGATATTTGGAATCAGGCAGACAAAATATTTAGCTCTTCCTCAAGATAAGTGGAATCTCCTTCCAGCATGAGGATGCTGACCTGGAGTCCTGAGTAAGTCATGCAGGAGAGTGGTCTGGTTGGAGTGTGTACCACTCTCTAAACATTTGCAGGATATGCTGTATCCTGAGGAACCAGTGTTAGTAATCAAACTAATATTTATCAAATGTCATAATTCTGAAAGTTTTTAAATGAAAAACTCAGTAATCTTACAAAATGATATATTATTAAACTATTGTGTTTTTGTACTTCGTAAGCATATATAAGCAAGCATACTGAAATCCCTTTTAATAGAAAATTCATGCATGTCTTTTTAATCAGCAAATTGATGTCATTTATTATACCCAAGTGTCACCCTATTGTTCCCTCCTGAGAAACCCAGAAGTTTCAAAGAAAAAAGCACTACCCTCTACAATGATACATTTTATATGTCTGTTTGACATCAAAGAAGCTATGCTGTAAGCAGTGGGGGAAAAATAAATGCTTTGTCTTTGAAGCAACAATTTTAGAAATGATTCCCTTACCCTTAGTAAAGTGAAAGATAACATCTGATCAGAAAGAATCACTCTCAGGCGCCACGTTCCCTTTCCTTATCACAGAAGATTTTTGTGAGGATAAAGTGTGAAAATGTAGAACTGTTTGTTCATTTTTTCAGAACATTTTTACTCAATACTCATTTCATAAAAGCTTTTAATGGCTAATCTAATCTATAAAATATCTAAGCTGTAAAGGCAGTTTACATACCAATGTACTGTATTTTCTCCCACACACCTTGGTGCATTTTTAAGTAATATACAAGCACAGAAAGGAAAAAAACATATCTAAGGAATTGCTGACTATCTTTTTGTTTCTTTGTTATTTGCGACCTGGGTGTGTCTTCCCATCCGTTTGCTGCTGCTTCGGTGTAGTGTGGAGCTACTGGAGATTGCAAATTACCCCACAACAACAAGTGGGTAATTTCTATAAATCCTCTTGGCATGGATATTTTATGTTAACAAAATCTTAAGGAAATCCCTGATGAACTTTGGAGTTAGAAAGAACTGAGTTAAAATGCTTGAATTTTCTTGGTGTAAGGTTCACTTAAAATTGAGGAAGCTAATGTCTGGTTCACAGGGTAGCTGAAAGCATTTATTAGAGGCTATCAATTACTTAAAGCACCTGGTATCTTGCACTATAGTTCAAGAGGACCTGGCAATGAGTGCTAAGGGTATTTTCTTAACAAAGCCCTCATGGGGCTGCCTTTTTGTGGGATGGGGGTATAAGACGGTGGTGTGGTTCTTCCAACTGCAAGTTGCCTAGATTTGCAGTGGAGCTCCTTGGGTGGGGAAATCTCTTATTATTCAATAAAGCTGATGAGTATAAGCACTGGAGAATATTTAACAATGGAAATCTCTTCACGAACTCTAAACACTATCGATGCCTTCCAGCAGAAGCTTACCAAGGACACAGGTATGGAGGGAGCCAGAGGCACACACCTTGAGGACAGTGGGATATTTCAGCAAGAAAGGGCAAGAAAGGACTTGACAGCAGTTGGGCCTGGCTTAAGAACGCAGAGCTTCACCCTAAATTAGATGCTATTAAGAAGGAGGTGGTGGCAAACAGAGGTGGATAAGTCCATGATTAGGTATGTATTAATCTGCTAGGGCTGTCTGGAATATTTTACAACATCGCCAAGCAATTCTCCAATTCTCAGTAGATACCAGCTGGGTGTCCTACAAATTTAACTCAATTCTGCCGCTGTCTACATGGAGATGGCCTCAGATCCCACAGGTTAAGGACTCAGTTCCACAAGATTGCTTGCACTTGAGACATCCATTAAGTACGAACTTCTAGTTATAAGATGAATAAGTTCTGGAGACCTAATGTACAGCATGGCAACTGTAATGAACAATAATGCACTGTATACTTGTAATTTGCTAAAAGAGTAGATCTCAAGTGTTTTCACCACATGCAGAGAGGTAAGGGTGCAGTGACAGATGTGTTAATTAGCCTTATTATGTTAATCATTTCACAAATGTATACGTCTATGAAAACATGTTGTATACCTTAAGCATACACAATTTTTATTTGTTAATCTTACCTCAGTAAAGGTGGGGAAAAACGAATTCTCTTAAGAAATATATTTTTCAGTAAATTTTGTTTTATCTTGTGAATAATTTTCCCTGCTTTCCATGTTTTCTGCTTATCACTTACAGTATTAACTGGATTTAAATATAAAATTACTTTTGAAAAAGTAACAGATTTTAGATGTTAGTTTTGATATTATGTTCTTTGTCCATGGGTATTTTGTCAGGGGCTGTTGTCATTTATGATACCATGTTGTGAGAGCTCCTCCACCTTCTATACTAACCACAAACCTGTACTCACCTTTCCTTTCTCCTCCTCCCCCCTCCTTTCTGCTAGAGCACAAGAACAAGAAAGTTAACTCATTTAGCAATAGATGTTAGGAACCATGTGACACAAGAACAAAAGGACTCCATCTTGTTGTTTACTTCTTCTTGAGGGAACCAGGTCCGTTGCTTACGTCAAAGACTACTGAGCATGTGCACAACTCGGTGTGTGATTGGACTTTGGAAGCTACCTCATTATCATAATGGGCAACCAACCAGAAAAAGCTACTCCCTACCACGCCCCTTCAAATGCTATATATTCCTTGCCTTTTCTGTTAATAAAGTAGAGCTTGACAAAAAACTGCAGGCTCTCCGTGTCATTTTGTCTCATCCCATTTCATAGGTAGTCGCGGCTCCCCCGAGGTCTCCCACGTCTTAAGAAGCCCTCGCTGGCGAGGACAACTGGCGCCCAACGTGGGGCTCGAGGATCGTAGCCCGCCTACCTAGAAGAGAAAGTAGTCGCAGCTGCGCAGGATTCATCGGGCTATCAGCTCGAGAGCCGCCCGATCGGTGACGACGAAAGCGGACGGCTAACGGGTAGGTCCATTCGGACGTTCTCTTAACTCAAAATGGGACAGGAACTGTCTAAGGAGGCGCAGTTCTTAAAAGATATTCAACAGTGCCTCCGAGAGAGAGGGGCACACGTTAAAAAACAGGATCTCTTGAAGTTTTTTCAGTATATCCAGAAAGTCTGCCCTTGGTTCCCCCAAGAAGGAATCGTAGACCCCAAACGCTGGGACCGTGTAAGACTTTGCCTTCAGGCACACTATGAGGCTGTTGGACCTGAGAGAGTCCCTATTCAAACCTTTTCATACTGGAACATGATAAATGACATTTTCTCTCATGCCAAAAACTTTCACCCCTCTGCAGCCCAGGCGGTTGTCTCCGCCGCTGAATTTCTTGCTACCTCCCCCACTCCGTCTCGGGCACCCTCTAGACACACTGTTGTGGAAATTCCTCCTGAAGATCTCCCATCTCCACCCTCTCCTCCCTCACCGCCTCCGCTCTCTTCTCCCCCTTCGCCCGTACTTTCTGAACGGCCTCCGCCTGCCTCTATCTACCCTGTTCTCCCCTCTGATCCTGAGCCCTTTCCCTCAGAGGACCCCCCCCCTCATCCTCTTCCTAGTCCTCAAAGTAATCGCCCTCCTCCATACGGCGGCTGCGGCCACTCCTTTCCCCCCCATTTTCACAAACCTCCACCTCTTTGCGCTCCTGTCATAGACCCACAGCTTCGCTCCCTAATCTCTCATTCGCAGGCTGCACTTACTTCTGACATAAAAGACCTTAAAAACATGATTCAACTACAGACCGAGCGCAACGCTCTCGTTAAAGAACTCCAAGGCCTTCAACTCTCGCTTACCCAGCCTGTCAGCTCTCTTAACCTTCCCCAACACTTCAATCCGGTTCCTTCTTACCCTCCTAAACCTCATAAAAAACTCTCAGCCCCTAAGCATAAAACTCCCTTTGTCTTTCCCGTTTGCACCCGTTCCTCAGATAACCCTGCCGCTGCCGACGGCTTATCTACCACGGCTGCCGCCGCGCCATTTGATAGTGAAAGTAACCATTCTCTCCGCCTGCGCTCCTCCTCCTCCGAATGTGAGGCTGAGGAAGACACAAAAAATTCCTCTTCTGACGATGAGGGCCGCCCCCCTCCCCTTGTCTTACGGCGTCCTCGTTCGCTGCGTTTTAAACACCTTAAAGAATTGCAGCATGCAGTCTCCCAATATGGTCCTTCTGCTCCTTTCACTCTATCGCTTTTAGATTCCATCTGTGAATCCCTTCACCCCACTCCGTCCACCTGGTTCCACTTAGTAAAAGCTGTTCTTTCTAGGGGAGATTACCTCCATTGGAAAACTGATTATGATGACCGTTGCCGCTCATTCATTAGCAATATGCCCTCTGCTCAAAAAAGAGCTGAGCGTTGAAACATCAATAAACTTTTAGGTACTGAGCCTTATGCTAATCCTGAAAACCAGAAGCAATTTAGCCAAGCCATCTTAACCCAGGTACAAGCAGCAGCTTTAGCAGCCTGGAAAAATCTCCCTACTAAAAGTTCCACTTCCTCCCTTTCCAAAATCAGACAGGGAACACAAGAATCCTATACAGATTTTGTGGGCCGCCTAACTGAAGCCGCTGAGCGCATTTTCGGCCCCCAAGAAAGTGAAAGCCCATTCGTTCTCCAATTAGCATATGAAAACGCTAATCCTGCTTGCCAAGCAGCGCTCCGTGGGAACCGCCGAGGAAAATCCCTTACAGACTTTATCAAACTCTGTTCAGGGATTGACTCAGCTTCACATGCCATCGGCATTGCAATTGGAGCAGCCTTATCCTCTAACAAACCCAATGTCTGTTTTAAATGTAAACAACCTGGACATTGGGCTAAAAATTGCCCTATGGCCACACAAGGGCAAGGACAAACCCAAGCCACTCAGAAAACAATTCCCAGCCCTGTTTTACCAGCTACCGTTTGCCCCAAGTGCCGTCGTGGCAAACATTGGGCTAATCAATGCAAATCTAAAACAGATATCGATGGACAGCCTATCAATCAAAGTCCATCGTTTCCCCAGACTCTAATACCTCACCAACAGCCTTCGGGAAACGAACCATGGGGCCAGCCCTCGGCCCCTCCCCAACTCCAACCTGCCCCGAGGGCATTAGGGCACAATCCTTACAGCGCGCCACCCCAGGGAGCGCAGGCCTGGACCTCGGTCCCTCCTCCCACACAATATTAACCCCTGAAGAAGGACCAACAATCATCCCCACAGGAATCCATGGGCCCCCTCCCCAAGGCACGTTTTTCCTTATCATTGGACGAGCTTCATCTACCCTCAAAGGTCTTGTAGTCCACCCTACTCTAATTGACAATGACTATACAGGAGAAATTAAACTTATTGTATCTTCTCCCTTAGGAACTACTCTTCTGTCTGCAGGCACTCGCATTGCACAAGCTATTCCCCTGCCTTTATCTTCTTCCACCTATCCTTCTCACTGCAATTACCGGGGAACCTCCGTCCCTGGTTCCTCAGATGTCTATTGGATGCAAAAAATTACTACTAATAGGCCCACCCTCCAGCTTAAACTTGATGGAAAAACCTTTCAAGGTATATTAGATACTGGAGCTGACGCTACAGTCTTATCCCAAACCCATTGGCCTCAATTATGGCCCTTACAGCCCTCATTAACCCATTTACAAGGCATTGGCCAGTCCAGCAATACTTTACAAAGTTCAAAATTTTTAAAATGGGAAGATTCTGAAGGAAACAGTGGCCTAGTTCGCCCTTTTGTAGTCCCTGGACTCCCCGTTAACCTGTGGGGAAGAGACATTTTAGAACAATTAGATGTTGTCCTTTGCAGTGGTAATGAATTTGCCTCCAGGCAACTGAAAAAACAGGGGTGGTCCCCTGGGTTAGGACTGGGAAAAAACTTACAAGGCAACCCCAGCCCCATAATAGTCACTCAAAAAACGGACAAAACAGGTATAGGATACCCCCAAACCCCTCAAAATTTTTCATAAGGGCTATTGACACTCCTGCACCTTGGGCTGATGCTATCACTTGGAAAAGTGATGAGCCAGTCTGGGTTGATCAATGGCCCCTCTCTTCTCAAAAAGCCCAAGCTGCTTATCAGTTGGTGCAGGAACAACTAGAAGCAGGACACATTGAACCCTCTACCTCCCCATGGAATACCCCCATCTTTGTTATTAAAAAGAAATCAGGCAAATGGAGGCTTTTACAAGATCTCAGGAAAGTAAATCAAACTTTGCAAATTATGGGAGCCTTACAACCAGGCATCCCGTCCCCCATCGCCATCCCTGTTGATTTCCACAAAATCGTCATTGATTTAAAGGATTGCTTTTTCTCCATACCCCTACACCCTCAAGACAAAAAGAGATTCGCTTTTAGTGTCCCTGTTGTCAACTGTGTAGGCCCTATGCCCCGCTTTCAATGGAAGGTCCTCCCCCAAGGAATGGCTAATAGTCCTACACTCTGTCAAAAGTTTGTTGCTCAAGTCATTGATCCATTCCGCTCACAATACCCTCATATCTACCTCATCCATTACATGGATGACATCCTCTTGGCCGGACCTAACCATTCTGAAGTCCTCTATTTATCACAATTAATTATAAAAGCCTTAAGGGATCAAGGACTTCAAGTAGCTCCCGATAAAATTCAGTTACAACCCCCCCATACCTTTTTAGGCTTTGAACTATTTCCCTATAAGGTAAAAACACAGAAACTCACCATTAGGACAGGACACTTACAAACTTTAAATGATTTCCAGAAGCTTTTAGGAGACATAAATTGGCTACGTCCTTACCTCCATATTACTACAGGAGACCTTAAACCTCTATTTGATATTTTAAAGGGGGATTCTGACCCCACGTCAAGCAGAAGCCTCACCCCTGAGGCTCAGGCTGCTATCGATAAAGTTTCCACAGCTATCCAGCAACAAGGAGTTTCTTACTATGATCCCACAAAACCTCTGCTCCTAATATTATTTCCTTCTACTTTTACCCCTACTGGAATCCTTTGGCAGCAGGGACCTCTATATTGGATACATCTCCCTGCCTCTCCCTCAAAAATCCTCACTACGTACCCTTCCCTTATGGCAGCCTTAATCATAGAAGGAAGAACAGCCACCCGAAAACTCTTTGGGAGAGACCCATCATCCATTGTCACTCCCTATGCAGAAAAACAAATAGAATGGCTTATGCAGAATGAGGACTCTTGGGCACTGGCCTGCATTGGCTTTCTGGGAACATTCTCATGCCATCTTCCCTCCGATAAGCTACTTCAATTTTTACAAACAACTCCACTTGTATTCCCCAAGGTTACTTCTTCCCGGCCTATTCCAAATGCCTTGCTGGTCTTTACTGATGGCTCCTCCACAGGTCTTGCAGCCATCCATTCATCTAAAAGCCAAAAAACTCTCCAGACACCTTTTAAGTCCGCACAGCTTGTGGAGCTATACGCTGTTCTGCAGGTGTTTATAGATCTCTCAGATCAGACCTTCAATCTATATACTGACAGCTCTTACATTGCCCAATCTGTACCCCTTTTAGAGACTACTCCCTATATCAAACCTTCTACTAATGCATCTCCTTTATTCTGCGACATACAAAGGCTTATACTAACACGGAGACATCCCTTTTTTATAGGACACATAAGAGCCCATTCCAATTTACCAGGACCCCTAACTAAAGGAAATGATACTGTTGACCAACTTACAAGATTAGTGGCTCATGTATCTTCCTCTACCCCCCTTACCCAAGCACAAGAAGCCCATAAGTTACACCACCTAAATGCTCAAACCCTTCGTCTTCAATTTAAAATCACTAGAGAGCAAGCTAGAGCCATTGTAAAAAACTGTCATAATTGTGTCATGTTTCTCCCTGAGCCTCATTTGGGAGTCAATCCCAGGGGGCTTACACCCGGAGAATTATGGCAAATGGATATCACTCACATCCCCTCCTTCGGTAGTCTAAAGTATGTTCATGTTACCATTGACACATTCAGTGGTTTTATTTTTGCCTCTCTACAGAGTGGTGAGGCCGCCAAACATGTCATCTCTCACGTCCTCCAGTGCCTCACTGTGCTAGGAGTTCCTAAATGTATAAAAACAGACAATGGTCCTGGGTATACTGCTAAAAACTTCAAAGAGTTTTGCCATTGCCTCCAAATAAAACATCTTACTGGCATTCCATATAATCCTCAGGGACAGGGGATTATAGAGAGAGCTCATCAAAAGGTTAAAAATCAAATTTCTAAACAAAAAGAATCATCCACAGAGCTCTCTAACTACTATAAAAATCCTAAAAATCTTCTCAATCATGCACTGTTCGTCCTCAACTTCTTATCAGTAGACGAACAAGGCAAGTCTGCAGCAGACAGACTATGGCATCCGGCCACTAAGGATACTTATGCTCAGGTCCTTTGGAAGGACCCCCTAACTAATCAGTGGCACGGACCCCATCCAGTACTTATATGGGGAAAAGGACACGCATGTGTCTATGATCAAGAACACCAGTCAGCCAGATGGCTCCCAGAAAGATTAATAAAATGTGTTAATAACATTTCATCCAGGGAAAGCAACCCCTGAGATTTCCCTTCTTTTACCTTGCAGAAAAATGCTGTTACAATTGCTTCTGCTCTGGCCGCCTCTCGTCCTTGGCACCCCCAAACAGCCATCTCCTCATCAGCTTTTCAACTTCACATGGCAAGTTATTAATGAAGCAGGAGATGTTGTCCATTCCATCTCAAGCGTAAGTTCATCCACCCCCTGGCCCACCTTAACCCCTGACTTGTGCCAGCTTTCTCTTGGTGCCTCAGATTCTGGATGGGGCACCGGCCATTTGCTAGCCCCTTCTACTCCTAAACCCCCCGCTTGTACCGGCATTACCGACCCCAACTGCAATGGGGGATACTGTGCCAATTATAACCGGCGCACACAGCTAGCCACAAGTCTCTCAAACAAAACCCGAACCTACAAAGATCAAATGCTTCAAGGTTTTTATGTTTGTCCCGGACTTCATAGAGATCGAAGTCTCAATTACAAATGTGGTTACCAATCAGATTATTATTGTGCCTCATGGGGCTGTGAAACCACCGGAGACACCTATTGGCACCCCTCTTCCAGCTGGGATTATATAATTGTCAAAACAAATATCACCTCTGAATCTCAGACAAAACAAGAAGAACACAAAAACAAATGGAACACTCCCCTCTCCATTACCTTTACTGAGAAAGGCAAAAAACAAGATTGGACTACCCGGGGTTTTGAGTGGGGGCTTCGTCTGTATGACACCGGACATGATACAGGATTAACCTTCAAAATTAAACTTGTCAAAACCCCTCCTAGCACCACTCATGTGGCAGCAGGTCCCAACAAAGTACTTAGTGCTGGGAGCTCAAACCGCTTGGCTCCTCTCCCCCCAGCCCTTAACAATACCACCCTTACTACCGACTCTTCACCCCTACAATTAACCTTGCCCCCTGCACCACCCTCTTCTGAACAAACTCTCCTCAACATGCTTAAAGAATCGTGGAACTTACTCAACTCCACGCAGCCCGATACAGCCTCTGATTGTTGGCTTTGCTTCCACTCCTCTCCACCATTCTATGAGGGTGTAGCAGTTCTTGCTAACCTTGTGCCTACCAACAACACCCAAGACATGTTTAGATTTCAAGCCTCTCACAAAGAAGGATTAACCCTGACTCAGTTATCAGGGATAGGAACATGTGTTCATAGCCAATCTGTCAACCCACCCCAGGAAATCATGCCGTTATGCAATCAAACCTTCACTCCCTCTCCCTATGACTCCTATATACTTGCTCCTAATGGGACATATTTTGCCTGTGCCACTGGCCTTACTGCTCATATTTCTGTCCAAGCATTATCTACTCACCATGATTTCTGTGTTCTAGTTCAATTAATCCCTAGGATTGACGTCTACTCAGCAGATCAATTCTTCCCTCTCCTACGTGAAGATTCCAGCCGTCGAGTCAAAAGAGAACCTATCGCTGCCGCCACCCTGGCCCTTGTCATTGGCCTTGGTGCTGTGGGCACTGGAACAGGCATCGCCTCCCTTGTTGTTTCTGACCAACAGTACAATAGACTTGCTGCAGCCATAGATGCAGATTTAACTGAAATTCAAAAAGGCATTACGGCTCTCACTGAGTCACTCCAATCACTAGCTGAGGTAGTTCTTCAAAATAGGCGCGGTTTGGATCTCCTCCTCCTCCAACAGGGAGGCCTCTGTGCCGCTCTCAAAGAAGAATGCTGCTTTTACGCAGATAAGACAGGTATAGTAGAAGATAGTATGAGAAAAGTCAAAGAAAGCTTAGAGAAACGCAAAAAAGAAAGAGAGCAAAATGAAAGTTGGTATCAGAACTGGTTCTCCACCTCTCCCTTTCTAACCACCTTACTCCCCTCTATTCTTGGCCCCTTACTTGGACTCCTTCTGCTTATTTCATTTGGCCCTTGGGCCCTACGGAAGCTCACACAGTTCGTAAAGGATCAAATAGATGATCTACGAACCAAGCCTATCCAAGTCCACTATCATCGCCTGGACCTCACCGAGCGGGGGCTAGATGACTACAATGGTATCTGCCCAAATGACACCCCTGTCTTTTGAGACGCTAGAACCTACCAAGCAGCCTCAAAGCGTCAAGATCCTGAGAGCCCATGGCGAGAATGTGTGTAACAGAGCCTATGTGCCAAAAACTACGCAGATTTGGCTTTCAGTGCGGGAAAAATAGTCAAAGACGGGTAAGATCTAGCAAGTACAATAGCAACCTAAGACAGAGACTAAGCCTTAGCTGCTTAAGTTCCTCCATGACGGGTAAGCATTGTACCTCTGCTGGACAACCTAAGACAGACATTTTTCCGAAAGCCCGAATCCTGCGATGCACACAAAGCCTGCCCGCTGCAGCCACACGCAGCCTAAGACCGGCCTCAGTTTCCGCCCCTCAAAATATAAAAGTAAGGGGGAACTGTCAGGGGCTGTTGTCATTTATGATACCATGTTGTGAGAGCTCCTCCACCTTCTATACTAACCACAAACCTGTACTCACCTTTCCTTTCTCCTCCTCCCCCCTCCTTTCTGCTAGAGCACAAGAACAAGAAAGTTAACTCATTTAGCAATAGATGTTAGGAACCATGTGACACAAGAACAAAAGGACTCCATCTTGTTGTTTACTTCTTCTTGAGGGAACCAGGTCCGTTGCTTACGTCAAAGACTACTGAGCATGTGCACAACTCGGTGTGTGATTGGACTTTGGAAGCTACCTCATTATCATAATGGGCAACCAACCAGAAAAAGCTACTCCCTACCACGCCCCTTCAAATGCTATATATTCCTTGCCTTTTCTGTTAAAGTAGAGCTTGACAAAAAACTGCAGGCTCTCCGTGTCATTTTGTCTCATCCCATTTCATAGGTAGTCGCGGCTCCCCCGAGGTCTCCCACGTCTTAAGAAGCCCTCGCTGGCGAGGACAGTATTTCACACATCTTTCAATTAAAAGTTATTATAGCATATCCTTTTAAGTATAAATGCAACAGTTCACAAAATTCAAAGGCTTTGTTGAAGAGGGAGGGAGTACGCAACTGATAAATGAAAGGGGCAAAGAGGAAATATAAAAATATTGATACTCTTATTTTTAAAGTAGGATGGTGGCTATATTGTGCCTATTTTAATATTATTCTTTACACTGCATCTATAGGATATTTGCATGTATTTAATATTTCATTATAAAAAAGTGGAAGTGTTATTTTTAGACAGATGTTATTACATCTGCATTGTGCAGATTCCAAAGGTGACAGCATGCTCAGTCAAAGACAATATACCGAAAGATCAGGAACTTCTCAGCTCCTGAGCATAACAAATGCTGAGGTCTGTAGTAATATTGCTGGTTATTAGGTTAAAGTCCTGTTTAAAACATCCCATCTTAATAGCACTAATAAAAGTGATAATGGTGAATGCTGTCACATGAGGACATTAAAAATGGAGATTTCAGAAATATTACAACTGTTATGAAGTTTTCTGTATGACCGTGTGATATAAAAAAAAGATGTTCAAATGAGCCACTCTCAAGTTTAGTATTGGTGAAGGAGAAAAAGATATAAGGAATATGTCAGAACAGCAAAAGCCTTAGACATTGTTTTTGTGTGGAGAAAAATCTTCATTGCTGTGCAGAAATCTCTAGAAATGTTATACCCTAGGGTTTGAGAAATGAAGATGAAGCAATAAAAAGTAAGCTTTGTTTTGGAGGAAAGCTGAGCTGAAACCTGAAAAAGTAAAAATGGTGCCAAATTTCAGCTGCCTTTTTATCTCACATGCCTGCCTATGCTCAAATTTGGCCACTGCTGAGGTAGAATTGGTTTATCTGTTCAGGCCTGGTCACTATTTATCCCCACGACAAACCCACTCAATGATGCAAAGGCAAAAACAGTGTAAATCAGTTGCTCAGTTGTAAGGAAGTGTAACTCCAGGGGAAAAATCTGTTCCCAGCCCAAGGTAAATTACCTTTGAAACCGAAATCCATTAAAGGGAGAAATAAAGTGGGAGAAACCCATTTATTGCTTACAAGCAATCATCCACTTCTGCTCGCCCGTGTGTCTTGTGACCCAGCTGCAGGAGAAGAGATCCACCCAACCTCTCTGATCCAGATATGCCCTCCCTTCTTCCCCTTGTAATAACCTATTGATATGGGGATAGACTACTTCTTTCCACCCCTTGGAAACACCTATTGATATGGAGATACACTAAGGCCAGGTGAGAGATTCTGGATAGTTGCAGTTTTACCCACAGGTAGGTATTAATACTGTTTTCTTGCCAGTGGGAAAGTGAGGCTTACAGAAAAGAAGTAAATTGGTAAAGAAGACATATCTCGTTTGAAATGTTATTAGTAGGTAGGATTTCAATTCAAATTTACTGACCTCAGTGACTCTCATTGACATATTACCTCCTCAAAATGTTGTTTTTCTGGTGGCTTTAACTAATAAAAAAAGAGTCATTCAGTTGATTCATATTTGCAAATGCTATTTTTTAGAACATTGATGTAATTTAGAATAAATCTCACCTTCTTCTGACAATATGAGACAGTCTATTTTTATTTCTGAAATATTGGCCCATCTAGGGAATTCCATTTACAGTTACTCATGTAAATTTACTCAGTAAATTCTAAGAGAGAGTGAGGAAAACATCTGTTGTTTATTGGTGGAGAAAACCAAAAAGTCAGTGTCGTTGATTTTCAAGAGTTCAAAATAGTGTGTTAACCTATACTGTTCATCGTGTGCTCTCAGGTATGAAAACAAGTATTTTTTTTGAACACGACAAGACAGACTCATTTTTTTACCATTAGAATGCAATTAGTTTCTAATTACATTTAAGAAATTAAAATAAGAATATAAGATGTGACGGGAAAATGAACACTGGATGTTATCCCATTTAAAATCTGGACTTTTAGTTGTGGGGAAAAGCCCAAGTTTGCTTTGGCAGACATTTATTTACCATGTAGGTAGTCCAAGTAAACACCTGAATGAACTGCCTCCTTTTTGCTGACTACTAAATAACAGCAAAATATTGCTGTCCTAATAACTGTTTCTCCGGGCCACAAGAAGGTGGGGATGAACCTGACCCACTGCAGATCATTTTGTCCTCTAGAGGTCACTGGAAGCTAACTTCTGTGTAAAGTTCTTCCTCGGTCTGGAGGTGGAATTGGTGGTCCTTGAGATGTAACACAAACTGCCAGGTATCTTCTTTGTTCCAGATTGTCACAGTTCTGAAGGGCTCACCTTTGGGGCCCCCTCAGAATCTGAAGCCAGGAACTAATGCCACGCTAAGCATTTCTCCACAGCCCGGCTGCTGATGTTATCTGACTAGCTGCCTCTATGCAGGCACCTGGGACTAGCCCCTGAGATGGCTCAGCTTCACTCTTTTGCAGTAGGTGATGATGGCCTTTGTCGTTTTCACATTTGCATTCTGCTGTGGAAACTCCTTTTAGCATGTAAAACGAATCCCCCAGCATCAGCCTGTGATCAGCCATTCTGATGGTCCTCAAATACGGTGAGAACGTTCCATCTTGCATCAGCTGTACTTTTTCTCTAGAATTTGGTCCTTTTTTCCCCTATATTTCTGGCCAGCCACCCCCTTTAGATTCTGTCAACAGATTAGACATAGGTCTTGTCAAAGATTTTACAACACATAGGTGACAGGCTTTTCATTTATTAATGTATAATGTAGACTTCTGCAATTATGTTGTGGAGAATTAAATTAGGAGGGATCCGTAATAATTAGAGAAAAATTAAAAATCAGTTACAAAAAATTAAACATCAAACAATTAAAAATTAGGAAATGAACCAAAATGTAATATCTAAACTTAAGGGTGATACATAAACTTCCAGTTATAAGATTAATAAGTTCTGGGGTTATAAAGTGCAGCATGGTGACAATAGATATTGCATAGTTGAAAGTTGCTAAGAAAGTAGATTTGAAAAGTTCTCATCACAAGAAAAAACAATGTATAACTGTGTGTGGTGATAGATGTTAACTAGACTTATTGTGATCATTTTACAGTATATACAAATACTGAATCATTATGTGGTACACCTGAAGCTAATTTATATTATAGTTATATTGTGTTATAAAAACATATATAAGCATGTCTTTATAGTGTATCAGCTATAGCTCCATAAAAAATTAAAATAAAACTTAAGGGTTACAGATAGCATTTAACAAGCATTTCTTTAAAACTAGGTAGTTTTAGGCTTTTGCCTAGGCATACTGAAAGTCTTAATGGCTCACATATAATGTTGCTGTTAAAATTGTCTTTAAAATTGGCCTGTTTTACTAAGAATGTATTGGATGCAACTTTGCTTAACAATTGGGAAATGGATATTCATTGTGAGAGCACAGTCATCAATAAGACCTCCGGGGGCTTCTCAAGAAGCACTGTGCTCAATATTGACTTTACTTTTGGAATCTAGGATGCAGACGAAATTGCCTAGTGCCGGTGACTGACTGTCTCATCTGGAGTAATCTTTCTCGCAATCTTTTTGTCCTAATAGATATTTCAATCTCACACATTCACCAAACAGACATCAGCTCTCTTTTTTTCCCACTGTTTCCTTTAAGAGCACTGGTAGTTCATCGAGATGAGAATATGAAAACAAAATAGCAAACTTTACTTCTAAAATGATAGTGTGGAACCAAAATTACCATTTAATATGAGATTAACTTGTCCAGGTACCAGACTTTGGAAACTTTGTCATATGCTCCTAAATGGCCTAATTCAGCTTTGAAAACTAATAGTTTAGTTTAACTATTCCTCAGTAGAAGAACATTTAGGTTCTTTCCCATTTTGGGTGATTATGAATAAAGCTGCCACATATTTGTATGCTGGTTTTTAACAGAAAACACATCAGTAGTTACCAGGGTCTGGGAAAGGGGGGAAATTGACTACAAAGGGGAAAGGAGAATTTTTGAGGGTAATGCAGTTATTCCATATCTTTATTGTGGTATAGACTGCACAAGTAAAGGTGCCTGTCAAAACTCATAGAACTGTGCACTGAGATAGGCGGTTTTACTATATAGTGATCATGCCTTAATTAAAAAAAAATGGGAATAGTTTTTACTTTGTCTCCTTACTGCATCTTACTTCCTTTAGGAGGGTGCTCTGAAAACATCAAGGATATAGAGTAGAAAAGAGTTCAAGAGGATAAGAAAGGAATCATACAATCATATTAACACAAACAATAATACAAATAGAAACCATTTATAGAAAATGAGATAGAATTGTTTGTTCTATGGTGAAGATGCCAGGGTGTGTGGCAGACAGTCTCGCCTGAGGGTTTCAGCCTTGGGCGAGTGCAGTATAGATTCGATGAGACCAAAAAATGACAACAGGTAAAAAGGGGCTCACACCAAGCTTTATTCTCACGGTGGCAGGTCAAGCACTAGAATCATGTCTGCCTCCACATGCAGCAAGCCTGCCTAAGTCTCTGCCTTGGCTCCAGCCTCTGTCCCAGGCGCTGCCTCCACTCCAGGCTCTGCCTGTGCTCCCAGCCTCTGCTTTCTTCTCTAGACTCTGCTCTTAGCACTGGGGGCATTCTTTTACAGCAATACTGGCAGTAATGGCTTATTGCCAATGGGTATGCAAACATTAGCCTGTGCAGTAGGCTAAGTATCACAGCATCACACAAAAACAGTGGGTGAAATTACGATCAGGTGAGGATCCTGGCCATGGAACTTCCATTTTCCCCACATTTCACCCCTCCAGCATTCTCACCTCACTATGTATGCGTCCTCAATCTTTCACAGTGATCCCTGTGCAAGAAAGCTGGAGCATTGTAACCAGATCACACAACAGCAACAGAGGCTATAACAACATACAAATAGCAACATAAATTATGGTACAGATAACAACAAAATTATGATAATAATAGTCATCCTCAAATCTGAGCAGACTGATTGCCACCAAGTGGCCATTCCAACCATATTCAAACCAGTTCTGCTCAAATGACTCTATGACTTGCACTTTCCATGGGATGCCAGTAGTGGAACTTGTAGGGAGCTCTGTGCACACCCAACAAGCAACAGTTTTTGCTAGGGTGTGTGCCCAATCCACAAAGACGTTAGAGGAGATTAACCTTAAGAGTGATAAGACACATGTTTTAATGACACCAACATAGGGAAATCTTGTCTATCAGGTAGGAAGCTGTAAGAGAGTGGTCCTGTGACAGGACTGTGGCAGGAAGGGGGTCCAGTCTGGGTATAGTATACTGTACCCTATTCCCAATGGGATTTGGGTTTGTTTCATTCTGATACCTTACCTCCATATCCATCTATAGTAGCAGGGTTCCCGGGAAACTTCTCAGGGCTGCCAAAAATCAGTGAGCATTCACCTCCTGTGTTCACCAGAGCCAGGACATGTTGCACATTCGCTGGGGACCAATGAATTGATATTTCAACATGTGGCCATTTAAAAATGGGCACAAAATTTCAATAGATACTTTAGAAAACATTAAGACATGAAAAGATGCTTGACATCATTAGAAAAATGCAAATTGAAGTCCCAAGATATCACTCCACATCAGGAGAATGCTGACAATAAAATTACTGAGCATACAAGTAATGGTGGGGATGTGAAGCAACTGGAACTCTCATACACTTAAAACAACTTTGGAAAATTGTTGCTTTAATAAGTGAACAGATACCTACTATACAATCCAGGCATTTCTATTTATATATGAAGTGGAAACATGTGTCCACACAAAGATGAATATTTATAACAGCTTTCACAATAGCCTAAAAGTGGAAACAACCTAAATAGCTATCAACAAATTTTTAAAAAGGTGGTATATCTATACAGTGGAATTCTACTCAGAAATAAAGAATGAAATATTAATTCATAATTCAGCAAGAATTGACCTCAAAATCATTTTTCAAAGTGAAAGAATTCAAATTACAAATGATCATTACCATTACATTGGTGATTCCATCGAGGGTAATCTGTCTTCTTTTCTCTGTTTGTAGCAGAAATAATTTTCTTCTTTGGGTCTCAGTGGTTTCATCGTGATGTGGATTTCTCTTTCATTATTCTGGTTGGTATGTATGAAGCATCCTGAATCTGTGGAGAGGAGTCTTCCATAAATTTTAGGAAGTTGAAATCATTATCTCTTCAAATATTTCCTGTGTCTCATTCTCTTTCTCCTTTTCTTCTATTAACCCCCTTTATTTGTGCCTCAGGCATTGTTTTTGACTGCACCTTGAAAGCCATGAAAATGAAAGCTTACAATTCCTCAGCTCAGAAATCAGCTTCTCAGAGAAGAATTTGTTTTAAATTGTTTCGTTGCCTTGCTGGGTTTCTGCCCTTACTTAATTTGTGACATCTGAATATTATTTACTTGTTGCTAGATACAGGCATTTGAGAAGATTTAAAAATAAATCTTACTTAGCATTTTAACTTGTTTTTAGTTGGATGATCAGTTATGGAACCCAGTCTGTTCTATGAACAAATAGGACTGAATGGAACAGATGACTCCATTAAAAAACTGCATTATGATATCCATTAATATTTAAATTACTCTTTATTTATTTATTTATTTATTTTGGTATCATTAATATACACTTACATGAGCAACATCGTGGTTACTAGATTCCTCCCATTATCAAGTCCCCACCACATACCCCATTACACTCACTGTCCATCAGTGTAGTAAGATGCTATAGAATCACTACTTGTCTTCTCTGTGCTATACTGCCTTCCCTGTGAACCCCCCCCCCCACATTATGTGTGCTAATCCTAATGCCCCTTATTGCCCTTATCCCTCCGTCCCCACCCATCCTCCCCAGTCCCTTTCCTTTTGGTAACTGTTAGTCCATTCTTGGGTTCTGTGAGTCTGCTGCTGTTTTGTTCCTTCAGTTTTTTCTTTGTTCTTATACTCCACAGATGAGTGAAATCATTGGATGTTTATCTTTCTCCACCTGGCTTATTTCACTGAACATAATACCCTCTAGTTCTATCCATGTTGTTGCAAATGGAAGGATTTGTTTTCTTCTTATGGCTGAATAATATTCCATTGTGTATATATACCACATCTTCTTTATCTATGCATCTACTGATGGACACTTAGGTTGCTTCCATATCTTGGTTATTGTAAATAGTGCTGTGATAAACATAGGGGTGCATATGTCTTTTTCAAACTGGGCTGCTCCATTCTTAGGGTAAATTCTAGGAGTGGAATTCCTGGGTCAAATGGTATTTCTATTTTGAGTTTTTTGAGGAGCCCTCATACTACTTTCCATAATGGTTGAACTAGTTTATATTCCCAGCAGCAGTGTAGGAGGGTTCCCTTTTCTCCACATCCTCGCCAACGTTTGTTGTTGTTTGTGTTTTGGATGTTGGCCATCCTAACTGGTGTGAGGTGATATCTCATTGTGGTTTTAATTTGCATTACTCTGATGATTAACAATGTGGAGCATCTTTTCATGTGCCTGTTGGCCATCTGAATTTCTTCTTTGGAGAAGTGTCTGTTCAGCTCCTCTGCCCATTTTTTAATTGGCTTCTTTGCTTTTTTTTGTTGAGGTGCATCATCTCTTTATATAATTTGGATATCAACCCCTTGTCGGATATGTCATTTATAAATATATTCTCCCATACTTTAGGAAGTCTTTTTATTCTACTGATGGTAGCCCTTGATGTACAGAAGCTTTTTAGTTTGATATACTCCCATTCGTTCATTTTTGCTTTTGTTTCCCTTGACCGGGGAGATATGTTCATGGAGAAGTTGCTCATGTTTATATCCAAGAGCTTTTTGCCTATATTTTTTTCTAAGAGTTTTATGGTTTCATGAGTTACATTTCAGGTCTCTGATCCATTTTGAGTTTACTTTTGTGTATGGGGTTAGACAGTAATCCAGTTTCATTCTCTTACATGTAGCTGTCCAGTTTTACCAACACCAGCTGTTGAAGAGGCTGTCCTTTCCCCACTGTATGTCCATGGTTCCTTTATCGTGTATTAATTGACCATATATAGTTAAGTTTACATCTGGGCTCTCAAGTCTGTTCCATTAGTCTGTGGGTCTGTTCTTGTGCAGTACCAAATTGTCTTGAGTACTGTGGCTTTGTAGTAGAGCTTGAAGTTGGGGAGCATAATCCCCCTCACTTTATTCATCCTTCTCAGGATTGCTTTGGCTATTCGGGGTCTTTTGTGGTTCCATATGAATTTTAGAATTATTTTCTCTCGTTCATTGAAAATGCTGTTGGTATTTTGATAGGAATTGCCTTGAATCTGTAGATTGCTTTAGGCAGGATGGCTATTTTGACAATATTAATTCTTCCTATCCATGAACATGGAATGTATTCCCATTTATTGGTATCTTCTTTAATTTCTCTCATGAGTGTCTTGTAGTTTTCAGTGTATAATCTTTCACTTCCTTGGTTAGGTTTATTCCTAGGTATTTTATTCTTTTTGATGCAATTGTGAATGGAATTGTTCTCCTGATTTCTCTTTCTGTTAGTTCTTCATTAGTGTATAGGAGTGCAACAGATTTCTGTGTACTAATTTTGTATTCTGCAACTTTGCTGAATTCAGATATTAAATCTAGTAGATTTGGAGTGGATTCTTTAGGGTTTTTTTTAATGTACGATATCATGTCATCTGCAAGCAGTGACAGTTTAACTTCTTCTTTACCAATCAGAATGCCTTTTATTTCTTGGTGTTTTCTGATTGCCATGGTGAGGACCTCCAGAACTATGTTGAATAAAACTGGGGAGAGTGGCCATCCTTGTCTTGTTCCTGATCTTAAAGGAAAGGCTTTCAGCTTCTTGCTGTTAAGTATAATGTTGGCTTTGGGTTTGTCATATATGGCTTTTATTATGTTGAGGTACTTGCCCTCTATACCCATTTTGTTGAGAGTTTTTATCAAGAATGGATGTTGAATTTTATTGAGTGCTTTTTCAGAATCTATGGAGATGATCATGTGGTTTTTGCCCTTCTTTTTGGTCATGTGGTGGATGATGCTGATGGATTTTCTAATATTGTAGCATCCTTGCATCCTTGGAATAAATCCTACTTGATCGTAATGGATTATCTTTTTGATGTGTTTTTGAATTCGGTTTGCTAATATTTTGTTAAGTATTTTTGAATCTATGTTCTTCAGGGATATTGGTCTGTAATTTTCTTTTTTTGTGGTGTCTTTGCCTGGTTTTGGTATTAGGGTGAGGCTGGCCTCATAGAACGAGTTTGGAAGTATTCTTTCCTCTTCTACTTTTTGTAAAACTTTAAGGATGATGGGTATTAGGTCTTCACTAAATGTTTGATAGAATTCAGTGGTGAAGCAATCTGGCCAGGCATTTTTTTCTTAGGTAGTTTTTTGATTACCAGTTCAATTTCATTGCTGTTAATTGGTCTGTTTCGATTTTCTGTTTTATCCTGGGTCAGCCTTGGAAGGTTGTATTTTTCTAGAAAGTTGTCCATTTCTTCTAGGTTATAGAGTTTGTTAGCATATAATTTTTCATAGTATTCTCTCATAATTGTTTGTGTTTCTGTGGTGTCTGTAGTGATTCTTCCTTTCTCATTTCTGATTCTGTTTATGTGTGTAGACTCTCTTTTTTTCTTTGTAAGTCTAGCTAGTGGTTCATCTATTTTGTTTATTTTCTCAAAGAACCAGTTCCTGGTTTCATTGATTCTTTCTGTTGTTTTATTCTTCTCGACTTTATTTATTTCTGCTCTAATCTTTATTATGTCCCTTCTTCTACTGACTTTGGGCCTCATTTGTTCTTCCTTTTCTGTTTTCGTTAATTTTGTTTAGACTGTTCATATGAGATTGTTCTTCTCTCCTGAGGTAGGCTTGTATTGCAATATACTTCCCTCTTGGCACCGCCTTTGCTGCGTCCCACAGATTTTGCGTTGTTGAATTATTGTCGTCATTTGTCTCCATATATTGCTTGATCTGTGTTTTTATTTGGTCATTAATCCATTGATTATTTAGGAGCATGTTATTAAGCCCCCATGTGTTTGTGGGCTTTTTCATTTTCTTTGTGTTATTTATTTCTAGTTTTATACCTTTGTGATCTGAGAAGCTGGACGGTAGAATTTCAGTCATTTTGAATTTACTGAGGTTCTTTTTGTGCCCTAGTATATGATCTATTCTTGAAAATGTTCCATGAGCACTTGAGAAGAATTTGTATCCTGTTGCTTTTGGATGGAGTCTTCTGCAGATGTCCTTTACGTCCGTCTGTTCTAATATGTTGTTGGGTGCCTCTGTTTCTTTATTTATTTTCTGTTTGGTTGATCTGGCCTTTGGAGTGAGTGGTGTGTTGAAGTCTCCTAAAACGAATGCATTGCATTCTATTTCCCCCTATAATTCTGTTAGTATTTGTTTCACATATGTAGGTGCTCCTGTGTTTGGTGCACAGATATTTATAATAGTTATATCCCCTTGTTGGACTGACCCTTTTATCATTATGTAATGTCATTCTTTGTCTCTTGTGATTTTCTTTGTTTTGATGTCTATTTTGTCTGATACAAGCACTGCAGCTCCTGCTTTTTTCTCCCTATTAATTGCATGAAATATCTTTTTCCATCCCTTTACTTTCAGTCTGTGTACATCTTTGGGTTTGAAGTGAGTCTCTTGTAGGCAGCATATAGATGGGTCTTGGTTTTTTATCCATTCAGTGACTCTATGTCTTTTGATTGGTGCATTCAGACCATTTACATTTAGGATGATTATCGATAGGTATGTACTTATTGCCATTGCAGGCTTTAGATTCGTGGTTACCAAAGGTTGAAGGATAATTCCCTTACTATCTGTCTAATTTAACTTACTTCCTATGCTATTAGAAACACAACCTAAAGGTTCTTTTTTTCCCCTCCTTTTTCTTACTCCTCCATTCTTTATTTGTTAGGTATCATATTTTGTACTTTGTCTATCCCTTGGGTGACATCTATTTAGCCTTAGAAATAGTTCCATCTATAGGAGTCCCTCCAAAATGCACTGTAGATGTTGTTTGTGTGGAGGTAAATTTTCTCAGCTTTTGCTTATCTGAAAATTGATTAATCCCTCCTTCAAATTTAAACAATAACCTTGCTGAGTAGAGTACTCTTGGTTCAAGGTCCTTCTGCTTCATTGCATTAAATATATCATGCCATTCCCTTCTGGCCTTTAAGGTTTCTGTTGAGAAATTTGGTGATAGCCTGATGGGTGTTCGTTTGTATAAGATCTTTTTTCTCTCTCGCTGCTTTTAAAAGTCTGTCTTTATCCTTGATCTTTGCTATTTTAATTATATGTCTTGATGTTGTCTTCCTTTGGTCTCTTGTGTTGGAATATCTGTGCACCTCTATGGCTTGAGAGATTATCTTCTTCCCCAGACTGGAGAAGTTTTCAGCCATCACCTCCTCAAAGACACTTTCTATCCCTTTTTCTCTGTCTTCTTCTTTTGGTAGCCATATAATATGAATATTGTTCCGTTTGGATTGGTCACACAGTTTTCTCAATATTCTTTCATTCTTAGAGATCCTTTTTTGTCTCTGTACCTCAGCTTCTTTGAATTCCTCTTCTCTAATTTCTATTCCGTTTACCATCTCTTCTACTACATCTAACCTGTTTTTAAATCCCTCCATTGTATGTTTCATTTCATATATGGAATTTTTAAATGATTGAATCTCTGTCTTAAATTCGTCCCTGAGTTCTTGAATATTTTACTGTACCTCCATGAGGACGTTTATGATTTTTATTTTACATTCTCTTTCAGGAACATTGGTGAGTTTAGTTTCATTTAATCCTTTTTCTGCATTTTGTGAGGTTTTGTTCTGAACCATGTTCCTTTGACATTTTATAATTCTTTGTGGTGCCCTCTAGGGCCCAGAAGCTCTAGTCTCTCGAGCTGCTTAGCCCCTAGAGTGAGGTTGGGGGTCATAGGGGAGTGGTGCTGGTTCCTGGGAGGAGGAAAGAACTGTTTCCTGATTCCTGTCTGCCATGCCTGTCTCCCATATCAGAGCCAGTGGGGTGAGTACACAGGTGTAAGCCTCTGTGCTTTGCATCTCTAGCTGTTGTCAGCGGGGCCTCCTTCTGGCTGGGCTAATGCCAGTGCCGTGACTGCCAGTTTGCGAGCAGGGGCCAGCAGGCCAGGAGGAAGGTGCAGCTCCTTGTGTGTCACAGTGGGGGGCCTCAGAGCTGAGTAGGCAGCCAGGGGGTCGGAGCGCCTGAAGGTCCTCAAATTCCCAACCTGCTGGGCAGAGCGTGCCCAGACAACCTTGTTCACCTATTCCTTCTCCCGCGCAGCAAGCTTTGTGCAAACCCTGCCGCTTCAGCAGCCCTCTCGCTGCTAGGAAGCCTCTTAGACCACCTGTCTTTCCTTTATCTCAGAGCAGCCAGGTGTGGATCCCTATCCTCTGCAAATGGCCAGAATCTCATTCTCTCAAGCACTCTGCCTATCACAGCTCCCCAAACCCATCAGCCTCCAAAGCACCACACAATGTAGGCTTGTGCTCCAAAGCTGACCTCCAGGGCTCGGTGTTCAGCAGTCTTAGGTTTCTTCCCCCTCCCCGCTCCATTTCTCTTCCTCCTACTAGTGAGCTGGGGTGGGGGAAGGGTTTGGGTCCCGCCGGATCAAGGCTCCAGAACACTACCCTGTTTCGTGAGGTCTGCTCTGTTCTTGAGGTCTGTATGCAGCCTGGTGCAGCCTTCTTTCCTGTTGTTGTTTTGGGCTAGTTGTATTAAGTATTTTTTCTCAGTGTATGTGGTTTTGGGAGGAATTCTCTGTCTCAACTCTCATGCTGTCATCTTGAATCCTAGTAGGTGCATGGTAATTTTATATCGGTCTATTTCTGAAAAAAGTATTATTTCAATAAGCATTTCTTGACATTTCTGAAGAGCAAAACGGAAAAAGAAGTGTCGAGTTACATCAGGTTTTAGTTTTGAAAAAAATATTGTTTTGGTAAGGATTTCTTTAAATCTTTTTTTTATTCTTTCATTTTATATATATATATATTTTTTTCACATGAAAAAACAATGTGATTACTCCATTTACCCATATTATCAAGTCCCCACCCATACCCAGTGCAGCCACTGTCCACCAGTGTAGTAACATGACACAGATTCACTGTTCTTTGTGCTACCCTGTTTTCCCCGTGATCCCCCGCACCATGTGTACTAAACATAATACCCCACAATTCCCTTCTCCACCCTCCCCACCCACCCTCCCTCACCCCTCCCCTTTGGTAACCACTAGTTACTTCTTCAGGTGTCTGAGTCTGCTGCTATTTTGTTCCTTCAATTTTGCTGCGTTGTTATACTCCACAAAAGAGGGAAATCATTTGGCACTTGTCTTTCTCCACCTGGCTTATTTCACTGAGCATAATATCCTCCAGCTCCATCCATGTTGTTGCAAATGGCAGGATTTGTTTCCTCCTTATGGTCCATACAACAGTATTCCATTGTGTATATGTACCGCCTCTTCTTTATCCATTCATCTACTGATGGACACTTAGGTTGCTTCCATATCTTGGCTATTGTAAAAAGTGCTGCAATAAACATAGGGGTGCATATGTATTTTTGAATCTGAGAAGTTGTATTCTTTGGGTACATTCCAAGGAGTGGGATTCCCAGGTCAAATGGTATTTGTATTTTTAGTTTTTTGAAGAACCTCCGTATTGCTTTCCACAATGGTTGAAGTAGCTTACATTCCCACCAGCAGTGTAGGAGGGTTCGTTCCCCTTTCTCTGCATCCTCACCAGCATTTGTTGTTCTTAGCCTTTTGGATAGTGGCCATCCTTACTGGTGTGAGGTGATATCTCATTGTGGTTTTAATTTGCATTTCCCTGACGATTAGTGATGTGGAGCATCTTTTCATGTCTGTTGGCCATCTGAATTTCTTCTTTGGAGAATTGTCTCTTCATATCCTCTGTCCATTTTTTATTGGGTTATTTGCTTTTTGGGTATTGAGGCATGTAAGTTCTTTATATATTTTGGATGTTAACCCCTTGTTGGATATGTCATTTACAAATATATTCTCCCATACTGTAGGATGCCTTTTTCTTCTGTTGATGGTGTCCTTTGCCATACAGAAACTTTTTAGTTTGATGTAGTACCATGAGTTCATTTGCTTTTGTTTCCCTTGCTCGAGGAGATACATTCAAGATGAAGTCGCTCATGCTTATATTCAGGAGATTTTTGCCTATGCTGTCTTTAAGAGTTTTATGGTTTCATGACTTACATTCAGGTCCTTGATCCATTTCGAGTTTACTTTTGTGTATGGGGTTAAACAATAATCCAGCTTCATTCTTTTGCATGTAGCTCTCCATTTTTGCCAACACCAGCTGTTGAAGAGGCTGTCATTTCCCCATTGTATGACCATGGCTCCTTTATCATATATTAATTGACCATATATGGTTGAGTTTGTATCAGGGCTGTCTAGTCAGTTCCATTGGTCTATGGGTCTGTTCTTATGCCAGTACCAAATTGTCTTGAGTACTGTGGCTTTGTAGTAAAGCTTTAAGTTGGGGAGCATAATCCCCCCAGCTTTATTCTTCCTTCTCAGGATTGCTTTGGCTATTCAGGGTCTTTTGTGGGTCCATATGAATTTTAGAACGATTTTCCCTAGTTCGTTGAAAAATGCTGTTGGTATTTTGATAGGAATTGCATTGAATCTGTAGATTGCTTTAGGCAGGATGGCCATTTTGACAATATTAATTCTTCCTATCCATGAACACGGGATGTGTTTCCATTTATTGGTATCTTCTTTAATTTCTCTCATGACTGTCTTGTAGTTTTCAGAGTATAAGTCTTTCACTTCCTTGGTTAGGTTTATTCCTAGGTATTTTATTCTTTTTGATGCAACTGTGAATGGAATTGTTTTCCTGATTTCTCTCTCTGCTAGGTCATTGTTAGTGTATAGGAATGCCATAGATTTCTGTGTATTAATTTTGTGTTCTGCAACTTTGCTGAATTCATACATTAGATCTAGTAGTTATGGAGTGGATTCTTTAGGGTTTTTTATGTACAAAATCATGTTATCTGCCAACAGGGACAGTTTAACTTCTTCCTTGCCAATCTGGATGCCATTTATTTCTTTGTGTTGTCTGATTGCCGTGGCTAGGACCTCCAGTACTATGTTGAATAGAAGTGGGGAGAGTGGGCATCCTTGTCTTGTTCCCAATTGTAAAGGAAAAGCTTTCAGCTTCTTGCTGTTAAGTATAATGTTGGCTGTGGGATTGTCATATATGGCCTTTATTATGTTTAGGTGCTTGCCCTCTATACCCATTTTGTTGAGAGTTTTTAGCATGAATGAATGTTGAATTTTGTCAAATGCTTTTTCAGCTTCTATGGAGATGATCATGTGGTTTTTGTCCTTCATCTTGTTGATGTTGATTGATTTTTGAATGTTGTACCATCCCTGCATCCTACTTGATCATGATGGATGATCCTTTTGATGTATTTTTGAATTTGGTTTGCTAATATTTTGTTGAGTATTTTTGTGTCTATGTTCATCCGGGATATTGGTCTGTAGTTTTCTTTTTTTGTGGTGTCTTTGCCTGGTTTTTGTATTAGAGTGATGCTGGCCTTATAGAATGAGTTTGGAAGCATTCCCTCTTCTTGTACTCCTTGGAAAACTTTAAGGAGAATGGGTATTAGGTCTTCACTAAATGTTTGATAAAATTCATCAGTGAAACCATCTTGCCAGGCGTTTTGTTCTTAGGTAGGTTTTTGCTTACCAGTTCAATATCGTTGCTGGGAATTGGTCTGTTGATATTTTCTGTTTCTTTCTGGGTCAGCCTTGGAAGGTTGTATTTTTCTAGAAAGTTGTCCATTTCTTCTAGTTTATCCAGTTGGTTCGCATATAATTTTTCATAGTATTCTCTAATAGTTCTTTGTATTTCTGTGGTGTCCATAGTGATGTTTCCTTTCTCATTTCTGATTCTGTTTATGTGAGTAGACTTTCATTTTTTCTTGGTAAGTCTGGCTACGGGTTTATCTATTTTGTTTATTTTCTCGCGGAACCAGCTCTTGCTTTCATCGATTCTTTCTATTGTTTTATTCTTCTCAATTTTATTTATTTCTCCTGTAATCTTTATTATGTCCCTCCTTCTACTGACTTTGGGTCTCGTTTGTTCTTCTTTTTCTAGTTTCATTAATTGTGCCTTTAGACTGCTCATATGGAATTGTTCTTCTTTCCTGAGGTAGGCCTATATTGTAATATACTTTCCTCTTAGCACAGCCTTCGCTGCGTCCCACAGATTTTACGGTGTTGAATTATTGTTTTCATTTGTCTCCATATAGTGCTTGATCTCTGTTTTTATTTGGTCATTGATCCATTGGTTATTTAGGAGCATGTTGTGAAGCCTCCATGTGTTTGTGGGATTTTTCATTTTCTTTGTGCAGTTCATTTGTAGTTTCATCCCTTTGTGGTCTGAGAAGCTGGTTGGTACAATTTCAATCTTTTTGAATTCACTGAGGCTCTTTTTGTGGCCTAGTATGTGGTCTATTCTGGAAAATGTTCCATGTGTACTTGAGAAGAATGTGTATCCTCCTGCATTTCGGTGTAGTGTTCTGTAGATGTCTGTTAGGTCTATCTGTTCTAACGTGTTGTTCAGTGCCTCTGTCTCCTTACTTGTTTTCTGTCTGGTTGATCTGTCCTTCAGAGTGAGTGGTGTTTTGAAGTCTCCTAGAATGAATGCACTGCATTCCATTTCCCCCTTTAATTCTGCTGGTATTTGTTTCACATATGTATGTGCTCCTGTGTTGGGCGCATAGGTATTTATAATGGTTATATCTTCTTGTTGGATTGACCCTTTCATCATTATGTAATGTGCTTCTTTGTCTCTTGTGACTTTCTTTGTTTTGAAGTCTATTTTGTCTAATATAAGTACTGCAGCTCCTGCTTTTTTCTCCCTATTAGTTGCATGAAATGTCTTTTTTCATCCCTTCACTTTTAGTTTGTATATGTCTTTGGGTTTGAAGTGAGTCTCCTGTAGGCCGCATATAGATGGGTCTTGTTTTTTTTATCTATTCATTGACGCTATGTCTTTTGATTGGTTCATTCAGTAAATTTACATTTAGGGTGATTATGGATAGGTATGGACTTATTGGCATTGCAGGCTTCACATTCATGGTTACCAAACGTTCAAGGTTAGCTTCCTTACTATCTAAGAGTCAATCTTTTTAACTCACTTAATATGCTATTACAAATACAATCTAAAGGTTCCTTTTTTTTTCTCCTCCTTTTTCTTCCTCCTCCATTCTTTATATATTAGGTATCATATTCTGTACTGTTTGTCTATCCCTTAATGCCTTTTGGGATAGTTAATTTAATTTAGTATTTTCTTAGTAATTAGCTGTTCTACTTTCTTTACTGTGGTTTTATTACCTCTGGTGACAGCTATTAAACCACAGGAACACTTTCATCTATAGCAGTCCCTCCAAAATACACTGTAGAGATGGTTTGTGGGAGGTAAATTTTCTCAGCTTTTGCTTATCTGGGAATTATTTAATCCCCCCTTCAAATTTAAATGATAATCTTCCAGGATAAAGTAATCTTGGTTCAAGGCCCTTCTGCTTCATTGCATTAAATACATCATGCCAGTCCCTTCTGGCCTGTAAGGTTTCTGTTGAGAAGTCTGATGATAGCCTGATAGGTTTTCCTTTGTATGTGATCTTATTTCTCTCTCTGGCTGCTTTTAATAGTCTGTCCTTATCCTTGATCTTTGCCATTTTAATTACTATATGTCTTGGTGTTGTCTTCCTTGGGTCCCTTGTGTTGGGAGATCGTGCACCTCCATGGCCTGAGAGACTATCTCCTTCCCCAGATTGGGTAAGTTTTCAGCAATCACCTCCTCAAAGACACTTTCTATCCATTTTTCTCTCTCTTCTTATTCTGGTACCCCTATAATATGAATATTGTTCCGTTTGGATTGGTCACACAGTTTTGTCAATATTCTTTCATTCTTAGAGATCCTTTTTTCTCTCTGTGCCTCAACTTCTTTATATTCCTCTTCTCTAGTTTCTGTTTCATTTATCGTCTCCTCCACCGTATCCAGTATGCTTTTAATACCGTCCATTGTGCTCTTCAATGACTGGATCTCCGACCGGAGTTCATTCCTGAGTTCTTGAATGTCTTTCCGTACCTCCATGAGCATGTTAATGATTTTTATTTTGAACTCCCTTTCAGGGAGAGTCATGAGGTCCATATCCTTTAAATCTTTCTCAGGAGTTGTATTAATAATTTTACTATGGACCAGGTTCCTTTGGCCTTTCATATTTGTGTATGGCGCCCTGTAGTGCCCAAAAGGTCTACTCTCTGGAGCTGCTCAGCCCCTGAAGCAATGTTGGGTGTTGCAGGGGAGTGGTATTGGTGCCTGGGGGGAGGAAAGAACTGTTTCCTGCTTCCCGGCTGCTATGTCTCCACTGCCTGAACCAGTGGGCCAAGCACACAGGTACAAGCCCCCATGCTTTGTGTTTTCAGCTGCTGCAGACAGATCTTCCCTCTGGTTGGCCCGACACCAGGGTAGGGTTTCCCAGTTTGCAAGCCCGGTGGGGCTGGCCAGGAGAAAGACGCAGTAGGCTGCCTGTCACGGAAGGGGTTCTTGCAGCTGTGTAGGCAGCCAGGGAGCTGGAACACCTGAAAATCATGAAAGCTCCCAACCTGCTGGGCAGAGTGCACCTGGACAATTTTGTCTACCTGTCCTTTCTCCTGAGCAGTAAGCTCTGTGTAATCCTTGCCCCTTTAGCAGCCCTCTTGCTAAGGTCTTTTTTGTTAGGAAGTCTCTCAGAGTGCCTGCCTTTCTTTTGTTGCAGAGCAGCTGGATATGGATCCTTGCTTTCCACAGGCAGCTGGAATCTTAGTCTCTCCAGGAATTCTGCCTGTCTTAGCTTTCCAACCCCCTAATTATGAGAGTATCATGCAAGCACCATGAAATGTAGGTTTGTGCTCCCAGAGCAGATCCCCACTCCCTCCCTGCTCTGGTCCTCTTCCTCCCATCGGTGAGCTGGGATGGGGGAAGGGCTTCGATTCCGTGGGGCCACAGCTTTAGTATGTTACCCTTTTCCGTGAGGTCTGCTCTTGTCTCCAGGTGTATGCAGTTTGGCATAGTCTTCTTTCCTGTTGCTCTTTCAAGGGTAGTTATATTAGTTATATTTTCGTATTATATGCTGTTTTAGGAGGAAGCCTCTGTCTCTCCTCTTATGCTGCAATCTTTAATCTCTCTTCTTTTTAAATCTTTGAAAAAAAAATATGGAAGACAGAGCAATATTGGGTATTGTAGAATAAGCATAGATATTGAGATTTGAGATGGCTATTTAACAGATTTGTAGCACCAGAAAAATATTGTATCTCTACAAAGATAGCTCAGATCAAAAATGAATAAAATGTTACCTATCAAGCAGGGTTGTTGCAATTATCTGTGGTCACTATAAAATAGTTACTTAAAAAATTCGCTTTTGTATTTTTGGGTCAACTGGGCACCTCAGCTCCAGTTTACTTAATTTATGGGGCAAAGGCTAAAGGAGCCTACAATTTATCCTTAAGGTTGTGAAAAAGGAAGGAATAGGAGTTTTCCGGGTGTTAAGGGGATTATAGGAAGAAAAATAACACTAACAAAATCTGGAAATAAAAGGATAATGAAATTGGGGAAAAAAAACCTGAGGGATCTGAGGAGTCTGGAGATGGATGTGTATGTGTCTTTATATATGTGTGTGCAAGTATATAAAGATGAGTGGGTATCTTTTGAGAATGGGGACATTGGGCTAAAATTTAAGTAGTATTTTAACCTATTTGGATTTTACTCTGTTGACAGTGGAGAACCTTGGCGGCCTTTGGCAGGAGTTTAATGAGTCCCGGTATGCACGTGTGAAAGATAAACTTGGCGAAGAAGGATAAACTTCAGTACAGACTGAAGAGTGAGTGGTAGGGAACTTCCATGACAGTCTGTCTGATACTCCAGGGAACGTGCATATCTGATCTAAGATACCCAGCAAGGGCTCATAGTAACAAATCTATT
This sequence comes from Smutsia gigantea, assembly GCA_032199065.1. Lineage (NCBI taxonomy): Eukaryota > Metazoa > Chordata > Mammalia > Pholidota > Manidae > Smutsia > Smutsia gigantea. Next base: position 1,016,229 of record JAVSCE010003378.1, on the reverse strand, counting down.
CCGTCACAAAGATCTCCTCTAAATTGTATGTGTGTGTCTCAATGGCAAGGGAGAGAAGCCTGCCAAATGTGGGTAACCTTTAGAACGCAGAGATCATTAGGGTCACTGGGTATGGCTTAAGCTAAGTATTCTATACCTCCATCCTTGTGAAGACTGTTTTCTCATGCTTTTCATGACCATGATAAGCAAAGCCTGAATCTCAGGCATCTTCTCATGAAGGTATTATTTGGTGATTAAGAGGAGGCTTGGGCACTACATTCCTAAATGTTGACAAATTGTTTGGTTTTAAATTTGATCTTTGATTAGTCAGGCCCATTTAGCCTTTCTCAAGTGAACTCCATCATCTGTAAATGATTTATGTCATTATTGAGTTTATTCCATGGAAATTAGAAAGTGTTTATTAATACCTACGATGTTCACTTTGTAAGGGAGTACAAGGCATACCAATATGATTAATACTTAGAGGAAAGCATTCGAGTCACAGTGCCTATCTATCATTGCCTTGGCCCATTACAAGCATGCCCATAATGAAGGGATAATAAAAACTTGTGGGCCTTGAGAAATAATACTTGTAATAGGATTGCTTCTCTGGCAGTAAACCATTTGTGCTTATATTAGTCTTCTAAATCTGAAAAATCTCATTTCCACAAGCTGGTCTTTTTGTTTTTGTTGTCCCTGAACGCTTTGAAATTTAGGGTTGGATATGTGATGTTGGCTATACTGAGCATGTGCATGCGTGTGTGTGTGTGTGTGTGTGTGTGTGTGTGCACGTGCATGTGTGTACTCACACACTCATGTCCTGTCTAAGGTACAGGACTGGTGAGCAGCTACGCGGCAACCACGTGAGTACTCAGGAGCTACCACCATCTCTCAGGTTCTGACATCATAGGTTTGTCCCTCTCAACAGCACAAAATCGGGAAACAAACTTGTTTGGTTTTTTAAATGATAGGTACTGTTTGTTATTAATGACCTGTCTCTATTCAACATATGTGTATATTAGTAGTAAAGAAATATAAAATCCCAAGCTTACCAAGAAACCGCACGTGTGAAAAATCCTCCAGCATAGAACATGAAGACTGTGTCTTTGCCTAGCACTGCAGAAACTGGTAATGTGAGGCTTCTGAGCCTGGACTGTAACCCTTCTGTGAGTTCATTTCACACTGAGTAGTAGAACTTGATAAGATATGCTTGACGAAATTCTGGGCATTGATGGTATTTCATTTTTGTGGGTGTTCTTAGCTCCACTGGACTTAGAAATAGCCTTGTTCTAGGAGTGTAAATAACAAGTCTTCTCATATCTTCTCATCCCTTACATTTCAGGTGCAGAATCCTCTCAAGTGTCAGCATCAGTTTCTCATTCTTCTGCCCTTCCTAGCACAAGCTGGGTATTGCTGAAGGAAGAAACTTCTTTTGGAATCTTGAATTTAGCCATGTGTGTCATTACATAGTACATGGCTGCTCATGTTTGTCTTTTAGATGCATTTTTGGATAGTTATTAAATTGAAAAGGATTTGTGGTCTGTTGGATGCCCACGTATTTGGAAAAAAATGTGATTCTAAAACACTGAGCAAAAGATTTCCCCCCCATTGTTCAAGCCTTCTGAAGAAATAGGAGCATGTAGGAGTCATACTTGTATCATATTAGAGTCTAAACAAACAAAAAATATTCTCCATAGAAAAATGAACTTATTTAGTAGTTGTTGATTTTGGATAAAATGCTATATAGTTTTATTTTTGTTTTAAGAGGACTTCTGATATTTTCAACAAAAGAAACACCCTAAGCGGCAATCACTGGTGCGGAAGGATGAGCAGATGATCACTGAGGAGGTTGCTGAATCCCAGTGAGGACGGGTCCAAGAATTAGGCTGCTTTTAAAAAAGTTTCTGCTTTACTGAGGTATAATTGACATATAAAATTGTAAGATACTTGAAGCGCACTTTATTATGATTTGATATATGTATATGTTGTGAAAGGACTCCCCCATCTAATTGACACATCCATCACCTCACATACTCATCTTTTAAATTTTGGGGGGGAGAACATTTAAGTTGTACTCATCTAGGGAACTTCAGTTATGCAACACCACGTTATCAATTATGGACACGAGAGTATGTGTTAGATCCTTAGACCTTATTCGTCTTACAGCTGAAATTTGGTACCCTTTTACCAACCTCTTCCTATTTCCTTACCCCCATCTCCCCACTCCCACCTCCTGGCAACTACTTTTCTACTTGGTTTCTTTATGAGTTTGACTTTTTTAAAAAGGCTGTTATGTTGAATAAAGAAGGTTGAAGCAAATAAACCTGAAAGAACTTTTTAAAAAAGCAAGTGATCCTGTAGATGAAGTGTTCTCAGATAGTGTTTAAATATCCAATTATGGCAAAAGAAATGTTTTGGTAGAATTTATCAGCATCAGATTTCCGTAATACATAGCTCATCCCAAGTGTTCCACTTATGAACTGCTGTGTTAGAACAGTGCCTGGTGTGCAGTAAATTCTCAATAAAATATTCATTGAATGAATAATTTTGGAGGCTGTATTTAATGAGTACTTCCTATAAGCCAGGCACTGTTCTAAGATTGGAAATTTAGTAGAATATAGCAGCCCAGAATAAAATAGTTGGAATATAATGGAAATTCTTGCACTTTTCCCCACTGGGATTTGTAAGTCATTCAACCATTGGCACCTCTCCAAAACTGGATGTACTCAAAATGTGATGTTTAGAAGGCCTATGCTGAGATTATTTTCAGCTGGTCTGGTAGGTGGAGAATACTAGCCTTTCTACATTTCCAAGCCAAAGTGGTTTTAAGACTCTATCTGTGCAGCCATCTCTGAGCTTTTTGATTGAACACCATGTCACGGTATTTTTTTGAGCACCTCTCTAATATATACATGTATTTATTTATTAATTATATAAATGTGCAACTCTACTTAATATTATGATTGTTATGAAACATATACAAAACAAAAACTTTAAAGTGGTGAAATAATAGCAATAAATATGAATAGAAGTTCTAATATTCTTTTCTGTAATCCTGACATATTTTTTGATTCCCTTAACTTAAGCCTTTAAGTCAGTCTGAACTTGCCACATGAGGACAACTTCATCCCTGGCAGCAGGTGCTTTTATTTATTTATTTATTTATTTATACAGGATACAATGACATCTTTTCCCCCTTTATTTTCCTGTGTATTATTTACTTTAAAATTTTTAACTGCAGTATAATTGACATATTAGTTTCAGTTATATTAGTTTCATAATGGTTTGACACTTATGTACATTATAAAATGCTCAATAATATTGTAAAAACTGTGTATGGTGACAGATAATGGCTACAAGGTGCTTTTAGTTTCCCTTCTTATAAAGAATTTCAGGCAGGTTTCTAAACTTTGGTAGCAACAATCTATCTGTGTCCCAGGCATATCAGGTACTTAATTCAAATGCAATCTCTTCATGCTATATCTTAGATACTTGTCTGAATTTTACTCTTCTTTGAAAAGCCAGATTAAGAGAGTCATGATCTAAGGCTCTCCTCAGCTGGTCTTGCCACAGATGCGTTGAGGATATGCAAAATTAAGGAGTCCTTAGTCTTCTCCAGGTAGGTGGGCTTGTTTAAGGCCCCTTGGAGAGACATGAGTGGATCTGAAATATGTCTGAGAAGCACTGATCCAAGAGAAAATTTACTGGATTTTCTAATATAAGAGACCCCAAAAGTTAGATTGATACTGTAGATAACATTAATTTGCTATAGGAATTTTCTCAAAGAATTACAGCATATGTCCTAAGATTTTTTTTTTAATTTTAGAAGATTATTATTTTAAAAAAAGTCACATAGAATAAATTGTTACTGAGGATACATGTATTCAGCAACATTCGTTATGTTATTAAATATTACTAATGAAATTACTGGCAGGAAACTTTCTCTCTCCTGAAAATGAAAAATATGATAAGGTAATAATCATTTTCTCTCTTTAATTCCTATTTCATGAATAATTTTATTATTTTTTTGTGGGAAGCCAAATATTAAATTTCATAGTCAGCTGATCTTAATCAAGAATTAAAACAATATATTTTCTTCAAAAGACTGGCATTTTTATAAAGAAAGAATACCTTAAAGATTCCTTCTAAAAGTGTGCTTTAAAGATTGCCATGGAAATTGTAGGAGAAAAATACCTATTTTGCCTTTTTTTTTTACTTTGTAATTACTTTATAATGAAGCTGCATATTGATTTTATAATGAAGATACATAACTCTGATATTTGCCAAGGGCTAATATAAAGATGGATTTTTTTACATCTTTTAAAATATAAAAGCTGTTTGAAATATTTCCTGATCAAATCCTTCTCGTGACCTCTCCTCTCCCATCAGTTCTTGTCTAATTTCTTTATCTCCCTCACTAGCAAACGTCCTTGGAATAGTGGTTGACACTTTCTCTTGTCTCATTCTTCTAATTTCTTATGCATTTCTCAAAACAGGTATTTTTCTCTGATAATTTCTGTGGCAATCTTTAAAGCACACTTTTAGAAGGAATCCTTAAGGTATACTTCCTCCATGCTCCTAAATCCAGTGCTCATTTCCCCAGCCTCATTTTACTGACTGAACATTGTTGCTCAAAGCATGACAGCCCTGGTTTCTCCTTTCTCTCTGAAACTGTGACTGTACTTGGTCACCAGCATTTCATTCCCTTTTTGTTTTGTCTCTTCTTCATTGGGCTGCTGCTTCTCTGTTTGTCTTTGCTGGATCCTACTCAGCTTTCTGATCTCAAATATTGCAATCTCTCAGGGATCTTTTCTCTTCTTTTTATTCACTCCCATGAGCTATCTCATCATGACCTTGAGATTTGATTCTCAAAAAGTTATCTACTTTTTCCTTAAACCCCATATTTCAAAATACCAGAAAATCTTTTTAGTTCTACCTTCAAAATATACCCTGATTTTGAGCTATCAATGAAACATTTTTAGTCCAAGCCATCATCACCTCTCACTTTGTCTATTGCAATAATAGACCTTCTCCTCTTGTTCTGTGATAGTGCTTTACCCCTGCTCCAATAATGGCTTACAGTTTCACTCGGAATGAAATCCCAAGTGGCTACTATGGCAAATAATGTTCTCTATGAAATAGCCTTTACCTGTTTCTTTACCTGCATCTCTTACTGGCCTTGGCCTCATTTACTCTCCTTCAGCCCACTGACCTGTGGCATCCTCAATCATGCTAGGTCCATCCAGGCCTTGGCACCTGGTGCTGCTTCCTCCGGAAGCACTTTTATCAAATAGCCTCTTAGCTCACTCTGACTTCACTCAGGTTTTCTATGCAATCCACATCACCTAATCTGAGAGTCCTTTCGTGAACATCCATCAGACATAGGAGCTCTGTATTTTTAATTGTTCTATTATCTTACTCACTGTTATTTTTCTTAGAGAACATTGTCAGTATTAATTACCTATTGATTCATTTGATTGATTGATTGCTTCCTTTCTCCAGTAGGCTCCCTAACAGCAGGGATTTTGCCTTTGTTTTTGTAGTGGTAGTCTGAGTCTTGGAAGTGTACCTAACCTGTAACAGGTGCTCAATGAATATTTTTTCAGTGAATGAATGAAAGACAAAGTAAATGGTTTTTAGTGTATTGGTTGGAGTGTTTGCTTTTCTTATTTATAATCTATCAAGTGCTGGTGTGGCTATATGATTAATCACCTCTACAGCCCTTTACCCTGAGATCTCTGTGCTCCTTTGCTGAGCTCATGCAAGGTAATGGAGGAGTCATTCCAAATGATTTTTGCTAGAAGAGTCTTTCCTGCTTGCAGTTACATCGGAAAACTGATCCACTGTTCCTGAGAAACATGATTGCTGTGAAACTTTCTCAGCAACTTCATTGAAGAGCTCTTCTACTCCAACAATAATGGTTCTGGCATTAAACCTGACCGTTATCCTTTGGCCACTTCTTCAAAGGAATAGGATTTATTTTTAACTCCACCTACTTACTTTTCTGGAACCTACTTTAGTATAATCATTCTTTTGTTATTTTATGGGAAGATGTGGGGGGAAGGTGTTTTAAACTGCTTTAAGACAAGGATATATGTAGTATTTCCTCTGTGACCAAATTGTCTATATCTGACTTTGGAGTTAATATTTTTATTACTTGTCAAAGTCACTGGCAGCCAAAATAAACTGTCATTCAGAGGCATACATTTTACTGCTAGAAATTCAAGATTTCATAGGATTTTTGTGATGTATGTCTCTTCAGGGTACACTTTGACAGAAATGAAATTAAGTCTGCTATTTCAAATACATCCTCAGGATGGAAAATTATAGATAATTTTTAATATTTGATAAAGATGTATTCTTCTCTAACAGTGAATGCCAGCCAAAGTCAAAATAAATAAATCATTTCTGAAGATTATTTGAGATAAGAATTTTCACTAAAAGATACTATTAAAGCTAATCACAATAAAGCCATATGGAATAAATATTACAACTGGAAGATGATTAAAATTCTCCAAGTGAGCTTCATAAATTACAAAATTGCATACATAAAAATTAGTGTTATTTGATATTTCATTCATTAAAAATATTCCATTTTTAGTAGGCAAGGTGGTTGTTAGACTTTTTGTGAGACATCATAAAGTATGTTAGGGTAGAATAGTCAAAATACCATCTTCTGAGACTTCTAATTTTGAAGAATATAAGAAGTAGTTACAAAAGGGAAACTTAGAAGACTGAACATATTACTGTAACTCTGTTGAGACATTCCATATAATTACATTAGTTTTAACTTAAAATAGCTATAAAATTAATTTTAAAAATCTGAACATTCTGATATATAAATTGCATTTATTTCCCCGTGTTTTTCCTAGTCCTTACCTGAATTCATACATATTTTTTACAGACATAATCACATTAAATCCACTTTTCTATCTATGATCTTCACTTAAAATCATATATTTTTATATCTTGCTATATAATGCTTATGAATATCATTTTTAATGATCACAGTATCCCACTAAGTGGGGTGTGTCATTTGTCTAACTGCTTTCTCACTCTGGACTCAGGCACATTCTGTTTGCTTTCTGAGAAGGCACGTATAATATTAAGTTATAATAAATAATGCCTTATGTGGTATAATTGGAGTAATGCTGGAAAACATCTCTCATTTCAAAATTTCCATGTAAAGTTATTATTCATTATTGCATTACATGGACTGAAGCAGTTAGCTTATTAGTTCTAGCCAAAATATGAGAAATACATTTGGAATAGAGAAGACACAGGCATAGTGCTTGGACCTAGGCTCACTCTCAGAGACCAGGTCTGGTGGGTTGACACTGAGAACAGGCTCTTCTGTGCAAATTGACACCCCAAAGGATCAGAGAGGACACCTCATCTGCAGTATAAAATCTATTATTGGGATGAGGCATAAAAATTGTATGATTTTCACGGAGGTTGATTTAATATAGACAGAAGAATCTACAAATAAAAAGAAACAACTACAAGTATTTTTTTTTTCTTTTTTCCATCTTGGGTTGGAGGAAGTTTGGGGAGATGTTTCTGATTTACAGTGTGTATCCAGTGTGAGTAGACAAAGAATGAATTGACCAGAAATTTAGCACAACACAGGAGCATGACTGTGGTCACAGTTGTTCCAAATCAGTGAATTCCGTCGCATTCATCAGTTCTGTTCTTTGTTCATTAAGCCATGAAGAAAATATAAATGACGGGCAAGATTTTGAAAACTGATGTGTTTTTTTCCAAATGACCAAGACCTCACTGCAGCAAGCGTTCATCTGAATGACAAGACAGTCTACAAGGAGCTTTTAGATGGCTTCTTTTTCCATGAGTGGGCTGCATTGTCATTTTTTAAAATATAATTTATTTTATTATCATTAATCTACAATTACATGTGCAATATTATGGTTATTGAACTACCCCCTTCATCAGGTCCCCCCCCATACCCCATTACAGTCACTGTCCATCAGCATAGTGAGATGCTATAGAATCACTACTTGTCTTCTCTGAGTTGTACAGCCCTCCCCGTGCCCCCCCAACATTACATCTGCTAATTGTAATGCCCCTTTTCCCCTCTTATCCCTCTGCATTGTCATTTAAAAACTAATTTTTGCTCACTAATTCAAGCTATAGCCATTTATGACCAAAATAATGATACTCAATTTTAAGGATTTTTTTTTTGAGTAATGAAGTAAATGGTAAACTACTTGTAAATTAGGTGTATAAATGTAGCAGTAATTATTTCATTCATTCATTCATGCAATACTATTTTTTGTTTTTTATTTGGCAGGTTCTATTCTTGGAATAGTGGTGAACAAAACAACATCACTACTCTCACAAAGCTTATATTCTAGGGGACCAAAATAGACACTAAATAAGTGAACATACACATGCGCAAAATCTCAAGTTTTGGTATGCACAGTACGAAACATAAACTAAAACACTATAAGGAGATTTGTTTTATATATGGCAGCTGTAGAAGCTCTTTCTGAGCTTGAGATACTAGAATTAAGTGGGGACAAGCCTGCAGGTATGTGGAAGAAGAACTTCCAGGTGAAAGGACAGCAAATGCTCAGGTGCTGAGGTGGAAGCATTCTGGGTTGTTGTCCAGGGAGAACAAGTAAGCAGATGTACTGGAGCAGATGAATGAGGTCAGGAGGGGCATGAAATGAGTCAAGAAGGTTGCAGAGGGTGCAGATGGTGTAGGACTTTTAGACTACTGTAATGACTTTGGCTTTTACTCAGGATGAGATGAGAATTCATTACAGGGTTTTGACCACAAGAGGGATATGATGTGGTTTGCTTTACAGGAATGACCCTGAAGTATGGGAGACAGATTATATAAGAATAAGAAGGAAAAAAGGGAAATCAGTCAACAATTCTATACAGAGGAGAGGTAACTATATCTTTAAGGGAATAGAAGTGGTCAAAGTTCAGGGAATATTTAGAAAATTAGGTGATAAGTCTTCTGATGGATTGAATGTATATATGTGACATTAAGTGAGAAGACAAGGAAGACTGAGGCTTCTGGTCTGAGCATCTGGTAGGATGAGATTGCCCTTTATTGAGATACAAAAGTATAGAAGAAGCAGCTCTTTGATCCCTTTTGAGTTAATTTTTGAATATGGTGTAAGGCAGGGGTCCAACTTTATTCTTTTACATGTGGATACCCAGTTTTCCCAGCACCATTTAATTGAAAGACTGTCCATTCCCCATTGAATGGTCTTGACACCCTTGCCAAAATTTGACAACATATGTGATGGTTTCTTTTAGGGTTCCTATTCTATTGTATCAGAATATATATCTTTATGCCAGTACCACATTGTTTTGATTACTGTAGCTTTGTAGTAAGTTTTCAAATCAGGAAGTGTGACACTTCCAAATCTGTTCTTTTTCAATATCGTTTTGGCTATTTGGAGTGCCTTGAAATTCTATATGAATTTTAGGATGGGTTTTTCTATTTCTGCAAAAAAAAAATCCTTGGGATTTTGATCGGGATTTCATTGAATCTGTAGATAAATTTGGTCAGTATTGATTATATTAACAATATTAAGTCCTCCAATCCATGAACATGATGTCTTTCTACGTGATGTTTCCACATATTTTTCCATAATGTTTATCCATGACCTTGTGTCTTCTTTAACCTCTTTTAGCAACACTTAATAGTTTTCATTGTATAAGCCTTTGCCTCTTTGACTAAATTTATTACTAAATATTTTAATTTTTTTGACACCATATTATTTATTTTTTTAAAAAATGTTTTCCAGATTTATTGAGATATAATTGACATATAACATTCTGTAAGTTTAACATTACAACACATTAGATATATATATTTTGAAATTATTACTATAATAAGGCTAGCTAATTCAATTTGATGCTATTTTAAATAGAATTGTTTTCTTATTTTCCTTTTTGGATTATTCATTGTTACTGTATGGAAATTCAACTGATTTTTGTTGAATCCTTTCTCTCTCCATATAATATCTTTTATTATCTTGTAAAACTACTGTTCTGAAGAGCATCATTTGGAAAGTACTGACCAAAGGGATATACCAAATTTCATTGTTGCTACAAAGTCTTTGAACCTATTTGATTTTTCACATCATTTGTAGAATGTCAACTTTATCATTTATGATATATTATTTATTTTCAAGGAAAAACCGTAAAGAATTTGAATAATGTCTGTAGTAGTAGTAAAATAATATTTGCTTGATCCATCTACCAGAATTCTTTCAGAATTTCTGGCATTTCACTAATCCATGGGGCAAAAGTTCAAATCCAAGTTGTCCTGCATGTGAACTATAAGACTTTGAACATCCTGTTTTATGATTCTGAGCCAAAGCTTTCTAACCTGTAAGACAGAGTAACAACACTGAAATTATTTTTGTTATAATCAAAGGACACATATATATCTATTTCACTTAGGGAGGATTTTAGATTGGAGATGAAGAATGTACATTGTCTAGACTTTGTTATTGGTTCTGTATGTCCTAAGTTATAATATTGAACTTTTAAAACCCTTTCCTTCATTCATTGGAAAAGGAAGAAATATCTACACAGTAAAGTCTAATAATACCATTAATTCATTTATATTATTTAAGCTTGATAGTATTACTAGACTTGTAATTTCTCTGTTATGGTCTGATGTCTAATGTTTGAAAGCAAAAAAGTAGATAGTACGTTCTGAGGTGGGGGTTAGATGAGACATTCCTAAATGTGATTTCTAAGAAACATTGAGAAAAACAATGAGAGAGAGTCAGATCCTTGCTTTTTTGTAGCAATCTTCCTTTGTCCTCCTCATAAGGTGTAGCCATTTTTATATGGCCCTGTACATTGTGTAAGAATAAACTCATCGATAAGGATGAAACACCACCGATGCCCTTGAAATCACTGATGGCACAGATTTGACTTGAGATCTTTTCACTTTCCTTTATTCAAAGTTGTAGAAGAGGTTTACCCTGAAAGATTGTAATTATTCCTATATTTTATTTATTTATTTTTGGTATCATTAATATACAATTACATGAGCAAGATTATGGTTACTAGACTACCCCCATTATCAAGTCCCCACCACATATCCCATTACAGTCACTGTCCATCAGTGTAGTAAGATGATATAGAGTCACTACTTGTCTTCTGTGTGCTATACTGCCTTCCCCGTGGCCCCCCCCACATTATGTGTGCTAATCATAATGCCCCTTATTCCCCTTACCCCTCCCTTCCCACCCATCCTCCACAGTCCCTTTCCCTTTGGTAACTGTTGGTCCATTCTTGGGTTCTGTGAGTCTGCTGCTGTTTTGTTCTTTCAGTTTTTTCTTTGTTCTTATACTCCACAGATGAGTGAAATCATCTGATACTTGTCTTTCTCCACTTGGCTTGTTTCACTGAGCATATACCCTCTTGCTCCATCCATGCTGTTGCAAATGGTAGATTTGTTATCTTCTTTTGGTTGAATAATATTCCGTTGTGTATATGTACCATATCTTTATCCATTCACCTACTGATGGACACTTAGGTTGCTTCCATTTCTTGGCTATTATAAATAATACTGCAATAAACATAGGGGTGCATATGTCTTTTTCAAATTACACTGCTGCATTCTTAGGGTAAATTCATAGGAGTGGAATTCCTGGGTCAAATGGTATTTCTATTTTGAGTTTTTTGAGGAACCTCCATATTGCTTTCCACAATGGTTGAACTAGTTTACATTGCCACCAGCAGTGTAGGAGGGTTCCCCTTTCCCCACATCCTCACCAACATTTGTTGTTGTTTGTCTTTTGGATGGTGGCCATCCTAACTGGCATGAGGTGATATCTCATTGTGGTTTTAATATGCATTTCTTTGATGATTAGCGATGTGGAGCATCTTTTCATGTACCTGTTGGCCATCTGAATTTCTTCTTTGGAGAAGTGTCTGATCAGATCGTCTACCCATTTTTTAATCAGATTATTTGCTTTTTGTATGTTGAGGTCTGTGAGCTCTTTATATATTTTGGATGTCAACCCCTTATCGGATATATCATTTATGAATATATTCTCCAATACTGTAGGATGTCTTTTTGCTCTACTGATGGTGTCCTTTGCTGTACAGAAGCTCTTTAGCTTGATATAGTCCCACTTGTTCATTTTTGCTTTTGTTTCCCTTGCCCGGGGAGATATGTTTATGAAAAAGTTGCTCATGTTTATATTCAAGAGAGTTTTGTCTATGTTTTCTTCTAAGAATGTTATGGTTTCATGACGTACATTCAGGTCTTCGATCCATTTTGAGTTTACTTTTGTGTATGGAGTTAGACAGTAATCCAATTTCATTCTGTTACGTGTAGCTGTCCAGTTTTGCCAACACAAGCTTTTGAAGAGGCTGTCATTTCCCCCTTGTATATCCATAGCTCCCTTATCATATGTTAATTGACCATATATGCTTGGGCTAATATCTGGACTCTCTGTTCTGTTCCACTGGTCTATGGGTCTGTTCTTGTGCCAGTACCAAATTGTCTTGATTACTGTGGCTTTGTAGTAGAGCTTGAAGTTGGGAAGCAAGATCCCCTCTGCTTTATTCTTCCTTCTCAGGATTGCTTTGGCTATTCAGGGTCTTTTGTGGTTCCATATGAATTTTAGAACTATTTGTTCCAGTTCGTTGAAGAATGCTGTTGGTATTTTGATAGGGATTGCATTGAATCTGTAGATTGCTTTAGGCAGGATGGCCATTTTGATAATATTAATTCTTCGTACCCAAGAGAATGGGATGAATTTCCATTTATTAGTGTCCTCTTTAGTTTCTCTTGAGAGTGTCTTGTAGTTTTCAGGGTATAGGTCTTTCACTTCCTTGGTTAGGTTTAATCCTAGGTATTTTATTCTTTTTGATGCAATCATGAATGGAATTGTTTTCCTGATTTTTCTTTCTGCTAGTTCATCGTTAGTGTATAGGAATGCTACAGATTTCTGTGTATTAATTTTGTATCCTGCAACGTTACTGAATTCAGATATTAGATCTAGTAGATTTGGAGTGGATTCTTTAGGGTTTTTTATGTACAATATCATGTCATCTGCAAACTGTTACAGTTTAACTTCTTCTTTACCAATCAGAATGCCAGTGTTTTATTTCTTTGTGTTTTCTGATTGCCGTGGCTAGGACCACCAGTACTATGTTGAATAAAAGCAGGGAAAGTGGGCATCCTTGTCTTGTTCCTGATCTTAGAGGAAAAGTTTTCAGCGTCTTGCTATGATCTTGGCTGTGCGTTTGTCATATATGTCCTTTATTATGTTGAGGTACTTACCCTCTAACCCATTTTGTTGAGAGTTTTTATCATGAATGGATGTTGAATTTTGTCAAGTACTTTTTCAGCATCTATGGAGGTGATCATGTGGTTTTTGTCCGTCTTTTTGTTGATGTAGATGGATTTTGAATGTGGTACCATCCTTGCATACCTGGGATGAATCCCCCTTTATATGGTGTATGATCTTCTTGATGCATTTTTGAATTTGGTTTGCTAATATTTTGTCGAGTATTTTTTCATTTGTGTTTATCAGGGATATTGGTCTGTAGTGTTCTTTTTTTGTGGTATTTTTGCCTGGTTTTGGTATTAGAGTGATGCTGGCTTCATAGAATGAATTTGGAAATATTCCACCCTCTTCTACTTTTTGGAAAACTTTAGGGAAAATGGGTATTATGTCTTCTTTAAATGTCTGATAAAATTCGGTGGTGAATCCATCTGGTCGGGGATTTTGTTCTTGGGTAGTTTTTTGATTACTGATTCTATTTCATTGCTGGTAATTGATCTGTTTAGATTTTCTGTTTTTTCCTGTGTCAGTGTTGGATGGTTGTATATTTCTAGAAAGTTGTCTGTTTCTTCTAGGTTATCTGGTTCATTATCATATAGTTTTTCGTGGTATTCTCTAATAATTCTTTGTATTTCTGTGGTGTCTGTCGTGATTTTTCCTTTCTCACTTCTGATTCTGTTTATGTTTGTAGATTCTCTTTTTCTCTTAATAAGTCTGGCTAGTGGTTTATCTATTTTGTTTATTTTCTCAAAGAACCAGCTCTTGGTTTCATTAATTTTTTTCTATTGTTTTATTCTTCTCAATTTCATTTATTTCTTATCTGATCTTTATTATGTCCCTCCTTCTGCTGACTTTGGACCTCATTTGTTCTTCTTTTTCCTGTTTCAATAATTGTCAAATTAAACTATTCATTTGGGATTGTTCTTCCTTCTTTAAATAGGCCTGGATTGCTATATACTTTCCTTTTAGAACTGCCTTCACTGCGTCTCACAGAGGTTAGGGCATTGTGCTGTTGTTTTCATTTGTCTCCATACATTGCATGATCTCTGTTTTAATTTGGTCAAGGATCCACTGGATATTTAGGAGCATGTTGTTAAGCCTCTATGTGTTTGTGAATCTTTTTGTTTTATTTGTACAATTTATTTCTAGTTTTATACCTTTTTGAGCTGCAAAGTTGGTTGGTACAATTTCAGTCTTTGAATTTTCTGAGGCTCTTTTGTGGCCTATTATGTGGTCTATTCTGGGAAGTGTTCCATGTGCACTTGAGAGGAATGTGTATCCTGTTGCTTTTGGGTAGAGTGTTCTGTAGGTGTGTGTTAGGTCCATCTGTTCTAATGTGTTGTTCAGTTCCTCTGTCTCCTTACTTATTTTATATCTGGTTGATCTGCCCTTTGGGGTGAGTGGTTTGTTAAAGTTGCCTAAAATGAATGCATTGCATTCTATTTCCCCTTTTAATTCTCTTAGTATATGTTTCATATATGTAGGTGCTCCTGTGTTGCGTGCATAGATATTTATATCCTGTTGTTGGACTGACTCCTTTATCATTATGTAATGTCCACCTTTGTCTCTTGTGACTTTCTTTTTTTGAAGTCTGATACAAGTACTTCAACTCCTGCTTTTTTCCCCCTACTTTTTGCATGAAATAATCTTTTTCCATCTCTTCACTTTTAGTCTGTGTATGTCTTTGGGTTTGAAGTGAGTGTCTTGTAGGCAGCACAAGTTGGGTCTTGCTTTTTTATCTATTCTGTAACTATGTCTTTTGATTGGTGCATTCAGACTATTTACATTTAGGGTGATTATTGATAGATATGTACTTATTGCCATTGTGCTTTGGATTCATGGTTACCAAAGGTTCAAGAGCAGCTTCTTTACTATCTAATCATCTAACTTAGTTCACTTATTATGCTGTTATAAACACAGTCTGATGATTCTTTATTTCTCTCCATTCTTTTTCTTCCTCCTCCACTCTTTGTATGTTAGGTGTTTTATTCTGTGTTCTTTGTGTTTCCCTTGACTGACTTTGTGGATAGCTGATTTTATTTTGCATTTAGTTAGTATTTAGTTGACCTACTTCCTTTGCTGTGGTTTTATTTTCTCTGGTTACAGCTATTTAACCTTAGGCATACTTCCATGTAGAGCAGTCCCTTTAAAATACACTGTAGAGATGGTTTGTGTGAGGTAAATTCCCTTGACTTTTGCTTATCTGGGAATTGTTTTATCCCTCCTTCAAAGTTAAATTATAATATGTTGGATACAGTATTCTTGGTTCAAGGCCCTTCTGTTTCATTACACTGAATATATCATGCCATTCTCTTCTGGCTTGTAAGGTTTCTGCTGAGAAGTTTGATGATGGCCTAATGGGTTTTCCTTTGTAGATGATCTTTTTTCTCTCTCTGCTGCTTTTAATACTCTGTCCTTGTCTTTGATCTTTGCCATTTTCATTATTATATGTCTTGGTGTTGTCTTCCTTGGTTCTCTTGTGTTGAGAGATCTGTGGACTTCCATGGCCTGAGAGACTCTTTCTTTCCCTAGATTGAAGAAGTTTTCAGCCTTATTTCTTCAAAGACACTTTCTATTCCTTTTTTTCTCTTCTTCTTCTGGTACCCCTATAATACATATATTGTTCTGTTTGGATTGGTCTCACAGTTCTCTTAATATTCTTTCATTCCTAGAGATTCTTTTTTCTCTGTGCCTCAGCTTCTGTGTATTCCTGTTCTCTCATTTCTATTCCATTAACAGTGTCTTCCACCTCATTCATTATGCTCTTAAATCCTTCCATTGTTTGTTTCATTTCTGTTATCTCCCTCCTGAATTCATCCCTTAGCTCTTGAATATTTCTCTGTATCTCCATCAGCATGCTTGTGACTTTTATTTTGAATTCTTTTTCAGGAAGATTGGTGACTTCAGTCTCACCAAGCCTTCTTTCTGGTGTTTGTGGGATTTTGGATTGAACAAGATTCTTCTGCCTTTTTAAGGCCAATGAAGTGGTCTGGCGAGTGGTGCATGTGTCAGCTGAGAGAACAAAATCCCTTTCTGCTTGCCGGTTGCCTTGCCTGTCTCCGCTGTCTGTACTGGTTAACTGTGCACAGGGAGCAGCCTCTGGGTTAATCCCCTTAGCTGCCATGGGCGGGGTGGCCCTTCGGGATGGCCTAGGCCACTTGCGGGGGTTGCAGGCGAGTGGTGCATGTTCTGCTGTGAGAGCAAAGCTCCTTCGTGCCTCCTGGACTCTGCACCCATCTCCTCTGTCTGTGCCAGTTAACTCTGCACAGGGTTTAATCCCATGGGCTGCCGTGGTGGGGTGCCCCTCAGAATGGCCTTGGGCACTGGCGGTGGTTGCAGGTGAGTGGTGCGTGTTCTGCTGTGAGAACAAAGCCCCTTCATGCCTCCTGGTCTTGGTGCCCATCTCCTCTGTCTATGCTGGTCAACCATGAGCAGTGAGCAGCCTCTAGATCTGGGCCAGTTCACCGTGCTCAGGGAGAAGCCTCTGTGTTAAGCTCTGTGGTTGCTTTAGGCAGGCTGCTCTCTGGCTGATCTGCAGCAATGGTGGGGACAGCCGGTTTGCTTGCAGGTGCTGGCGGGGAGGAAGGAGCGGCAGGCTGCTCATCGCTGTGAGGGGCCTCAGAGCTGTGTTGCCTACCAGGGGCATAGGGTGCCTGAAGTTCCTTAAAGTTCCCAGCCTGCTGAGCTGAGTGTGCCAGGACGATTTTGTCCACCTGTTAAACCCTTGTCCGTTTGAGTTGTAAATTGCCCGTTTTTCTTTTGTCCCAGGGCAGCCAGCTGTGGGAACCTGTTTGCAGTCTTAGTTTTGGATTTTTCTTTTCAGCTCCTCTAATATCCATCCAAAGCACCATGCAGTGTGTGTCTGTGCTCCCGGTGAAGATTACCAGGACTGGTTTTTTAGCAGTCCTGTGCTTCCAGTCTCTCCCCACTCTAATTCTTTTCCCTCCGGTCGGTGAGCTGGGATGGGGGGAGTGCTCGGATCCCACCGGGTCATGGCTCCGCACCTTACCCTTTTTTGTGCGATGTTGGGTTCTCGCAGATGTAGCCTGGCTGGTGTACTGTATCTTCTGGTCACTCTTTTAGGAATAATTGTATTTGCTGTATTTTCAGAATATATATGGTTTTGGGAGGAGATTTCCACCACCCTACTCACGCTACCATCTTTTCCTCTCTCCCCATTATTCCTGTCTTTAATCTCAGTTCTCTCAGAATAGTTTAAATGAACTTATCACCAGCCTTAGAGGTGGCATGGTGGTAATGTGTATTCTGCTGCACAGAATATGGTTGTAGTCATTTCGTGAGGGGCTCAATTCCTACACGGGAAAGTTCATTCTAGAGTAAATGAAAAATCTCAGCAGTGTGTGGCTACTCATTCCTTAACTCAGGTTGGAGACAGGAAGAAAGGAAAGAGATGTTAGTTCTCTGAGAAGTCTCACTGTGAGTAGAGGTGGTGTGAGCCCTTGCACCTGCCCAGGTGCAGCCCCTGTGTTTCTGGTGTCCTCCCTGGTGTCTGCAGGCTATTCTGCCCCTTGGTCAGTGGGAGGGCAACGTTCTGTATCATGGGTTCGTCCCACTTGCCAAAGCCCTCAGTCTCCACAGGGTCTCTGTCAAAACCACAAATGCTCGAGAATGCATCCGTCTTTTCATTATTTTACTCATTGGATCATCAACAAGTATGTATTGAGCACATTGCAAAATATAATTTCTGACCTAAAGGAAATCTGTCAGTTGAGGTGACAAATATATAGCCCTGCTATAATATGATTATGATCAGGGCAGAGAGAGGGACACATGTCCTTGAGGGAGAGAGAGCAGGTTACCCTTGAAATAAAAAGGTAAATGGACTTTTCCCAATTTAAGGAGTGGAGCTTGAAATTCCAGGTGCAGGAAATAGCTTAGGCAAAGCACAGGGCAGAGGCTCAAGGTACTTCAGTGTAGATGCTTGATGATGGATGAGCCTCTGCTGTGGGTGGCCAGGTTGCTGCCCAGTCCTAGTCTATGAAGGAGCAGGTGCTTCCTCTTCCCTACCCACTGGGGCACCAGCATGCAGTTGGAAACTGAACCTGATGTTTTGGCAGAGTGGCAGTGTTGGCTGGTTCCTGTCCAGTTCCACTTCCAGAAAGTGGCTGTTACCCCCCTTGATCACCTTACATGAATTTCCTGGAATGATCAGACTTATTCTGATGACTCTCTTGGCCTCCACGTCATGTGATGGGCTATATGCCTCAGTCTTTCAACATCTTATGAGATGAAATCTTCATTCATGGTATGGATTGCTATTCCCCCAAGACTTGTAGTTCTGCTCTTACTCCCTCCAGACCTTCTTCTGCCTCCTTCTTAGGTTGAGTGTCCTGCTAATCCCACATTAGTAGCCAGCTTGTGGACACAGTTGCAACCCTCACCTTGCATATATGTCTTCACCCGGAGAGGAGTAGGTTGTTCCAGAAATAAGTTACAGTTCAAACTTTAAAGGGATTCTAGGACATAAAGGGAATATAGATGGTCAGTGGGAAAGTAAAACAGGAAACAGGAGTGAAGAAGAGAAAACAAACCCTGGAAGTTGTAAAGCAGTATAGTGCTGTTATATATTACTGAAATATATATCATTGAAATGGTGACTGCAAAGCCTTCTAAGAAGGGATGTGGAATCATTGGTTGTCTGGATGGATAGATAGCAACTATGACTTAAGAACATTTATTTTACAATACTGATTTCTTAAAAATTCCATATTAACCCTTTTTACAAACTCTCCACCATCAGATGTCTCAATTATAAAAATAACCTTGCTTCTGTCATCCATTTACCTTTTTGGTGCAGTCTGAACACTCTAGCAAATTAGGGCTCTTCTGGGAAAGAGGTGCTCAGGGTATGATGTGAGAAGGGCACTGGAAAGGGCTTGCTAAGAGGAGGAAATACTGCAACCCTGAAGGCTGCAGATTAGAGGGAAGGCCTGGCACCCTTGGGTGGAGAACTCACTCTCCTGCTGTGTTCTGCCGGGCCTGGGACAAGGCTCTGACTGACCCCGAAGGTGCTGTGATCACAATACCAAAACTTCTAATCCGTTGGACCAAACACAGCCCAATTAAAGGAAAAAAAAAATCAGACATTGCAGTCATTTGACAGCAGTAATTAACATGCTCACAGCCTCACACCTTGGCAGGGGTTGTTGTAAGATGACCAGGTGACATCCAGACCCTAAGCATTCCCCATGGGACACCAAGGCAGGGGCTGGGGCTCACAGTTGCCGTGTTTGCTCTAATTTGTTCCTCTTGTTCCAGATACAAACTTGGGGAAACCAACTAGAGAGCTGTGTGGACTTTTTCATGAGTTTTCCCAGTAGATCTTCTCCCTCTTTTTTCTGTCAGCTACAAGCTGCTAACATGCTAATAGGATGATGTTGGCCTAGACAGGGATCATTTTTATTATTCACTACATGAATTCCATGTAGTGCTGTTATGTGTCTGATTGTAGCTCTAATAAAAGATGAATAAAACAGTCTTGATCCTCAGAGAGGCAGGCTAATTGTTTGGGAGGAATGCTGAAACTTAGGTTGTCTTACATTTAAATAGGGATTATACTCTGGAATACTGAAATTCAGGGCAATATATGACAAAGGACCCAAATAAGCAACCCAGGTAAGGAGTTTTAGTATTTATATGTGGGGAGCAGGTCACATCACTGTGGATTCAAGTAACACAGCAAGGTTTTGTGAATGAATTGGGACTGTAGTGTTTTTGAGGGATGAATAGGAGTTGGGTAGAGCATGGTGATGGTAGGTCATTCCAAAAGGAGAAACAGCATAGTAGAGTCTTTGGAAGTTGAGGGAAGATGGGGAAGCAACCTGCTTCAACCCCTGTGTATGGCAGACAGGGAAAGATAATGCTGAATATCACGTTGCAGACACATGGTGGGAGATCATGGAGATGAGATGTCTGCTCTCTATTCTGGAGAAAATTGGAAGTTGAAGAAGTTATTTTGTTAGGGGACTTGTGAATAGGTAAACTTATTGGTAAATTTCTCAAAAATAAGGAGACCAAGAAGTACAAACTTCCTTTTATAGGATAAATGTCAGGGGAATATAATAGGGATTATAGTCAATAATATTGTATTGCAAGTTTGGAAGTTGATAAGTAAGCAAATCTTAAAAGTTCTAATCACAAGAAAAAAATGTCTGTTTTCTATGTCATTCACCTTGTTACTTCACTCATGTACTTCTTATAAAAACTCTCTATGAGCTATGTGCTTTTATGATCTACCCCATTTTACAGGTGAGAAAGCCGAGGCAGTCATGGATCTTCTCCGTGGCATATGATCATTAAGTGGTGAGCGTGGCCCCCACCAGGCACCATGACTGTGCAGTCTGTGCTCTCAGCTGTTCATCCCATTGCCTCTGGGTGGGTAAAAGGCATGTTTATGAAGAAATTTACATTGTATTTCACATACAAGATAGGCAGCAGCAGCATCTCTGTCCCCTGGATAGATATTGTTTATTCAAGAGAGTGTATCATTTGGGTTAAGAACAGGTAATTCAACTTTTAAAATAAATGATGGAAGATAAATTTAAAGATGTTTTTTTTCTGATCTGATTTTAAAAGAGCAGAGATAACTTAAGTGTATTTATTCAAGTGCCTCTAAAATGATAGGCATTTATATTTTCCAGATATAAGTCTTTTATTTTAAGGTGTTGATTTATCAGAACTGCAGTTTGCAATTGAAAATGTAAATGATTGATTCATACTCTCTACAGAACCCAAATGTTAGATTACTTGATTGTAGGTTTTGTAGCAAACCCCATACATCTTTGTTTATAAACTGGGCAATTTTCCAAAAAGCTTTTGGGTAGCTTGCTAATGTGCCAAGCCTGTTTTCAGCTTTACTGTAGTAAAGGTGCTCAGTCCTTATGTTTGAAAAGAGAAAAAGACCTTAAGAGGAAAGTATTGTCATCACTTCTCCGGTTCTTATTCAGTATGTAAGTCGTGAATTATACCTCTAAAGAGAGGTCAGTCTCACACTTGGCATCTGTTATTGAGTATGTGGTTTCTGTCTTCCTTGGTGGTCAGTTTTTCAGTTGTTTTATAAAAATGCTAATAGATTTATACTAATAACTAATCAATAGAGATAGAAGTATATTAGTGTCATGTTAATATGGACTTGTTTGAGTTTAATGATGGAAGAGATAAAAATATTAAAGATCTCAAAATGAATGTGTGGGAGCAGTTTACTGGTCTTGCTTCAAGTATAATTTCTTTCAACATAGCTCTTAATTTGAAGCATATTTTATTTCAAACAGGGAAGATACAGCAAGGATGTAGTTATTTCAACAAGAATGAGTTGACTTTACTTAATTTTTAAAGAAGAACAGAAAGTGGTCTTACTGCTGTATAATGGAATATGATAGCTCTTATTTTAAGAAAACTTTTTTCAGTTGTTGTGTTGAGATGTTTTGGACATGTTGGATATTCCAGTACAAAGGTTCAAATTCTTTCTTACATTTGTGGTTATTTTCAAAAAAGGACAAGAATATTAAAAAGTCCTAATGAAAAGGGCTGGTCTTTCAGAATAAAGCCTCCTCTTTCTAGGGCTTTCCAAAATTTACTTTGGAAGTTCTGTTGGTCATTTAACTCTGCCTTGTGTTTCTTTATATAATCAGATGACTTCATTTTCTTGCAGGGATTTGTGTTTTAATAAGCCATTTGTAAAAAGATTTAGAGTTTATGGGTGAAAGACTTTACTGTTTCTATAACATGTAGTCAGAACAGGCAAATTGAACTTCAGAATTGCTGGGAGGTAAAATGCCAGACTGGCTATTTCTAGAGTCTGAAGTCATTACAATTATCTAGAAAAGGAAAAGAAAGAAGGAAAAAAAAATGTGTTTGTCTCCAAATGGTATTCATTGTATATTTACTCAAACAGTGATTTCTATGATTTAAACAGCAGTATTTTCCAGAATAGATAATTTTGTGACTTGCAAATAAAAAACAGCCCATATTTATAATACCAAAAATATAGTCTGATAAGTTGCTATGTATATTGTTGACTTTCTCATGATTGTAGATCTTCAAATAAGGAATACTGTTAGTTTCTCCATGTCCATAACATTTAAACATTAACATAATAGAAAAGTGCAAAAGTTTAGCAATGACCTTATTCTCAAGGTTGTGTGGGGCTGCATGAGCTGGTGAGAAGAAAATGCATGAGAAGGAAGATCAGTAACTCAACACTTAACAATGTTTCTGATTATAAAAATAGTGTATTTGTGATACAGACATGTTGAAAGTACAGAAAGTAGAAGGAAGAAGGAAAAACTGTAATACACAACCTGGAAATAACTATTGTTAACTCTTTATTATATTTCCTTCCAGTATTTTCAAATATGAATGCAACAATTGGGGTCATATTTAATTATTATTTTTTATTCTGCATTCATTTTCCATTGAACATATCAGGAACATTCTTTAAAACTTGTTGAAAATTTAATTTTTAATATCTGAAAAAGATCAAGATATGCTGTTATGATTTATTAAATAATTCTGTTATTTGAACATTTAGTTTATTTCTATTTCATCCTTGTTGCAAATAACACATAATGAACATCCTGATAGATAAATCTTTAGTCATCTCCATTTTATTTTCTTAGAGTTGATTCCTAAGATTGAAACGACTGGGTTATTTATTCACTTAATCATTCTTGCAGTAAGTAGCCTTTGCAAGCAAACTTTGTGCTATGAAACACTTTTAAGGCTTTTGAAACATACTGTAAAATTGCTATCCCGAGTGGTCATAATAGTTTATGGGTGAGTATGCCAATACCTACCTCGTGATATTTATGCCCTTGGGAAAATAACCAAGGAAGACTATAGTAATTCTACTAAGCTAGAACTTGTATACTCTAGACACGAAGTAGAATCACCATCTACAGGTATATAGTCCACCAAGTCTAATCAAAATAATGAAAATACCTACTTTTGTTGTTCACACTGTAAAAGAGATAAAAAAGTACACAGTAAACTCTTTAAATTCTTTTTCATCTATCATTTCTCCACCTATGGTAGTTTTTTCCCCCAGTGCCTTCCTTCCACCACCTATATGCATGTCATGAAATTTCCTTACTTGCCATGCCTTTATTTATCATTCTCTTGATTCCTTATCACAAAATTCTGGCAGCAGAGGTCCAAATGGAAGTTCTACGAAGAGGTCTTATTTTAGTTATATCCTGAAGGTGGAACCAATAGAATATAATTGAGGTGTGAGCTAGGGTGACTTGGCAGTTTTGAAGTGAGAAGACAGCAGTAGAAGAGAAAAATGTGGAAGAATCAGTGGAGTGACACAAGAAAGTATAAAAGCAATTAAATTATAATTTTGACCAGCCCTGATCACTGTCTCTTAACTGTGCACACATGTACATGCATGTGTGTATACATGTGAGAGGAGTAGTAGAGTAGGGGAGGGATTGATAGCTGCAAATGACCCTTTATCTATTGAGAAGATAGAATTTAAAGTAGTTCTGAAAGAGCCTGATTGGAAGTCAATATTTTTATCAATTGGTATTTTGTGAGAATTACTTTTCTAAGACCTTGAAAAGCACTTACAAAATTGCATTTTGATATTTTTGTTCTGTTTTAGTATTGGGTGTTTACAGTTCAATTTTTAAAGCTCTCAAGACCAGTTAAATATTTTTATTTCATTTTTAGATGAGTGTTCAGCTGACGTGCACCTGAACTTCTTCACGGAGGAAGTCTCTCGATGATACTAGGGAAGAATGATGATTCAGGCCCGATCCAAGCCAGACTGCTGTAGGATGCTGGCAGAAGTCAGAATACAAAATGAGAAACATGTGGCCCTGAGATAGACCGGCATGAAGGGATCGAAACACTTATGTTCTATGAATGAGTAGCTTTAAGACATGATAGGTGTCATTGATTGTCTCTAAATCATCCCCAAATGCATAGTTTTAAAGTAATGTCACTATTGAGAGTAGCACTGAAAGAGTGCCTCAAATTTACCGTTGCTCACAGATGTGCCCTAGAAACAGCGATATTTGTTGTTTAACTAGTTTATCATATATTACCACCAGATGTATAAATACTTCGTACATGTATGTGTTTTCATCTTCTTTATCTCCACTACTCCTTTAGGTCAGGTTCTCTTTGACCCCCTGTCCTTGTGGAATAAAGTTAAAACCTTTATATAGAATACCGAGCATATAAAGCCCCTTATAATCTACATTTGCCTTCTCTTCTGTGCTAATCTCCTTCCATTCTTACCACCTTTCTCGACGTGACGTACGTGCCAAGGTGTGAATCATGTGAACATGCTAAGCTTGATGATGGCTGCCTTTGCACACATACTCCTGCTCTTTCTTTGCTGGGAAAGCCTTCTAGGATGTGTCTGTATCCTGATTGACTCCTTACGCTATTAACGTCAGTTTGGAGAGGGCTCTGAAATAAATCTGTTTTTGTCCCAGGAAAGGAGTCATTTCAAGGGCTTACTTAACATCAAAACATCTAGTACTTCAAGAAATTGTAATTATTTTCTTACATGTCAATAGGCTCTTGACAGAAAAAGCTTAAATCTTATTCTTATTTTTATTGAATTCCTATCTAGTCCCAGAAGCAAAGATTTACAGGAAATGTTTGTTGATTGAATAGAAAAGATTGTTTTCACTTGGTGGTATAATAGTGTATGGCAACTAGTAAATGATCAATGAATCATCTTAGGTGAAAAGCTTTGATTTTGCATCTATCTCCTGAAATATAAGTTGGTTCTAAAAATCTAGTCATAATGAATAAAAAAAAAAGTTCCACCCATCTTACTTGACAAATTTTTCAAGACTACAGAAATCATGCCAAATTTCAACATTTTTTGGCATGCAGGATTTGTTAATTATGGTTGTTCCACTTGAAAGGTTTTCTTAAGGTTCATAAATCTAAACAAAGGATATCTGTTCACAGCATCTTTTCCTTAAGTTTTTTTTTATGTATCCTTTATCTACAATTACATTTGCAATATTATGGTTATTAAACTACTCCCTTCATCAGGCCCCCCCCCACCAACCCCATTACAGTCACTGTCCATCAGCGTAGTGAGATGCTATAGAATCACTACTTGTCTTCTCTGAGTTGTACATCCCTCCCCGCACCCCCCAAACATTATGTCTGCTAGTCGTAATGCCCCCTTTTCCCCCTTGTCCCCCCTTCCCACCCATCCTCCTCAGTCCCTTTCCCTTTGGTAACTATTAGTCCGTTCTTGGGTTCTGTGAGTCTGCTGCCATTTTGTTCCTTCAGTTTTTTTCTTTGTTCTTATACTCCACATATGAGTGAAATCATTTGGTACTTGTCTTTTTTGGCTTGGCTTATTTCACTGAGCATAATACCCTCTAGCTCCACCCATGTTGTTTCAAATGGTAGGATTTGTTTTCTTCTTATGGCTGAATAATATTCCATTGTGTATATGCACCACATCTTCTTTATCCATTCATCTACTGATGGACACTTAGGTTGCTTCCATTTCTTGGCTATTGTAAATAGTGCTGCGATAAACATAGGGGTGCATATGTCTTTTTCAAACTGGGCTGCTGCATTCTTAGGGTAAATTCCTAGGAGTGGAATTCCTGGGTCAAATGGTATTTCTATTTTGAGTTTTTTGAGGAACCTCCATACTGCTTTCCACTATGGTTGAACTAATTTGCATTCCCACCAGCAGTGTAGGAGGGTTCCCTTTTCTCCACATCCTCGCCAACATTTGTTGTTGTTTGTGTTTTGGATGTTGGCCATCCTCACTGGTGTGAGGTGATATCTCATTGTGGTTTTAATCTGCATTTCTCTGATGATTAGCGATGTGGAGCATCTTTTCATGTGCCTGTTGGCCATCTGAATTTCTTCTTTGGAGAAGTATCTATTCATGTCCTCTGCCCATTTCTTAATTGGATTATTTGCTTTTTGTTTGTTGAGGTGCGTGAGTTCTTTATATATTTTGGATGTCAACCCCTTATTGGATATGTCATTTATGAATATATTCTCCCATACTGTAGGATGTCTTTTTGTTCTACTGATGGTGTCCTTTGCTGTACAGAAGCTTTTCAGCTTGATATAGTCCCACTTGTTCATTTTTGTCCTTAAGTTTTAGTAAAAATGCCCTTTCCTTGAATAGAACCTTAGGTAAAAAAACACTTCTGGATTAAGAGCATGTCGCCCTCTGTGAAATACAGCGGTTTGTTTGCTAAGCCTGTTTTCCAGAAACGTGTGCCTCATGCCTTCTCTTCCTCATAGCTGCCGTTAGCAGGCTTTTAGGACCCCTCCAATCAAACTGAAACAAGACCTTGCTGAGATGAAGGGAAAAAGGAAAAGAAAAAGTGTATACATATAATGTACAAACTCCTTAAAGGATTTTGGGAAAAAATTAGTGTTTACTTTGAGTTTTTCCTTTTGAAGGTGTTTTTAAAGAGATTTGTAGATTGTTAAGAAGACTTGTGGATAACATAGTTGCAGGTAAAAAAAAAAACAGGTGAAAAATCACCATTTCTTTTCCAAGTTCTTTTCAGTATAAAGTCAATGTATAATATTGGGGTAGATCTAGACTTTGTTTTTTGGCAATAAAACTCATTTACAGCCAGGATTTATTTATGCCAAGAAAGCTGGGCCGTATTGTTAGAAAATGTCAGGAAAGAGCTGTTTTTATGAAGGGTTAGATTCCTGACTGACCCAGAGCCACCTTGGCTTTAAAACATCATACCAAAAAGGTCAAGGAAGCACTCAGGATCAACAAGGAGACCACTGGGGTGGTTTATTCAGAGGTACAGGTTTCCCTCTTACTCACAGAAGAAATCTTATAAATGTGGGGTCTGGGTAAAGAGAATAGTTAGATCAACAACAGTATTGTATCTCAACAACAACAGTGTTGTATCTCAAACCAAAACAAAGTATAACAAACAACAAATGAAAACTCAAGTAAACCAAGAGAATTTAATTAGATGAACTGGGAAGTCTCTTCTCACTCTGATGTTTAAGAAGGATTGCAGAGGGAGGATGGTTATATTTGGAAGCATAGGTCTGCAATGCCAACTGATGCTTTATTAGGGCATTTCCTAGAGCTGAATGTTGCTGGAAACTTTAATTACTCATCATGGATGGTACAACATGCGTTGATTTCCAGTTTGAGCACTGGAACAGATCTGAAATTGCTCTCTAAGAAATCTTGGCCCGATTTCTCCAGAAGGCTTCCTTTGCCTCCATATATTAAGGCAGGAACTTCTCATAATAAAGCATCTTTTCATCCTTTCTCCACTATTTATAAATATATCCAATAGCTAGAACAATGGTTTTCAAGCTTTATTGTGCAAAGAATCACCTGGAGTATTAGTTAAAATGCAGATCCCTGCATTCCACCACTAAGAGGGATTCTCCACTGGGGTGGGTTGTTAGAATATCTATTTTTAGCAAGCTACCAAGGGGAATGGGCCACACCTGGACAATCTGACCTTAGAAACTGTGGTTCTACTTTAAACCAGTGAACCTGCCAGACCCTCAGTAGGTTCTTCTATGTTGAATCAACAACTCCAACAGAGACGACTGACTTTTGAAAGCGGGAGTTGGAGGAGGTGGGTCTCCACAATCCCTTGAGGATCATTCGTTCTATATGTTGATTTCTGGTTCCAACGCAGAGGTCCTAGGGAGCAGTATAGGAATGTGCATTTTTTAGCAGGTCCTGTGTGATTCCTACATAGGATTAATTTGGGGAAACATATGCTTAATGGACTTGTCAGATTCTCAAGACCTGAGCATAATGTGATACTAAACATCATTCTGTTGGGGGAAGTTACCAGAAGTTCACATAACTTGACAAAATCATTAATTAGTACTGTGCTCTTTGCTTTCACGGAGGCTTTGATATTAAAAATAGCTGTGTGTTGAATGACTATTCTTTACTGCTTTAGAGTTTACAGCCCATCACATTCTCAGTGTTTCTTACATAAAAACCCTTGGGACAAATTTTTCCTAACATTTGGGTTTAAGAAAAAGTTTGTTTCTCCTGATGAACTCATGTGTTTTCTTCTACTCGACATGAGAAGTGTAAAACATACAAAAATTTCCTTGTTACTTAGGCTGCTGGGAAGTTCAGGGCAAACTTTTGAGTTCGGTTGTTACAGCTTTCATTAAAGTTTTATGGGTTAAAATTGATTAATTGCTACCTTCTATCTTTACAAAATGGCATTTTAATTTATTTGATAATCCTGTATTTGTGGTTTTATTGTCCAACAGTCCAAACCATTTGAAGTGGAAAGAACAGGTAGGCTTAATTAGAATGATTAGTTACTTACTATAAAAATCTGCACCTCTTAACTGTTATTCCATATGCTCTGATGAAATACTGTCTTCCTTGTTCTTTGCATCTAAGGCATGGTTTTAACGACTCATAATGCACATTGTAATGTGATGACTGGCTGCCTTTCTAATCTACTGGGTTTATCCTACATTTCCTTCATGTATTGGCTGATTTTCACTTCCCCCCTTGTTCAGCATTTCCAAATCACCTAACAGTAGAAACACCAGCAAGTGTTTGTTAAAAATACACTATGCCAGACCCCTACCTCACTACCAAGATTCTGATTTGGTAAGTGGGTGATATGTTAAGAGTGCATATTATTTAAATACACGGCTGTCTTATTATTGATGCTGGACTTGATGGAGACCAACTCACGCCTTTTGTGCCAAGATATCTACTGAAGGTGAGATTCTTCAGTGCTTTCAGTGAAGAATGGAGTACACGTTTCAGACAGGATTGTGGCATGAGGATTGAGGCATGGCATTATCCACCGCCCTTTGGAAGCTTGGCTTCATGAAGAAAGGATATGTGCACGTCAGATCAGTCTTCATTTTCATCAAGTCTTCCAGGAATTAAGAGACCAACACTTGAGAAGGAGCATCTTGGACCCAAAACAAGAAATAGGTATAAAAAATACTATTGCTAATCAAAAGCAAGGTGAGTTGTAAGACTAAAAGGAGGCAAAACCCACAAGGACTGGAGTCAGTCATTCTTTGATTTACTCAACAGCTATTCACAGCAATGGAAATTTCACTATGTGCTATGCTGGGAGTTGTCACCTTTGGGTGCTTCGGTATAACTAATGGTGCTTTAAAATATACACATGCTTCTCCCCAAACTCTTTGCCTGCCAAATGAGTATCTGTTGGGTTGAGTCTGCACATGTGTGCTTTGAAAAAGTCCACATGAGAACTCCTGAAATGGACACACTCTTGTCCTGGAGGAGTTTATTATCTAGTAATATAGATCAGTAGTTCTCAATCCTAACTGGAAAATGCCTGGAAACATCTAATGATATAAACTTTTGAACCTCATTGCAATTTTACTGAGCCCAAAACTTTTGCAGGCAGGACAAGAACTCTGTATGAAAAAGATAAATCTGAATTGAATCTGATGAATCAGTTGGATTTAGGAAACACTCATCTAAATTTCAGGGCACTTGGAAAGTAAGAATTTATGGGACAGTTTACTAAAATGATCTTTTAAAGGGCTAGTAGACCTCAAGCTAATACCCAGGAAGTTGTAAATTCTAGAGCAATATTTTCCTAACCATTGGTCTGAAGATGGCCGGAGCAGAGTTTTATTATATTATGTCTTCTTTATTGCCTTCCTCTTCCTTTCTGACATTTCTCCTTCCTTATTTTCCTTCCTAATCCCTGACTCTTCTTTTCTCATTCAGACCGATAATCCATATTACAGAATCTAGTTTACTGACTTGTACAAATCATCTCAGAAAACATGGTTTGGATTCAATTTTTATTAGGTTTAGGGCAGAGTTTCTTAAATTTACCTTACATTTGACTTTGCTAGGCAGCTTAAAAAAATGCCTCAGCTCCACCTTAGAGAGTTTAAGTCTGGGGCTAGCATCTGGTATTTGCAGTCATTTGAAGCTTTCCAGTTGATTCTAATGGTTTGGAGAGTTGAGAGTAGCTAGTTAATTTTGTTTGTCATTAATGCATTCTGGTTTTCAAACCAGGACTGAGATCTTCTGCAATCTTTTTTTTGTTGCTGCATCTCATATCTTTTTAATGTAAAAGTGTGTGTTATATAGGAGAGTCTCTAATGAGATGGCAAATTGTTTCATAGAAGCCCAAGAGAAAACAATGTGATAAGACAGTATTTTGTACCTTGTAACCGGAGCACTTACCCCTGGGTTTTGACATCATTTATGAGAAATGAAGATATAGCCTCTATAAAATCAAGATTTTGGTTTGTCTTTCACTGTCCATTTTTTCTACATAATTCCAAATGTTTTGTAGCAAACTACGCATCTTCCTTAGAGACTGAACTAGTTTGGCCGTATAACTTCCAGGACATGGTATAACAGATTTAAAGTGAAACTCTTTTATTCTTTATTTTCCAAGTAAGGAAAAGCGCTTGTGAATATTTTCACAATATCTTTTTTATATCCATACATAAGTATAATTTGGAAAACCTATATAATTGTAGGAAGCAAAATAACCAGATGTTTGGTTTCCTTCAGAGCACTTATTGCTTCATTCATCAAACATTTAGGAAATTTCTACACTACATGCAATACTCTATGTTGGGAATGGATATAAACAAATAACAGCTTTCTGCCCTCAGGGATTCACCATCAGATGGATGAAAAAGACACATAAAGAAATAAGATAGAAATAAGTGCAGGCTAGTTTGGAAAATAAAACAATATGCATGATGGGAATTTAGGAAATGTTTATTTGATAGTAATGAGAAAATTATTACAGAATAATAAAATGCTAAAGAGAGTGCTGCTGTTTAAAGGTGAATAGGGATTCAGAAAGCAGCTGGAGGTGTTGGTACTTTTCCATGTGTCATGAAAGAAGGATAGATGGATTTGGGAAAGGAGCCATTCTAGGTGTGGGACCCAGCAGTGCAAAGGGGCCAATGAGGTGTCAATGTTAATGTGTGTGTAGAAGGGCAGGATATACGCAGACACATGGAAGAAGTGAGTTCTTACATTTTGGACGGGGTGTCATGAATCCTTTTGATAAGCTAACCAAAGCTATGCAACCCTTTCTCCAAAACAATGTATATGTATACAAATGCACAAATTTGTATTTAATTTTAGGGATTTACAACTTCCTTGAAGTTAATGGAGGAAATACAGCATAAGTGGTTTGTTTCCAAATGACTATTGATTTATGAGCAGGGAAGTGAAATTGTTTTATTGGATTTAGGCATATTTGACCGGGTTAGGGAGATTTTCCTGGTAGTGTGATTTTTCTACTGGAAGTAGAAAAATATAAATATGAAATGAAGATGACTCAAACTAGAAAGGCAGCTGCAGGAATGGAGGTTAAAGCTGTAAAAGGAAGATGTTGCTCATTTAATTAACTGAAGATGAGTTTTTTTAATAGATTGTGTGCAATGAATAATTTTCTGTGTGTGTTTTAATTTTTATATTTAATGTTCCAAAAATGTGAGGAATGATATCCGACAGAGGTTATGTAGTTAGTTATCTTAGAAACAGGATGACTTCAGTAAAAGTTTTTAGAAGTGGCTATTGTACAGGGAGGAAAAAAATTTTTTTTATCACATTAGTTTGTAGGAGATGAAAGGGGAGGGTCAAGATATGATAGTGCCGTCAAACTCTTCAAAATGGATAGAATTGGGCAAGAAGGAAGATTTTGCAAAAAATGAGCTCAATAAAAACCTATGGTTTGAAGAATTCTTCATTTACTTGTTTGTTCATAGCTTACCTAGGTAACTTGGTGCTTTATGAGGAAGTGTAAAATAGAAAATCTGATATGTAAAGAAATCACATACACCAAGAAGAGATGATGAACTTGATATGTCCTCAATGCTTGAGGAAAAGAGCTTTTAGCCAGCAGAGGGAGCATGTTAACTGGATTTTCAATAGTGTTAACATTCTTACACAGGAGGTGAGTAATATGAAAACCTTTACTATACCAGGGTGCAAAATCAAAATCATTTAAGAACCATCTACCTTGACAACTGGAATTACTTATATCCTTTCAGGAGAATCTCTTCATCATGGTTTTATGAAATTAGATATGAGACTAAAATGGCAAACTGAAGAAAATGTGGTAATACCTGTTGTTTTATTCATTTTTATTGTTAAGTTCATAGCCTTTTTTGCCTTCTGCTGGGATGCAGGAAAGAATGTAAGATTTTCAAGAACTGAAGTATGGTACTGCAGATGTTCACATTTTTGAAAAAAATATTCTTATACAAGTTTTTTTCCTAAGGAAAAAAGCTGAATTGTGTCTGTCTTCTGTTTAAGTTTTACATACTAGGCTTTCACTTGAAAGTTGTGTTTGACTTTGTACTTTTATAACAAAAGCAAACTGATGTAGAGTGGGCTGTGCTCATTTCATGTCATCTGCCAACACTGAATGTATCAACGAACACAGTAAAAATAGAAGTAGTTTAAGCAATTTTTCTTCAAGTTAATAGTTGCTTATGACCAATGTTTTTGATAGTTCTTCCAGTTATCCGGTTTCAAATATACAGAATTTCCTGAGGTAATACAGACATAACCAGTGTTTTTAAAACACGAGTGACAAAGGAAAATTTTTACCTTGTAATTAAATGAAAATGAGATTTTCAAATAGGTGAAACTCAAGAAATTAAATTTTTGCATGAATTTTAGTTTTTTGTCCTTTAAAAAGAAATTATAAATCTATTGTATATTATTATTAAAAACTAGGTGTGTCCAAAGCAACTGGTTAAATGAACAGTTAAATTAATAATAATAATGACAACAGCTTAATTAATAATGAACAGTGTACCCCATTTCAGAGAGAAAATAAGGCAGTGTACAAGTATACCTAGAGAATGAATAGATGCAAAATAAATAAGTGAACAAATCGAGCTCAGAGGGTTGGTGGTAGAAGAGATGAAGAGATACAGGCAAGAAAATGGCAAATAAACCATGGTGAAATTAGTCTTTTAAGACGTAATCTATACAGTATATACATTTGTTGAAGTTGTGCAGAAATTTGACTCTGACTTCTTTGTAAATAAAACAGGAAATAAATAGGAAATAAAACAGGTTACATGTTTTCTTCTTTATTAATTAAAAAAATTAACAGCTTTATTGAGATATAACTTAACAGAGTCTGCACATTGAAAGTACAATTCAAATAGTTTTTAAAATTAAAGTATCATTGATTTACAATCTTATGAAAGTTTCACATGAGCAACATTATGGTTTCAACATTCACCCATATTATCAAGTTCCCCCCACCCCCCACCCCATTACAGTCACTGTCCATCAGTGTAGTAAGATGCTATAGAATCATTACTTGTCTTCTCTGTGCTGTACTGCCTTCCCCTGAACTACCTATATTCTGATTGTTAATTATAATACCCTTTAATCCCCTTTTCCCTCCCTCCCACTAACCATCCCCAACCCCTTCCATTGGGTAACCACTAGCCCCTTCTTGGAGTCTGTGAGTCTGCTGCTGTTTTGTTCCTTCTGTTTTGCTTTGCTGTTATACTCTACAAATGAGTGAAATCATTAGTACTTGTCTTTCTCCTCCGGCTTATTACATTGAGCATACTACCCTCTATCTCCATCCATTTTGTTGCACATGGTAGAATTTCATTTCTTTTTAGGGATGAATAGTATTCCATTGTGTATATGTACCACTTCTTCTTTATCCATTCATCTATTGATAGAAGCTTAGGTTGCTTCCATATCTTAGCTTTGTAAATAGTGCTGCAGTAAACAAAGGGGTGCATATGTCTTTTTGAATCTGGGATCTTGTTTTCTTTGGGTAAATTCCTAAGAGTGGAATGACTGGTTCAAATGGTATTTCTATTTTTAGTTTTTTGAGGAACCTCCATATTGCTTTCCACAGTGGTTGAACTAATTTATATTCCCACCAAAGTATATGAGGGTTCCTCTTTCTCCACATCCTCACCAGCATTTGTTGTTCCTTATGTTTTGGATGTTGGCCATCCTAACTGGTGTGAGGTGATATCTCACTGTGGTTTTAATTTTCATTTCTGTGATGATTAGTGATGTGGAGCATCTTTTCATGTGCCTATTGGCCATTGGAATTTCTTCTTTGGAGAAGTGTCTGTTCAGGTCTTCTGCCCATTTTTTAATTGGGTCATTTGTTTTTTAGGTGTTGAAGCATGTGAACTCTTTAGATATTTTGGATGTTAACCCCTTATCACATAAATTGTTTAAGAATATATTCTCCCAAGAAATGAGGGCTTAGGGGGACTTCCGGGAAGATGGCGGTGTGAGCAGGGCAGCAGAAATCTCCTCCCAACACTATATTTATCTACGAAAACACAGAAAATACATCTATTCCTAAAAGAGAGACGAGAATACACAGGAAAGCGCACAGCGTGCAGCTACACCCAAGAGGACTCGGCACCCCAAGAGGCGGGTAAGATACGGAGCCGCGACCAGGCGGGACCCGAGCCCTCCCCCACCCCAGGGCACCGGCGGGAGGAGAGGATTCAGAGCCGGGAGGGAGTGGAAGTACACCCCGCGAAGTAGCCAGCCCCGGTGATCTGCGCGGGGAGCGCTGACACACATTGCGCAGTGCAGCGGAGATTGGAGAGACAGAGGGGCAGGATCTGAGCGGGGAACGCGCCAGGGTGCTTGCAGCCGGCTCCCGGGAAGGAAAAAAAAAAAAAAAGCGCGCGCTTTCTTCAGCGGTCCTAAAGAGACAGGAGCCCAGCGGAGGAGCCGGATCGCCCCAGCACACTCAGCCCAGCAGGCTGGGAGTCCTCGGGAGTTTCAGACGCCTTAGCTGGCGACTGAGGAAGCGTAGCCATACTTAACACTTCTCACTGAGATCAACAGCCTCCTATTCGTTCCCACCCCTGCCAGAGCAATAAAGGGCCCTGTGGAGCGGCACAGTCACAGCTGTGGAATAGTGGGGCAATAGCGCCACCTAGAGCATTCCCACAGAATCTATGTCCGGTGGGCATTTTTGTTTTGTTTTGTTTTGTTTTGTTTTTTGTTTTCTTTTTGTTTTTTCTTTTCTTTCCTTTTTTCTTTTTTTCTTTCTTTCTTTTTTTCCTTTTTTTTTCTTTTTTTCTCTTTTTTTTCCTCTTTATTTTTCTTCTCTTTTTAAAGTCTTAAAGAGCCCAGCTGACATACGTGACAACTATCAGTGACCAAATTATACAGCCATGAAAAGACAGAGGAATATGGTTCAGACCAAAATCAACCAGACAACCCCAGAGAGGGAGTCTGAAGGGATGGAAATGCACAGCCTCCCTGAAAAAGAATTCAGAATAAAAGTCATAACCATGCTGATGGACCTACAGAGAAATGTGCAAGAGCTGAGGGAGGAAGTGAGGGAACTGAGGAAAGACAATGCAGAAATCAGACAAGCGATCGACGGGCTTAACAGCAGAATGGATGAGATGCAAGAGACTGTTAATGGAATAGAAAACAGAGAACAGGAGTACAGAGCAGCTGAGGCAGAGAGAGATAAAAGGATTTCTAGGAATGAAAGAATATTAAGAGAACTGTGTGACCAATCCAAACGGAACAATATTCGCATTATAGGAGTACCAGAGGAAGAAGAGAGAGAAAAAGGGATAGAAAGTGTCTTTGAAGAAATAATTGCTGAAAACTTTCCCTCGCTGGGGAAGGAAGTAGTCTCGCAGTCCACCAAAGCTCATAGATCTCCCAACACAAGGGACCCAAGGAAGACAACACCAAGACACATAATAATTAAGATGGCAAAGATCAAAGATAAAGACAGGGTATTAAAGGCAGCTAGAGAGAGAAAAAAGATCACCTACAAAGGAAAACCCATCAGACTATCATCAGACTTCTCAACAGAAACCTTACAGGCCAGAAGAGAATGGCATGATATATTTAACGTTATGAAACAGAAGGGCCTCGAACCAAGAATATTGTATCCAGCACGATTATCATTTAAATATGATGGAGGGATTAAACAATTTCCAGATAAACGAAAGTTAAGAGAATTTGCGTCTCATAAACCACCACTACAGGATATCTTAAATGGACTGCTCTAGATGGAAGCACACCTAAGGCTAAAAAGATGTCACCAGAGAAAAAAAATCATAGCAAAGAAAGCAGACCATCCAAATACTAACTAAAGGCAAAGAATAAAACACCTATTATAGAAAGAATGGAGGAGGAGGAATAAGAAGGGAGAGAAAGAAAGAAACATCAGACTGTGTTTACAATAACTTAACAAGAAAGTTAAGTTAGATTGTTAGATAGTAAAGAAGCAACCCTTGAACCCTTGGTAACCACGAATCTAAAGCCAGCAATGGCAATAAGTACATACCTATCAATAATCACCCTAAATGTAAATGGACTGAATGCACCAATCAAAAGACACAGAGTAACAGAATGGATAAAAAAGCAAGACCCATCTATATGCTGCCTACAAGAAACTCACCTCAAATCCAAAGATATACACAGACTAAAAGTGAAGGGATGGAAAAAGATATTTCATGCAAACAACAAAGAGAAAAAAGCAGGTGTTGCAGTACTTGTATCAGACAAAATAGACTTCAAAACGAAGAAAGTAGCAAAGATAAAGAAGGACATTACATAATGATAAAGGGGTCAGTCCAACAAGAAGATATAACCATTATAAATATATATGCACCAACACAGGAGCGCCAGCATATGTGAGACAAATACTAACAGAATTAAAGGAGGAAATAGACAGCAATGCATTCATCTTAGGAGACTTCAACACACCACTCACTCCAGAGGACAGATCAACCAGACAGAAAATAAGTAAAGACACAGAGGCACTGAACAACACACTAGAACAGATGGACGTAACAGACATCTACAGAACTCTGCACCCAAAAACAACAGAATACACATTCTTCTCAAGTGCACATGGAACATTTTCCAGAATAGACCACATACTAGGCCACAAAAAGAACCTCAGTAATTTCAAAAATATTGAAATCCTACCAACCAACTTCTCAGATCACCAAGGTATAAAACTAGAAATAAATTTTAGAAAGAAATCAAAAAGGCTCACAAATACATGGAGACTTAACAACACTCTCCTAATTAATCAATGGGTTAACGACCAAATCAAAACAGAAATCAAAGAATATATGGAGACTAATGACAACAACAACACAAAGCCACAACTTCTGTGGGACGCAGCAAAGGCAGTTCTAAGAGGAAAGTATATTGCAATCCAGGCCTATTTAAAGAAGGAAGAACATTCCCAAATGAATAGTCTAAAGACACAATTACTGAAATTGGAAAAAGAAGAACAAATGAGGCCCAAAGTCACCAGAAGGAGGGACATAATAAAGATTAGAGAAGAAATAAATAAAATTGAGAAGAATAAAACAATAGAAAAAATCAATAAAACCAAGAGCTGGTTCTTTGAAAAAATAAACAAAATAGATAAACCCCTAGCCAGACTCATTAAGAGAAAAAGAGAATCTACACACATAAACACAATCAGAAATGAGAAAGGAAAAATCACGACGGACCCCACAGAAATACAAAGAATCATAAGAGAATATTATGAGAATCTATATGCTAACAAGCTGGAAAACATAGAAGAAATGGACAACTTCTTAGAAAAATACAACCTTCCAAGACTGACCAAGCAAGAAACAGAAAAACTAAACAGACCAATCACCAGTGACGAAATCGAATTGGTAATCAAAAAACTACCCAAGAACAAAACCCCTGGGCCTGATGGATTCACCTCTGAATTCTACCAGACATATAGAGAAGAAATAACACCGATTCTCCTTAAAGTTTTCCAAAAAATAGAAGAGGAGGGAATACTTCCAAACTCATTCTATGAAGCCAGCATCACTCTAATACCAAAACCGGGCAAAGACCTCACCAAAAAAGAAAATTACAGACCAATATCCCTGATGAACGTAGATGCAAAAATACTCAACAAAATATTAGCAAACCGAATTCAAAAATACATCAAGAGGATCATACACCATGATCAAGTGGGATTCATCCCAGGGATGCAAGGATGGTACAACATTCGAAAATCCATCAACATCATCCACCACATCAACAAAAAGAAGAACAAAAACCACATGATCATCTCCATAGATGCTGAAAAAGCATTTGACAAAATTCAGCATCCATTCCTGATTAAAACTCTCAACAAAATGGGTATAGACGGCAAGTACCTCAACATCATAAAGGCTATATATGACAAACCCACAGCTAACATCATACTTAACGGCGAGACGCTGAAAGCTTTTCATCTAAGATCGGGAACAAGACAGGGATGCCCACTCTCTCCACTGTTATTCAACATAGTACTGGAGGTCCTAGCCACAGCAATCAGACAAAACAAAGACATACAAGGCATCCAGATTGGTAAAGAAGAAGTCAAATTGTCACTATTTGCAGATGACATGATACTGTACATAAAAAACCCTAAAGACTCCATTCCAAAACTACTAGAACTAATATCTGAATTCAGCAAAGTTGCAGGATACAAAATTAACACACAGAAATCTGTTGCTTTCCTATACACTAATGATGAACTAACAGAAAGAGAAATCAGAAAAACAATTCCATTCACAATTGCATCAAAAAGAATAAAATACCTAGGAATAAACCTAACGAAGGAAGTGAAAGACCTGTACTCTGAAAACTACAAGACACTCCTAAGAGAAATTAAAGAGGACACTAACAAATGGAAATGCATCCCATGCTCTTGGCTAGGAAGAATAAATATTGTCAAAATGGCTATACTACCTAAAGCAATCTACAGATTCAATGCAATCCCTATCAAACTACCAACAGCTTTCTTCAATGAACTGGAACAAATAATTCTAAAATTCATATGGAACCACAAAAGACCCCGAATAGCCAAAGCAATCCTGAGAAGGAGGAATAAAACAGGGGGAATTACACTCCCTGACTTCAAGCTCTACTACAAAGCCACAGTAATCAAGACAATTTGGTATTGGCACAAAACAGACCCACAGACCAGTGGAACAGAATAGAAAATCCAAACATTAACCCAAACATATACAGTCAATTAATATTTGATAAAAGTGCCTTGGATATGCAATGGGGAGATGACAGCCTCTTCAGCAGCTGGTGTTGGAAAAACTGGACAGCTACATGTCAGAGAATGAAACTGGACTACTGTCTAGCCCCATACACAAAGGTAAACTCAAGGTGGATCAAAGACTTGAATATAAGTCATGAAACCATAAAACTCTTAGAAAAAAACATAGGCAAAAATCTCATGGACATAAACATGAGCAACTTCTTCATGAACATATCTCCCCGGGCAAGGGAAACAAAAGCAAAAATGAACAAGTGGGACTATATCAAGCTGAAAAGCTTCTGTACAGCAAAGGACACCATCAGTAGAACAAAAAGACATCCTACAGTATGGGAGAATATATTCATAAAAAACGTATCTGATAAAGGGTTGACATCGAAAATATATAAAGAACTCATGCACCTTAACAAACAGAAAGGAAATAATCCAATTAAGAAGTGGGCAAAGGACATGAATAGACACTTCTCCAAAGAAGAAATTCAGATGGCCAACAGGCACATGAAAAGATGCTCCACATCGCTAATCATCAGAGAAATGCAGATTAAAACCACAATGAGATATCACCTCACACCAGTGAGGATGGCCAACATCCAAAACACAAACAACAACAAATGTTGGCGAGGATGTGGAGAAAAGGGAACCCTCCTACACTGCTGGTGGGACTGCAAATTAGTTCAACCATTGTGGAAAGCAGTATGGAGGTTCCTCAAAAAACTCAAAATAGAAATACCATTTGACCCAGGAATTCCACTCCTAGGAATTTACCCTAAGAATGCAGCAGCCCAATTTGAAAAGGACAGATGCACCCCTATGTTTATTGCAGCACTATTTACAATAGCCAAGAAATGGAAGCAACCTAAGTGTCCATCAGTAGATGAATGGATAAAGAAGATGTGGTACATATACACAATGGAATATTATTCAGCCATAAGAAGAAAACAAATCCTACCATTTGCAACAACATGGATGGAGCTAGAGGGTATTATGCTCAGTGAAATAAGCCAAGCCGAAAAAGACAAGTATCAAATGATTTCACTCATATGTGGAGTATAAGAACAAAGAAAAAAACTGAAGGAACAAAACAGCAGCAGACTCACAGAACCCAAGAACGGACTAATAGTTACCAAAGGGAAAGGGACTGGGGAAAATGGGCGGGAAGGGAGGGATAAGAGGGAAAAAGGGGCATTACGATTAGCAGATGTAATGTTGGGGGGGCACGGGGAGGGCAGTACAACTCAGAGAAGACAAGTAGTGATTCTATAGCATCTCACTACGCTGATGGACAGTGACTGTAATGGGGTTGTTGGGGGGGACCTGATGAAGGGGTAGTTTAATAATCGTTATATTGCACATGTAATTGTAAATTAATGATAATAAAATAAATTATATTTAAAAAAATAAATAAATAAATAAATCCTCAAAAAAAAAAAAGCCACTAGACCATAGTGTATTAAACTAAATGCAATTTTAAACATATCTTGCTTTTTCTCCCCTCCATACCTTTATACAATGCTGCTGCATCTTCATGAACACCTTTCTGCAACACGCCTTCCCTTCCTAGTCTTCACTGGCCTAGAGTTGAAGGGTTCTCAACCAGAGGCAATACCATTTCTTGGGGAATGTTTTAAAAGGCACAGAGGCTCTTTCCTTTTATTTTTATTTCTTTTGTTATTACAACAACTTGGGGGTATTACTAACAGTAAGAATTCTGAAAGCCAAGCAAACTGTTTGGAATGTAAGATTACGTTGCTCAAAATATTAATAGCATCCCTGCTGAGAAACACTGGCACCTAGCCCACTCCTGCAAATTCCTCAGGGATCAGCCTGGGTATCACTTCCTTTGGGAATTCTACTCTGATTCTTACAATTTGACTTAGGTACTCCTTTTATTTGCTCCTGTAAAGGAGTATGCTAGTGCTATCCCTGTCTTTACACTTATTACCACGTAAAGTAATTAACAGTTTGTCTGGCATGGCCACCAGAAAGAAATTATAATTTTTTCTGTAATATAAAACTGGTAAAATCCTAAATGCTTAATTAAGTATACTTACCAGAATGAGCAACCCCACTCGCTTTTTT
Source organism: Smutsia gigantea (assembly GCA_032199065.1). Classification (NCBI taxonomy): domain Eukaryota; kingdom Metazoa; phylum Chordata; class Mammalia; order Pholidota; family Manidae; genus Smutsia; species Smutsia gigantea. Next base: position 974,819 of record JAVSCE010003378.1, on the reverse strand, counting down.
GACAGGGTCTGCAAAAACTATAGGGATACAGTCAGCCCCAAGAGCCGCTATTGTGACTCCTCTCTGATTTGTGGTGATTCCATCATACGATTCAGGCTCCTTCCTTCCCATAATCCAGACGTCACTGGCATGATCAGTCTAATACCAAAGGTTGCAATAAAAATGTTTTGAAAATAGGATTTCTCATACCATAAGCTTTCCCAAAAGTCTCATTTCCTACAAATTATATAACCCGTTTAAGATTATTAGCATTCATTGAATACATCATTTCTATGTACAGTAAAATTCCAAACTTACTTATTTAACTTTATTTGCATATTTTATTCAAAGGAAACAGACTTTAACATTTAAAAATTCCATATAGTCCATCCCGAACATCTCCCACTAAACACAAGTAATTGTCTACTTGCAATACTTTCCACAACAAAACAGGGCAGTCGTATTATACTCTTAGAATTAACTGTACTTTTGGATGTGGGGATGCTCAGGTGAAACATAAATGTCATAGCCTTGATCTTTAGGCTACAGTGTATAGGTCTAAGTTAAACAACCACAAGCACTATCCTTAAATTTTAGATAATACAGCAGATGCAGAAATTTGTTTGACTAAAGCCCATGTAGTCATTAGGATAGTCAAGAATGTACTTTAGATCTTCTGAAATAAATTTTACCTTTATTCGGTAAAATTTCTCCACATTAAATCCTGCAGCATTCCCCAACCTGCGCAGATTTTCTTCAACAACCTTGGGATCTCTCCGTTTGGAACTACAGACGCAATTGAATGAGCTTAGAGTTGGTTATGTAAGATATTCCACCTGTTCTTGTAGTAAATCCATGTATGAAAACATCTGTTGAAGACAAGTAGTGATTAAAAGCATGCTATGCAAAGTACTATAAAGCATTATGAACTCAGTTCTCAGGAAGACTTCCCCTGATCACCTCAAGCTGCAATTGGTTTCTCTAGCTTCTAATTTCTACAGCACTGTGTACCTCCATGTGTTCTTTTACAGACTGCTTTGTGTTTTCTTTACCTTCTCTTTGGGGTTATTGTTATACTTGATAGCACTTAGCTAGCAGTAAATATCATTCAAACAAGAAGTAAGATTGTTTTACATTTCACTCTTCTGTGAAGATGCCAATGATTTAATGTTTTGAGAATTTCTAAACAGGAGATGCTCAGGACATAAATTCCATTTTAGGAAGGCTGGGTGGTTGCCTTAAAGCTGAATTTGCATTACGCAAATTATTTAGGGTGGCTCTGAAAGTATTATCCATTGCTATGCCTGGACACCCCTAACAGGACAAGGCCATCCACCACACTCCCATGTTGCGACTGATGCTAATGAGCACGTAAAACCATAAGTCACAAAAGAAAGAAGGAAAAAAGGAAGTGCACACCCTTTAAAGAAAGACAGGTTTTTCATGCATACAGTAACAACAACATGGGGTTTATTATACCTGAGATTGAAGGGGACGTGACAATAGTTAATTCTCCTTTCAGTGCTGGCAGGCTTTTCAAATATGTTTCTATTTCATTCTGAATTGCTTCCAGTTCTTGAGCTGTAATTGTGTTTCCTTCAGTGGACTGCTTCCAAAGCCCTCCCCTCAAAGTCACCTGCAAATCTTCAAACTCAAAATTGTAAACATCAGTGAAAAGTTGATCAATAAAAGCCCTCATTAATGTCTTCCGGTGCTTGGGTACAATTACCTTAACGTTACTCAGATTTTTTTCATCAACTTTTTTGTTTAATTGTATATAATGAGGCAGCCACGCTGGGACTGCTAACAGTCTCAAATTCTCTCAGGAGAGTTGATAATCTATTGCTCGTTTCTAACTCACAGTTACTACGTTCATCATCCCTTTCACAGCTGATGTTACTGCAACACATTATGCAAAGGAACTTGGCCTTGGCAGCATAGTAGTATCGAACCGCATACAATGTCTTCAGTAATGACTGGTGACTGTTTTTCTGAGAGTTCAATTTCAAACTGAAGAGATCAACCAACACTGCTTCTGCCATCCTTCAATAGTTCTACAAAGTTCTTTAAAGAAGACTGTTGCACCCTCCACAAAAATCACCTGTAAGAAAAATTAGCATAAGAATGCAAAATTATATCAATCTTCTTATAGCTACAACAGAAATTTTGTAGCTGAATTTAAAAAAAAGTTGCATTGATATAAAAATGTAACCAAAATAGAGCTTGACCGCCCCCAGAAAAGCTTGTCCACTCTTTGTAAGGCGAGAACCATGACAATGAACGCAAAGCCATCTCTTAATTCGTTTTTTAAAAAGTGTTTGTACATATTTCCAGCAGAACAACAGTTCCTCTGTTCTTGTGTTTTTTCATATAGCAAATTTTAAGTAGGAACGTACTTCTTGACTTAATCAAATTCCTGTTTTTTGGTTACAGGGTATTACTTATGTGACATATCCTGAATCCCGACAGGACTGGCCTGTAGGTCGCATCCCCTCACATGAAATAAGGGGCCTTTAAATTCACTACGTTAAACGGAGCTACACCTAAAATGGCGTTAAGTAAATAAAAGCTGAGATGGTGATAACATTTCCCTCCAGGATTTATACAGCACCGCAGGTACGGCAGTCATCACACAAGCGATTCGGGTCAGACCCACTTGTTCTCATCCCGCCGCCCCCCGGGCGCCCAGCCCCGCGCAGATTTCTCACCTGCAGCCCCGCCTCCCACGCCGGCCGGTCGGGGTCTCGTCAGTGACCGTCTGCGGGGCCCTTGTGGCCCGGGCGGTTTTCTCCTGCCGCCACTCCTAACTTCCACTCCCTCCTTGACGGCGCTCCCGCTCCAGTTCTCCGCGCCAGTTCTAAAAACATGTGAGAGAGGCAGGGCGGGCGATGACGGCCAAGGTCCCCCTGTGAAATGCCACTAAGCGTCTGACACCGGCGGCCCCGCGCTGCGCTCCGGGGGACGCGGACCTCCTCCACCTGCCCTGACACCTCCCCCGCCCGCCCGCCCCTTGCAACTTTCTGGGCGACAGACGGACACCAGAGGCAGTTTCCCCACCCTCGCCTCCTCGCCCTTCCCTTTGGGCTGCGCCCCCCACCTGCCGCCGCCCCGTCCCGCCCTGAGCCTGAGCCACCCGGAAGCGGCGGAGCGACGCCGCCGCGCCTCCCCCGCCTCCCCTCCTCAGCGCGGGCCCGCGGGTCCCCGCCGGCCACCGACACGACGCCGGGGCCCGCCAGGCCGGAGGACTGCAGGGAGGCGGGAGCGAGTGCGCCGAGGGCTCGGCGGCGGGGCGGGCGCGGGGACCCCGGGAGGCGCGGGGGCCGCCGCCTCAGCAGTTCCGGGTTAGCGCGGCCCCGTCGGGGAAGAACAGGAGCCAGAGCCGCCGAAGGGCCTTGTGGCCTTAGCCAGGCGCGTCCGCGGGCGAGGGGCCGGGCGGCGGGCAGGCCCCGGAGGCAGCAGGGCGGCAGGTAGGCTGGCGGGCGGCCCCAGCGGGGCGCGGGGCGACGCCGGGAGGAGCCGGCGGACCCTCTGCGAGTGGAAGCCCTTTCCTGCAGGGCGCCCTTCCTGTCGCTGGACGGTTCGCTCAGCCAACAGGGCGGCCGGGACACCGAGCACAGGCCCGGGCACCTCATTACGTTAGCACTTGGCCGTTTTTCCCAAGCAAAGGTTCAAGTAATGCCCCCCCCCCCGTTTGTTTTTACCGTTTCTTCCCAGAAACGAGTTGGGGGAACCCTCCGTTGCCTTTTTGCTACTTCTGCCTTACCTGCTGACTGGACCTACCCTCTTCCCTGCTCTTTCACATATTAACAAACTGATGTCCTATATATGTCTTTTAAAAAAATAAGGACCTTTAGCGCACAGTTAGAAAGCACTAGCCCTTAGAATTGTGATAAAGGTGCAAGTTAGCATCTTTTATTTACCTTCAAAGAGCATAACTATTTAAAATATTGAACAGCTACATAGGGAAGGCAAAGACTATAGTAAAGGAAAAACATAACCAACCTTCGAAGAGTAGGAGAAAGGGTGTTTCTGTGGAAATGGTTATGATGGAAGGGAAGGTCCCTTTTCATTGTTGCTTATTTGATAGGTGCTGAAGAACCTTCCCCTGAAAGAGAATCTAGAATATCTGGGAGTTTAGAGGAGCGCTTGGAGTTGGGCAAGTGCTTTTATTCCATTTCACTAGATAATTGGATCACCAACCCAGAAGAGGAACCTGCGCTTCAGTATGCCGTGCGGTTGTGCCTGTCAAAATTTGTATTCTCATTTTTGCTTGACATTTAAGAGCCTTCAGTGGTAGAAGGTACACCTGATCAGAAGTTACATGCTTCTGCCCTCAGCTTGTTTTATGCTAAATATTACCTTAAGCGAAATAGGGGTCTGGTAGTAACAAAGCCAGTTTAAAACGTTTACCCTGTTTTTATAGACAATGGTGGGAATTCATTTTCTTTCATGCACCAGTAGTGGCAGGAAAAAATTTAAAAAGAAATATTTCAAAATAGGAACGTTGTCAGGGAAGAGAGAGTTTGTCGTTGTATTTACATACTATTTCCATTCTCCATCTGGTCTTAGATTATTTAGCGTCATTTCCTAACAGCCTGTTACCTCTTTCCCATTCCAGTGGTTCTCAATCCTGGTTGCACATCAGAACTACAAGCAGACCTTAAAATAAATCCAGGGACCCCACTCCAGATACACATTTGAAATCTGGGAGTCAAGTCTGGGCATGTTTTACTCTGCTGTTATGTCTTGTTTTGATCTCTACAGATGATTCAGATGCAAAATTAGGTTTGAAAAAACACCTGCCCTGTTCCCAAGCCACTCAAACTAAAGACTATTCCTTGGATGAGACACATGATTTCATCCTTTACACATGCTATTCCTTCTACTTAGAATACTATTTTCTTTATATGCTTAATTTAATTGCTACTTGTTCAAGATCTTTTAAGATCAAACAAAGCCTTAAATCTTCATCCCCTCACCAAGCAGAATTAATCACTTGCTTTTTAGCACTTTCTTCATATAAAAGAAGTTCTCTTAGGAATGCAGTCTGGACCACAGTTTAGCAATAAATTGAAAATGTTGATTAAAGTGAATTTGTACATTTTATAAGGATGAGCTTGTTAGTATATAAATTATAGCTAAATCTGTTTTTTTTAAGTCAGTTAAACCAGAAAGTCATGAAAAAGGATAACATAAATACCCTAAGTACTTTGTTTTAACCTAAAGCAACTATATGCCCATTTGACAGTCTGTTGAGGAAGACCAAGGCCTTTTCTTTACATATGGTCTGCTGATACAGAGTTCTGCATTGTGTCTCCTGCATAAGCAATATCTCTAAACTATCAGCTAAGATATCCTAAGATTGCATTCCTTTAAGAGGAAAAGAACTTAGAAAGGCCCTTGTGAAGCTATCTGAGCGCACATTTCTTTATACCATGTTGTAATTATCTCACACATACAACTCATCTTTATTGGGTCTTTCCAAAATATTAAATGTAGATTATAAGAAACAACAAACTGTATTTCTACACTATTTCATTGGTTTACATAATATTTAAATTATGAAAGCACAGTAGCAAGTACAACTGGCATAAATGGGTTTGGGAAGAAGCACAAGTAACTCATGGTGGAGCTGAAGTGGGCAGACTCACTAGAGAATAGCTTCCAGACCATGAGCTTTCTTCATGATACAGGAATTGGAAGATTGAGTTACAAAGGAAACAGAATAAATTAATTGGTTTCAGGCTAAGTGTAGGTAGACTTAAGAACATCTACTGTACCTCTACATTTTTTTTTTAGTTTATTTTGATATCATTAATCTACAATTAAATGAGTAATATTATGGTGATTACACTACCCCCTTCATCAGGTTCTCCCCCGCCCCCAACCCCATTGCAGTCACTTTCCATCAGCTTAGTGAGATGCCATAGAGTCACTACTTGTCCTCTCTGGGTTGTACAGCCCTCCCCGTGCCCCCCGAACATTACATCTGCTAATCGTAATGTCCCTTCTTCCCTTTTACCCCTCCCTTCCCACCCATCCTCCCCAGTCCCTTTCCCTTTGGTAACTATTTGTCCGTTCTCGGGTTCTGTGAGTCTCCTGCTGTTTTGTTCCTTCAGTTTTTTTTTTCCTTAGTTCTTATACTCCACATATGAGTGAAATCATTTGGTATTTGTCTTTTTCAGCTTGACTTATTTCACTGAGCATAATACCCTCTAGCTCCATCCATGTTGTTGCAAATGGTAGGATTTGTTTTCTTCTTATGGCTGAATAATATTCCATTGTATATATGTACCACATCTTCTTTATCCATTTATACCTCTACATTTTAATTATTTGACTATGTGTCTATCTCCTTCATAAACACTTAGAGCATTTTGAGGGTCGAGATAGTGCCTGGCTGTTATGGGGAAATATTGAGAAAATCCCTGGACATTCTTATATCACCATGTAAATCTTTCTTCTCATGAGAACAATTGGAATTTCAACAACTGTTAACAATCGTTTTCAAGCCATTTATTTTACTATGGTTTATGGGTTCTCCCAGAAAAGGACATATAACATGCAAATTGCCTTGTTAAAAGGTTGTGTTAGTTTCCTAAGGCTACCAAAAGAAATTGCCACAAACTAGATGACTGAAAAACCGCAAAGATGTTTCTCTCATAGTTATGGAGGCAGAAATCTCAAATCAAGGTGTTGTCAGGACTGTGCTTCCATCCAGGTGTCTCATTTTCCTTGCCTTTTTCACTTTCTGGTGGCTCCAGGTATTCCTTGGCTTGGGGCTGCCTAATGGGGTTCTATGCTTCCACCCTCATTTGTTCTTCTTAATGTGTAAGTCTGAAATCCCCCTCTACCTTTCTGATACAAAGACACGTGTGTAGAAATGAAGGCCAACCATATGGGAACATACAGAGACCATTTATTCTGAGTTTGCTATTGAGAGGGAGTCAGTCACTACTGTGTTGGCAGAGATGCGAAGAAAGACTTAATGGGAAAGCTTTAGAGTGGAAAAAAGGGAAATCTTCAGGTATACTCTGATGGGAGGCTGTTGGCAAGGGAAGCTCTAGACACTAACTAGAAACAAGGCATCCTATATGATTGGTTGAGGATGTATATTTGGCTTTTCCTATATGATTGGTTTAGGGTGTATATTTGGCCTTCTCTGGTTGGTCTCAAGTTGGAAGTGGGGACAAAAATTAGGAAAGCTGTCAATTATTAATAAAGCATTGGCCATATTGGGCCAATTGCTACAAGGGTATTGTTTGACTCCTTTACTCTTCTAAAAAAATTTTTTAATTAACATATTATTGATATACACTCTTATGAAGGTTTCACATGAAAAAACAATGTGGTTACTACATTACCCATATTATAAAGTTCCCACCCATACCCCATGCAGTCACTGTCCTTCAGTGTAGTAAGATGCCACAAATTCACTATTTGCCTTCCCTGTGCTACGCTGTTTTCCCCGTGACCCCCCACACCATGTGCACTTCAATGTTATACTCCACAAATGAGGGAAATCATTTGGCACTTGTCTTTCTCTGCCTGGCGTATTTCACTGAGCATAATATCCTCCAGCTCCATCCATGTTGTTGCAAATTGTAGGATTTGTTTCTTTCTTATGGCTGAATAGTATTCCATTGTGTATATGTACTACCTCTTCTTTATCTATTCATCTACTGATGGACAGACACTGAGGTTGCTTCCACATCTTGGCTATTGTAACAAGTGCTGCAATAAACATAGGGGTGCATATGTCTTTTTGAATCTGAGAAGTTGTATTCTTTGGATAAATTCCAAGGAGTGGAATTCCAGGGTCAAATGGGTTTTCTATTTTTAGTTTTTTGAGGAACCTCCATATTGCTTTCCACAGTGGTTGAACTAGCTTACATTCCCACTAGCAGTATAGGAGGGTTCCCCTTTCTCTGCATCCTCGCCAACATTTGTTGTTCTTAGTCTTTTGGATGCTTGCCATCCTTACTGGTGTGAGGTGATATCTCATTGTGGTTTTAATTTGCATTTCCCTGATGGTTAGTGATGTGGAGCATCTTTTCATGTGTCTGCTGGCCATCTGAATTTCTTCTTTGGAGAACTGTCTCTTCATATCTTCTGCCCATTTTTAAATCCGGTTATTTGTTTTTTGGGTGTTGAGGTGTTTAAGTTCTTTATATATTTTGGATGTTAACCCCTTGTCAGATATGTCATTTACAAGTATATTCTCCCATACCGTAGGATGCCTTTTTCTTCTGTTGATGGTGTCCTTTGCCGTACAGAAACTTTTTAGTTTGGTGCAGTCCCATGAGTTAATTTTTGCTTTTGTTTCCCTTGCTCAAGGAGATGCGTTCAGGAAGAAGTTGCTCATGTTTATATTCAGGAGATTTTAACCTATGATGTCTTCTAAGAGTTTTATGTTTTCATGACTTACATTCAGGTCTTTGATCCATTTGGAGTTTACTTTTGTGTATGGGGTTAAACAATAATCCAGTTTCATTCTCTAGCATATAGCTGTCCAGTTTTTCCAACATGAGCTGTTGAAGAGGCTGTCATTTCCCCATTGTATGTCCATGGCTCCTTTATCATATATTAATTGACCATATGTGGTTGGGTTTATATCAGGGCTCTCTAGTCTGTTCCATTGGTACATGGTCTGTTCTTGTGCCAGTACTAAATTGTCTTGATTACTGTGGCTTTGTAATAGAGCTTGAAGTTGGGGAGTATAATCCCCCCAGCTTTATTTTTCCTTCTCAAGATTGCTTTGGCTAGTCACGGTCTTTTGTGGTTCCTTATGAATTTTAGAACGATTTTCTCTAGTTCGTTGAAGAATGCTGTTGGTTTTTTGATAGAAATTGCATTGAATCTGTAGATTACTTTAGGCAGGATGGCCATTTTGACAATATTAATTTTTCCTATCCGTGAACATGGGATGTGTTTCCATTTATTGGTTTCTTCTTTAATTTTTCTCATGAGTGTCTTGTAGTTTTCAGAGTATAGGTCTTTCACTTCCTTCATTAGATTTATTCCTAGGTATTTTATTCTTTTTGATGCAACTGTGAATGGATTTGTTTTCCTGATTTCTCTCTCTGCTAGTTCATTATTAGTGTATAGGAATGCCATAGATTTCTGTGTATTAATTTTGTATCCTGCAACACTGCTGAATTCTGATATTAGATCTAGTAGTTTTGAAGTGGATTCTTTAGGTTTTTTTATGTACAATACCATGTCATCTGTAAACAGGGACAGTTTAACTTCTTCCTTGCCAATCTGGATGCCTTTTATTTTTTTGTGTTGTCTGATTACCGTTGCTAGGACGTCCACTACTATGTTGAATAGAAGTGGGGAGAGTAGGCATCCTTGTCTTGTTCCTGATCTTAAAGAAAAAGCTTTCAGCTTCTCACTGTTAAGTATAATGTTGGGTGTGGGTTGGTCACATATGGATATATGGCCTTTATTATGTTGAGGTACTTGTCCTCTATACCCATTTTGTTGAGAGTTATTATCATGAATGGATGATGAATTTTGTCAAATGCTTTTTCAGCATTGATGGAGATGGTCATGTGGTTTTTGTCCTTTTTGTTGATGTGGATGATGTTGATGGATTTTCGAATGCTGTACCATTCTTGCATCCCTGGAATAAATCCTACTTGATCATGATGGATGATCCTTTTGATGTATTTTTAAATTCAGTTTGCTAATATTTTGTTGAGTATTTTGCATCTGTATTCATCAAGGATATTGGTCTGTAATTTTCTTTTTTTGTGGTGTCTTTGCCTGGTTTTGGTATTAGAGTGATGCTGGCCTCATAGAATGAGTTTGGAAGTATTCCTCCTTCTTCTACTCCTTGGAAAACTTTAAGGAGGATGGGTATTAAGTCTTCCATCTGCTCCAGGGGCTTTGTTCTTAGGTAGGTTTTTGATTACCAGTTCAATTTCATTGCTGGTAATTGGTTTGTTCAGATCTTCTGTTTCTTTCTGGGTCAGGCTTGGAAGGTTGTATTTTTCTAGAAAGTTGTCCATTTCTTCTGGGTTATCCAGTTTGTTACCATATAATTTTTCATAGTATTCTCTCATAATTATTTGTATTTCTGTGGTGTCCATAGTGATTTTTCCTTTCTCATTTCTAATTCTGTTTATTTGTGTAGACTCTCTTTTCTTCTTGATAAGTATGGTTAGGGGTTTATCTATTTTGTTTATTTTCTCGAAGAACCAGCTCTTGCTTTCATTGATTCTTTCGATTGTTTTATCCTTCTCAATTTTATTTATTTCTGCTTTAATCTTTATTATGTCCCTCCTACTGACATTGAGCCTCATATGTTCTTCCTTTTCTAGTTTCATTAATCGTGAGGTTAGACTCTTCATTTGGGATTGTTCTTCTTTCTTCCCATAGGCCTGTATTGCAATATGTTTCCCTCTTAGCATGGCTTTTGCTGCATCCCACAGATTTTTGTGGTGTTGAATTATTGTTGTCATTTGTCTCCATATATTGCTTGATCTCTGTTTTTATTTGGTCATTGATCCATTGATTATTTAGGAGCATGGTGTTAAGCTTCCATTTGTTTGTGAGCTTTTTCATTTTCTTTGCATAATTTATTTCTAGTTTCATACCTTTGTGATCTGAGAAGCTGGTTGGTACAATTTCAATTTTTTTTGAATTTACTGAGGTTCTTTTTGCAGCCTAGTGTATGATCTATTCTTGAAAATGTTCCATGTGCACTTGATAAAAATGTGTATCCTGTTGCTTTTGGACGGAGTGTTCTGTAGATATCTGTTAGGTCCATCTGTTCTAATGTGTTGTTCAGTGCCTCTCTCTTTACTTATTTTCTGTTTGGTTTATCTGTTCTTTGTAGTGGGTGCTGTGTTGAAGTCTCATAAAATGAATGCATTGCATTCTATTTTCCCCTTTAATTCTGTTAGTATTTGTTTCACATATGTAGGTGATCCTGTGTTGGGTCATAGATATTTATAATAGTTATATCCTCTTGTTGGACTGACACCTTTATCATTATGTAATGTCCTTTGTCTCTTGTCACTTTCTTTGTTTTGAAGTCTTTTGTCTGGTACAAGTACTTCAACTCCTGCTTTTTTCTCCCTATTAGTTGCATGAAATATCTTTGTCCATCTCTTTACTTTCAGTCTGTATATATCTTTGGGTTTGAAGTGATTCTCTTGTAGACAGCATAAAGATTGGTCTTGTTTTTTTATGCATTCAGTGACTGTACGTCTTTTGGTTGGTGCATTCCGACCATTTACATTTAGGGTGATTATCGGTAGGTATGTACTTATTGCCATTGCAGGCTTTAGATTTGTGATTACCAAAGGTTCAACTGTAATTCCCTTACTGTCTAACAGTCTAATTTAACTCACTTCATATGCTATTACAAACACAACTTAAAGATTCTTTTGTTTTTTTTTTCTCCTCTTTCTTCCTCCCCCATTCTTTGTATGTTATGAATCATATTCTTTCTATCCCTTGGGTGGCATCTATTTAGCCTTCAGAATACTTCCATCTATAGTAGTCCCTCCAAAATGCACTGTAGAGGTGGTTTGTGGGAAGTAAATTCTTTCAGCTTTTGCTTATCTGAAAATTGTGTAATCCCTCCTTCAAATTAAATGATCACCTTTCCGGGTAGAGTATTGTTGGTTCAAGGCCCTTCGACTTCATTGCATTAAATATATCATGCCACTCCCTTCTGGCCTGTAAGGTTTCTGTTGAGAAATCTGATGATAGGCTGATGGGTTTTCCTTTGTATGTGATCTTTCTTCTCTCTCTAGATGCTTTTAAAAGTCTGTCTTTATCCTTGATGTTTGCCATTTTAATTATTATATATCTTGATGTTGTCTTCTTTGGGCCCCTTGTATTGGGATATCTGTGCACCTCCATGTCTTGAGAGACTATCTCCTTCCCCAGATTGGGGAAGTTTTTAGTAATTACCTCCTCAATGACACTTTCTATCCCTTTTCTCACTCTTCTTCTTCTTTGGTGCCCCTATTTTGTGAATATTGTTCTGTTTGGATTGGTCACACAGTTTTCTCAATATTCTTTCATTATTAGAGATTCTTTTTTCTTTCTGTGCCTCAGCTTCTTTGTATTCCTCTTATTTCTGTTCCACTTACCATCTCTTCTACTACATATAATCTGCTTTTAAATCCCTCCATTGTATGTTTCATTTCAGATATGGTATTTCTTAATGATTGAATCTCTGTCTTAAATTCATTCCTGAGTTCTTGAATATTTTTCGGTACCTCCATGAGCATGTTTATGATTTTTATTTTGAACTCTCTTTAAGGAAGATTGGTGAGTTTAGTTTCATTTGGCCCTTTTTCTGGGGTTTGTGAGATTTTGGACTGAACCACGTTCTATTGACGTTGCATATTTCTTTGTGGTGTCCTCTGGTGCCCAGAAGCTCCAGTCTCTGGAGCTGCCCAGCCCCTATAGTGAGATTGGGGGTCGTAGGGGAGCGGTGCTGGTGCCTGGGGTAGGAAAGATCTGTTTCCTGATTCACGTCTTCTGTGCCTGTCTCCAGTATCAGAGCCAGTGGAATGGGAACACAGGTTTAAGCCCGTGTCGTTTGTGTCTCTAGCTGTTGTAGGCGGGGTCTCCCTCTGACTGGCCTGATGCCAGCGCAGTGACTGCTGGTTTGCGAGCTGGTGCCATCAGGCTGGGAGGAAGGCTCGGCAAGCTGCGTATCCCAGTGGGGTGCCCCGGAGCTGAGTAGCCAGCCAGGCAGATTGAGCGCCTGAAGCTTCTCAAAGTTCCCAATCTGCTGGGCAGAGTGCCCCCAGACAACCTTGTCCCCATATCCCTTCTCCCATGCAGCAAGCTTCTTGCAAACCCTGCCCCTTTGGCAGCCGCCTTGCTGCTGGGTAGCCTCTCAGACCACCTGCCTTTCCCTTGTCCCAAAATTGGTGTGGATCCCATCCTCCAAAAATGGCCAGAATCTGTCCCTCAAGCACTCTTTCTGTCCCAGCTCCCCATCCTCTAGAGCACCACACAATGTAGGTTTCTGCTCGCAAAGCAGATCTCCAGGGCTCGGTGTTCAGCAGTCCCAGGCTTCCACCCCCTCCCTGCTCCATTTCTCTTCCTCCCGCTGGTGAGCTGGGGTGGGCGTATGGCTTGCATCCCACCAGATCAAGGCTTTGGTACATTACCATGCTCTATGAGGTCTGCTCTTTTTGTAAGGTCTGTATGCATTCTGGGTCAGCCTTCTTTCCTGTTGCTGTTTTAGGGTTAGTTGTATTAACTATATTTTTGTACTATCTGTGGTTTTGGGAGGAGTTCTCTGTCTCACCTCTCACACCGCCATCTTGAATGTGGAGACCATAATTTTTAAATTGCCTGATAGGGAACACTCACCTCATCTTTCCCCAGGTTTATTTTTTAGCTCCCTAGTCTAGCATCAGTGTTTAGATATTAAACTTCCTCTCCCATTTAGAAAACAAAAATAAGGACAGTTTTACACTTATGTGAAAATTATCCACATAATTTTTTATTTCCCTGTTTTGATAAAATATCTATACAAAGAGGATAAGATGAAATTGTAAACCTAACTATTTTACCCAGCAGGTTCACACAGCAGTTTTTCCCATTCAGAATGAAAAACGGTGCTTATGTGACATAGGTGCACATATATAATTGCCTCCTCTTAATTCCGCTAAACCAAAAGCTCTCAAAAGCCCCATGGAGTTTGACAGCCTTGTTTTATTTTGCTCGTTAACTTGGAGGGAGATACTAGTTGATGAGTTTCCAAAAGCTGGAACCATGGCCTTTTAAAATTGTCTTCCCAAGAGTCGAATATAGGGGCTTGCCTCTTGAATTCAAATGAGGATCATGCTTATCACAGTGCTTTAGTACATATTAAGTTCCTAATAAATGTTAATTTGGGTCCTAAATTCTTCAAATTCCATCTTTCCTACTTGTTAGGTATGTGACCTCTGGCTATAATTTCTTAATTTCTCTAAGTCTTAGTTTACTCATCTACAAAATACAGGAAAAAATATCTAGCTTGCAGGATTGCTCTGTGGATTAATGAAGATAATACATGTAAAAGTACTTAGAATAGTTCTTGTTATTTGTGAATACTCAATAAATGTTGACTATAGTTAATACAGAATGGTAGTTTATTATAGTATTTCCATTGCATTTTTATTTGAAAGTAGTTTTTTCTAAATGACTGTATTTTATATATAAATGTGGACATTTACTATCAAATACTATAGGTATGGTAAGTTTTTTTAATCATAATTTAAATCATAATTTAAATCATAGATTTTAATAAATCATAGTTTTTAAAATTCATCCTTATAGTCCATACAATGTCTTGCATATATTATGTACCCACATATATAGTTTGAGTGAAAGGGTAGTTGATATCATTTATTCTCTAAACTTTTCATTGATTTAAGCAATTATAATTGAATTAACAGTAGATGGCAGTGTTTGTTTTATTTTTATTTTATTTTTATTGTCCATTCTACAGTAGAGATACAGAAAAGACTAAAACTTTACTAATTTTAAAGCAAATATCCTTTCATGAATAGTTGGTTTAAATAAATATCACCCAAGAGCTCTTCAATTTATTGTTGCTTCAAAAATAGATCAAGAAGTACCAGTTAACTTAACTTTTTATCATATAAATCTAACTTTCTTCATTTTTTTAGGTTTCTTAACATATTCTCTAGAGAATACAAAAATGACTAAGATACTATATTTGCCTTCCTGGGGCTTACTGCCTAATGAGAAAATATAGTATAAAGTAATGGAAATAATTAGAATAAAAATGTGTTGAACAGCCAGAATTTGCTAAGTGCTTTACATTTGCATTATTTCATTTAGACCTAACGATAATGCTAATGAGGCAGGTACTCCTATTGTTTTGTTTTACAGATAAAGAATCTGAGGCTTGGTTAGAAAGAATTTACCTAATAAACTACTCAGTGGTATGACTTCGATTCAAAATTAGATATATTTACTAGATATTATACTGTAGGACCTATATTGTTATCTATCACAATATAAAAGAGACAGAAAAACAACTGTAGTAAAGAGAGAGAGAGACATCATATCTACCCAGAACGATCAAGAAAGACATGTTAGAGGAGAAGCCATGTAAGATGGGCTTAAAATGCTTGCTCTGATGTTGAAATAATCAGAAAAGTATTTTAGGAGCATTATTCTGTCATTAGAACAGGGGCAATTGGGTCAACAGGATGACAGACTATTATTAGATGTCTATTATGTGCCATGTACTATTCTAGGTCTCTGCCCTTATGTTACATATATCACTTTGGCCCCATGTATTACAATGGTCCTGGAGTTTTATAGCTGAGGACACTGATGATCAAAGAAGTTAAAAGACTTGCTTAAGGTCATAACAGCTGAAAATCAGGAGAACCAAGATTCAAATATAGTTCTACTTTCTTCCAAAAAGTTCCACTTAACTTTGTTTTCAAATTCTTGGAACTAATGATGAAATCTCATCACCATCCCTGTGAGGCATTTGACAATTTACTTTCAGGATCACCAAGATACATGACAGGAAAAAAACAAAGTGAAAGATTATCAACACTGATTATTTTGTAGGAGTAAAGTTAAATCAAAAAGGGGAAAAGAAGCACAGAAGAATGTCAGTCAACAAAGAAAGGAAGAGTCATAGAGTTCCTGAAGAAGGTAATAAAGCAATCTTAAGAAATAAATCCTTGAAAGATAAGCAGCAACAAAAAAGTAGTATGATAGGATAATTTTGTTAAAATTTATAGCAGACTAGAATAGAGGGAAGCTGTTTAAAATTTCTCTTGAAACTTATACAATGTTAAGAAAAGGCATAACAACTGGAGAATGTAGGCCTATAATGAAAATTCATCAACTAAAATTGCTATATAGTTGTTATAGCAGCAGTATAATTATATGTGCAAGTGGTCTAGAGAAGAAAAATTAGGACATTCAAAATATTTATACTGCTCCATAAAGGAATGAGTATAACATTGCAATAGGCAATTTTGAATTATCTATTATTATGACTTTTGATTTTGGTTTTGTTTATAGTCAGAAAGGAAACCCTAAGTTTGGTTTATTTATGAGAAAATATCCCATTCTTTCATAATTTTGAGTAATGACATAAAACGTTCCTAGAATTTTTGCATTAAATTTTTATTAAGTACTTTATTCTTTTGTCTAGCTCTGGCCAAACAAGACACATCTTCATTAATGGATGCCGTAGAGCAAGTTTCACGGCAACAACAATCACAAACATCAGAATTAGAAAAAAACAAAAAAGTTCTGTTTCATTTGCAGGTAACCTAGTTCATACATTCTTTTAAATGAGTTTTTACTTTTTTCAAAACTTTATTAAATTAGTAACAGGGACGTTATTAAGGATATTAATTTGGAGAGGCAATTTTAAATGCATATTTTTCATACTTATTCCTTAATTATTCAGTTATCCCTAAGTGAAGTCTACATGAATGTTCCAGTTTCTTGGAACATTTTACACACCTATTATACAAAGATTCAACAATGTCATTCTAATCGTAGTATGAGCTTATAAAACCCTAAGTATCACATAGAATTATTTTAAATTCACGTCCATTTGATCATTTTTCCTAGAATGCCAAATTGAAGGAAGGCTAAAGTTTTAAGCCAGTGTTTTTAAAGATATAGCTTATGATTTACTAGTTGTCAGTGAATATGTCAAGAAATAAGAAACGTTTCTATTATATTTAATAATGCATTTCAGAATGCCACTATAGGGCATCTGGAAGCCATACTCAGTTTTTGCAGGCAGCACAATTAGATATAACTATACTTTGTTAATATAACCAATGAAGCAAAAATGGAAATGGTATCTTTACTATGTGCTTTGTAAGGGTTATTATTAAATATAGAAGTGAAAAAACTAGGCTCCAGAGCCCAACTGCTACTTCTAGTTCCAAGGCTTAATTTCTCTGTGCTTCTGTTTTCATATTTGTGAAACAGCGATAATAATAGGATCTGCTTGTAAGGTTTTCATGAGGATTAAGCAAATTAATAATTGACAATATATGTAAAGTGTCCTTGCTGTAGCCTTGGTGGGCAGTACAGGGCTAGATTTTGACATTGGCTTTAGGTATTAATGCATCAGCAGAAATATGATGATAATTATACTATCATAGTACTATGGATTTATTATAAATATTTGCCTTATGTTAGTCACTTTTTAAAAGAATACATTTTTACTATACAATAGAATATAAAAATGTCTTAGATATCTATTTAAAAATTTTCCATAAAACTTCTCAGCCTTCAAAGAATTTCACATATATTATTAAACTTTTATTGAGTCACTGCTTGCTATTAAGCATTTTGCTAAGCATTGTCCTCACTCTCAAGTTAGTCACCATCTATTGAAGAGGGAGACAAAACAATAAACAAATACTTACATTCTGGGTAGTAGTGTCGACAATAGAGTCATAAACACAGATTTAACACTGAACGAAGAGTGATCACAAAGAAAGTGATGTTTCCTTTGAGTTTTAAAGGACAGTTGGAGTTGCTTGAATGGTTGGGTGTCTGAGACAGGTTTAATGGTTGGGGTGAGAAAGATGATATTTCAGACAAAAAAAGTGAAAAAATTCAGAGAGGCCAGAAATAGCATTGATACATTCACAGAACTATATGTAGTGTGGTGGTATAGTGTAGAGTATGTTTTGAGAAGTTTTGGGAGATATATACCATGATAAGTATAACTGGGGGGGAAATGCTGGGGCAAAATACGTCTAAAACCAAAATCAGTCAAAGGGAGAAATAAAGTTAAGAAACCTTTTTATTATTTCGTACAAACAGTCATCCTCATCTCTCTCTTGCCCTGGCTGCAGCAGAAGAGAGTTCCACACAACCTCTCTGGTCCAGATAAACCCTCCCACACCCTTGTAATTACCTTTTGATATGTAGATGGACCACAACTCTCCACCCCTTGAAACACCTATTGATATGCAGGTGCACTAAAGCCAAGTGAGAGATTCTGGAAATACTGCAATTTTACCCACAATAAATAATTTGGACTTTATTCTAAAGGTGATGGGAAGGTTTTGATGGGCTGTAAGCAAGAGAGCAAATTAATGAATTTATACATTAGAAAGAGAATTCTAGATATGTAAAAATCACATGTCATTATCCAATATCCACTCAACAAATTGGAAATATAAGAGAACGTCCTCAATCTAAAAAAGGGCATCTACATCGTTACATGAATCCTACAGCCAACTTATTCGTAATGGTGAAAGACTGAATGTTTCTCTCCTGAGATAAGGAACAAGGCAGGGATGTGTGCCCTTGCCACTTCTATTCATTCTGTGGTACTGTTGGTTCAAGCCAGTGCAATCATGCAAGACAAATAAATGAAAGGTATCCAGATTCAAAAGGAGGAAGTAAAACTGTTTTTATTCACAAACGTCATGATTATCTTTAGAAAATCCTAAGGCATCTATTTTTCAAAAGCTATTAGGACTAATAAGTGAGTTTAGAAAGATTGTAGGATATAAGATTAATATATAAATATTAATTGTATTTCTATATATTGAAAGAAACAATTGAAAGTGAAAACTGAAACATTGTTTACAGTAGCACCAAAACTATGAAATACTTAGGGGTAAATTTGGCAAGAAGATTGTATTATGGACTGGATGTTAATGATCCCCACACCCTCAGTTCTTACATTGAATCCCTAACCTTCATTGTGATTGTATTTGGAGATGGGGCCTTAGGGAAGTAATTAGGCCTAGATAAAGTCCTAAGAGTGAGGCGCTCATGATAGGACTAGTGTCTTTTTAAGAAGAGTCCCCAGAGAGCTTGCCCTCTCCATGTGAACACACAGTGAGAAGGTGGCTGTCTGCAACCCAGGAAGACAGCTTTCAGGAGAGCCTGCCCATGCTGACCACCTTTCCTGTCTTCAGAACAGCGAGAAATAAACTCCTGTTGTTTAAGCCACTTAGTCTCTGATTTTTGTTATGGCAGCCCAAGCAGACAAGTCAAATTGTAAAACCTGTATGCCGAAAACTGCAAAATATTGCTGAAAGGAATTAAGCATCTAATAAATAGGTATAACATTTTCATGAATAAGAAGAATCACTATTGTTAACATGTCAGTTCTTTCAATTTTATCTATACTTTAAAAAGCATTTCCAATAAAAATTCCAGCAGGCATTTCCTGGAGAAATTGACAGGCTGATTCTAAAAGTCATAATGAAATGGAAAGGGCGTAGATTAGCCAAAACGATTTTGAAAAAGAGCAATGTTAGAAGTTTATATATTACATATTATTATAGAGTACACTAATCAGGACAGCATTATACAGAATAAAGATAAATATACAGATCCATGGATCAGAAGAATATCCAGATACAATTCATTTCAAAGTGCTATTATGAACCAAATGTTTTTATTTCCTCCAATGTGATGGCATTTGGAGGTGGAACCTTGGGAGGTAATTAGACTTAGATTAAGTTATGAGGGTGAGGTCCCTATGGTGGGATTATTGTCCTTATAAGAAGAGGAAGGGCAGCTTTAAAGAAGGAAGGGCGAGGGATTAAAGATGGCAGTGTGAGAGGTGAGACAGAGGCTTCCTCCTAAAACTGCATGTAATACGAAAATGTAATTAATATGACTAATCCTGAAAGAGCAACAGGAAAGAGGGCTGCACCAAACTGCATACACCTGGAGAAAAGAATAAAACTCATGGAACAGGTTAACGTACCAAAGCCGTGACCCAGCTGGACCCAAGCCGTTTCCCCACCCCAGCTCACCGACGGGAGGAAGAGAAATGGAGCGGGGAGGGAGTGGAGGCCTGGGACTGCTGAATACCTAACTCCGGGGATCTGCTCTGGGAGCACAGACCTACATTTCATGATGCTTTCATGGTACTCTTGTGATTAGGGGGTTGGAAAGCTAAGACAGGCAGAATGCCTGGAGAGACTGAGATTCCAGCCACTTGTGGAAAGCAGGAATCCATATCTGGCTGCTCTAGGACTAAAGAAAGGTGGGCAGTCTGAGAGACCTCCTAACAGGAAGAGTGCTGCTAAAGGGGCAAGCATTGCACAGAGTTTACTGCTCAGGAGAAAGAATGGGTAGTCAAAATTGTCTGGGTGCACTATTCCCAGCAGGCTGGGAACTTTCTTGATCTTCAGGCAATCCAGCTCCCTGGCTTCCTACACAGCTCAAAGAACCCCCTCTGTGATATGCAGCCTACTGCACCTTTCTCCTAAACAGCACCACCTGGCTCGCAAACCAGCGAAACCTACCCTGGTGTTAGGCCAGCCAGGGGAAGCCTCATGTACAGCAACTACAAACGGAAAACATAGAGGCTTATACCTGTGTGCTCAGCCCACTGGTTCTAGCAGTGGAGGCAGGCATAGCAGCCGGGAAGCAGGAAACAGCTCTTTCCTTCCCCCAAGCACCAATTCTGCTCCCTTGTGACCCACGACACTGCTTCAGGGGCTGAGTAGCTCCAGAGAGTAGAGTTTCTGGGCACTAGAGGGTGCCATATACAAATATGAAATGCGGAAGAAACCTGGATCAAAGTAAAATTATGAATACAACCCCTGAGAAAGATTTAAATGAAATCAACCTCATGAATCTTCCTGAAAGGGATTTCAAAATAAAAATCATTAACATGCTCATGGAGGCACAGAAAACTATTCAAGAACTCAGGAATGAATTCCGGCTGGAGATCCAATCGTTGAAGAGCACAATGGAGGGTATTAAAACCAGATTAGACACTGTAGAGGAGACAATAAATGAAACAAAAATTAGAGAAGAGGAATACAAAGAAGCTGAGGCACAGAGAGAAAAAGGATCTCTAAGAATGAAAGAATATTGAGAGAACTGTGTGACCAATCGAAACGGAACAATATTAGCATTATAGGGGTACCAGAAGAAGAAGAGAGACAGAAAGGGATGGAAAGTGGCTTTGAGGAGGTAATTTCTGAAAACTTCCCCAATCTGGGGAAGGAGATAGTCTCTCAGGCCATGGAGGTGCACAGATACCCCCAAACAAGGTACCCAAGGAAGACAACACCAAGACATATAGTAATTAAAATGGCAAAGATCAAGGATAAGGACAGACTATTAAAAGCAGCCAGAGAGAGAAATAAGATCACATACAAAGGAAAGCCCATCAGGCTATCATCAGACTTCTCAGCAGAAACTTACAGGTCCGAAGGGAGTGGCATGATGTATGTAATGCAATGAAGCAGAAGAGCCTCAAACCAAGAATACTTTATCCAACAATATTATCATTTAAATTTGAAGGAGGGATTAAATAATTTCCAGATAAGCAAAAGCTGAGATTATCTACTTCCCACAAACCATCTTTACAGTGTATTTTGGAGGGACTGGTATAGATGGACGTGTTCCTACGGTTTAATAGCTATCACCAGAGGTAATAACACCACAGTAAAGAAAGTAGAATAGCCAATTACTAAGCAAATGCAAAATTAAAATAAGTATTCCCAAAGTGAAGCAAGTGATAGACAAGGAGTACAGAATATGATACCTAATATATAAAGAATGGAGGAGGAAGAAAAAGGAGAAAAAAAGAACCTTTAGATTGTGTTTGTTTTAGCACATTAAGTGAGTTAAGTTAGACTCTTAAATAGTAAGGAAGTTAACCTTGAACCTTTGGTAACCACAAAGATATGAAACTAGAAATAAATTATGCAAATGAAATGAAAAAGCCCACAGACACATGGAGGCTTCACAACATGCTCCTAAATAACCAATTGATCAATGACCAAATAAAAACAGATATCAAGCTATATATGGAGACAAATGACAACAACAATTCAACACTACAAAATCTGTGGTACGCAGCGAAGGCCATGCTAAGAGGAAAGTATACTGCTATACAGGCATACCTCAGGAATGAAGAGCAATCCCATATGAACACTCTAAACTCACAATTAACGAAACTAGAAAAAGAACAAATGAGGCCCAAAGTCAGTAGAAGGAGGGACATAATAAAGATTAGAGCAGAAATAAATGAAATCAAGAAGAATAAAACAATCGAAAGAATCAATGAAAGCAAGAGCTGGTTCTTCGAGAAAATAAGCAAAATCGATAAACACATAGCCAGACTTTTCAAGAAAAAAAGAGTCTACACACATAAACAGAATCAGAAATGAGCAAGGAAAAATCACTACAGACACCACAGAAATACAAATAATTATTAGAGAATACTATGAAAAATTATATGCCAACAAACTGGATAACCTAGAAGAAATGGACAACTTTCTAGAAAAATAGAACCTTCCAGGTTTGACTGAGAAAGAAACAGAAAATCTGAACAGACCAATTACCAGCATTGAAATTGAATTGGTAATCAAAAAACTACCTAAGAACAAAGCCCCTGGACCAGATGGCTTCACTGCTGAATTTTATCAAACATTTAGTGAAGACCTAATACCCATCCTCCTTAAAGTTTTCCAAAGAGTAGAAGAAGAGGGAATACTTCCAAACTCATTCTACGAGGCCACCATCACTCTAGACCAAAACCAGGCAAAGACACCAGAAAAAAAGAAAATTACAGACCAGTATCCCTGATGTACATAGATGTAAAAATACTCAACAAAATATTAGCAATGTCAATTCAAAAATACATCAAAAAGATCATCCATCTTGATCAAGTAGGATTTATTCCAGAGATGCAAGGATGGTACAACATTTGAAAATCCATCAGCATCATCCACTACATCAAAAAACAGAAACCACATGATCATCTCCACAGATGCTGAAAAAGCATTTGACAAAATTCAACATCCATTTATGATAAAAACTCAACAAAATGGGTATAGAGGGCAAGTACTTCAACATAATAATATACGACAAACCAACAGCCAACATTATACTTAATAGCAAGAAGCTGAAAGCTTTTCCTTTAAGATCAGTAACAAGACAAGGATGCCCACTCTCTCCAATTTTATTCAGCATAGTACTGGAGGTCCTAGTCATGGCAATCAGACAACACAAAGACATAAAAGGCATCCAGAATGGCAAGGAAAAAGTTAAATTGTTCCTGTTTGCAGATTACATGATATTGTACATAAAAACACTGAAGAATCGACTGCAAAACTAATAGATCTAATATATGAATTCACCAAAGTTGCGGGATACAAAATTAATATACTGAAATGTGTTGCATTCCTATACACTAATAGTGAACTAGCAGAAAGAGAAATCAGGAAAACAATTCCATTCACAGTTGCAAACAATAATATACCTAGGAATAAACCTAACCAAGGAAGTGAAAGACATATACTCTGAAAACTACAAGACACTCATGAGAGAAATTAAAGAGGAAACCAATAAATGGAAACATCCCATGCTCATGAAAGGAAGAATTAATATTGTCAAATTGGCCATCCTGCCTAAGGCAATCTACAGATTCACTGCAATTCCTATCAAAATACCAACAACATTGACTTCAAGCTCTACTACAAAGCCACAGTAATCAAGACAATTTGGTATTGGCACAAAAACAGACCCACAGACCAGTGGAACAGAATAGAAAATCCAAACATTAACCCAAACATATACAGTCAATTAATATTTGATAAAAGTGCCTTGGATATACAATGGGGAGATGACAGCCTCTTCAGCAGCTGGTGTTGGAAAAACTGGACAGCTACATGTAAGAGAATGAAACTGGACTACTGTCTAGCCCCATACACAAAGGTAAACTCAAGGTGGATCAAAGACTTGAATGTAAGTCATGAAACCATAAAACTCTTAGAAAAAAACATAGGCAAAAATCTCTTGGACATAAACATGAGCAACTTCTTCATGAACATATCTCCCCGGGCAAGGGAAACAAAAGCAAAAATGAACAAGTGGGACTATATCAAGCTGAAAAGCTTCTGTACAGCAAAGGACACCATCAGTAGAACAAAAAGACATCCTACAGTATGGGAGAATATATTCATAAAAAACGTATCTGATAAAGGGTTGACATCCAAAATATATAAAGAACTCATGCACCTTAACAAACAGAAAGCAAATAATCCAATTAAGAAATGGGCAGAGGACATGAATAGACACTTCTCTAAAGAAGAAATTCAGATGGCCAACAGGCACATGAAAGATGCTCCACATCGCTAATCATCAGAGAAATGCAGATTAAAACCACAATGAGATATCACCTCACACCAGTGAGGATGGCCAACATCCAAAACACAAACAACAACAAATGTTGGCGAGGATGTGGAGAAAAGGGAACCCTCCTACACTGCTGGTGGGACTGCAAATTAGTTCAACCATTGTGGAAAGCAGTATGGAGGTTCCTCAAAAAACTCAAAATAGAAATACCATTTGACCCAGGAATTCCACTCCTAGGAATTTACCCTAAGAATGCAGCAGCCCAATTTGAAAAGGACAGATGCACCCCTATGTTTATTGCAGCACTATTTACAATAGCCAAGAAATGGAAGCTACCTAAGTGTCCATCAGTAGATGAATGGATAAAGAAGATGTGGTACATATACACAATGGAATATTATTCAGCCATAAGAAGAAAACAAATCCTACCATTTGCAACAACATGGATGGAGCTAGAGGGTATTATGCTCAGTGAAATAAGCCAAGCCGAAAAAGACAAGTATCAAATGATTTCACTCATATGTGGAGTATAAGAACAAAGAAAAAAACTGAAGGAACAAAACAGCAGCAGACTCACAGAACCCAAGAACGGACTAATAGTTACCAAAGGGAAAGGGACTGGGGAAAATGGGTGGGAAGGGAGGGATAAGAGGGAAAAAGGGGCATTACGATTAGCAGATGTAATGTTGGGGGGGCACGGGGAGGGCAGTACAACTCAGAGAAGACAAGTAGTGATTCTATAGCATCTCACTACGCTGATGGACAGTGACTTTAATGGGGTTGGTGGGGGGGACCTGATGAAGGGGTAGTTTAATAATCGTAATATTGCACATGTAATTGTAAATTAATGATAATAAAATTAATTATATTAAAAAAAAATACCAACAACATTCTTCAACGAACTAGAGAAAATCGTTCTAAAATTCATATGGAACCACAAAAGACACCAAATCTCCAAAGCAGTCCTGAGAAGGAATAATAAAGCTGGGGGTATTATGCTCCCCAACTTCAAGCTCTACTACAAAGGTGCAGTAATCAAGATTTTGGTACTGGCACAAGAACACAACCATAGACCCGTGGACCAGATTAGAGAGCCCAGATATAAACCCAAGCATATGTGGTTAATTAATATATGATAAAGGAGCCATGGATATACAATGGGAAAATGACAGCCTCCTGAACAGCTGATGTTGGCAAAACTGGACAGCTACATGCAACAGAATGAAACTGGATTATCGTTTAACCCCATACACAAAAGTAAACACGAAATCGTTCAAAGTCCTGAGTTTAAGTCCTGAAACCATAAAACTCTTAGAAAACAACATAGGCAAAAATCTCCTGAATATAAGCATGAGCCAGTTCTTCCTGAACGCATTCTCCTCGAGCAAGGGAAACAAAAGCAAAAATGAACACATGGGACTACATCAAACTAAAAAGCTTCTGTATGGCAAAGGACACCACCAACAGAACAAAAAGGTATCCTACAGTATGGGAGAATATATTTGTAAAAGACATATCCGACAAGGCGTTAACATCTAAAATATATAAAGAACTCACTCGCCTCAACACCCAAAGAGCAAAAATCCCGATTTAAAATGGGCGGAGGATATGAAGAGACAATTCGCTAAAGAAGAAATTCAGATGGCCAACAGACACATGAAAAGATGCTCCACATCACTAATCATCAGGGAAATGCAAATTAAAACCACAATGAAATATCATGTCACACCAGTTAGGATGGCCATCCTCAAAAATAATAAGAACAACAAATGCTGGTGAGGATGCAGAGAAAAGGGAACCCTCCTACATTGCTGGTGGGAATGTAAGCTAGTTCAGCCATTGTGGAAAGCAATATGGATGTTCCTCAAAAAAACTAAAATTAGAAATACTATTTGACCCAGGAATCCCACCCTTGGAATTTACCGAAAGAATACAAATTTTCAGGTTCAAAAAGACATATGCACCCCTATGTTTATCGCAGCACTATTTACAATAGCCAAGAAATGGAAACAATCTAAGTGTTCATCAGTAGATGAATGGATAAAGAAAAGTGGTACATACACACAATGGAATACTACTCAGCCATAAGAATGAAACAAATCCTACCATTTGCAACAACATGGATGGAGCTGGAGGATATTATGCTCAGTGAAATAAGCCAGGCAGAATAAGACAAATGCCAAATGATTTCCCTCATTTGTGGAGTATAACAACGAAGCCAAACTGAAAGAACAAAACAGCCGCAGACTCACAGACTCCAAGAAGGGACTAGTGGTTACCAAAGGGAGGGGTGTGGGAGGGTGGGTCAGGATGGAGGGAGATGGGGATTGAGGAGTATTGTGTTTAGCACACATGGTGTGAGGGGTCATGGTGAAAACAGTGTAGCACAGAGAAGCAAATAGTGAATCTGTGGCATCTTACTACACTTATGGACAGTGACTTCATTGGGGTATGGGTGGGGACTTGATAATAGGGGTAAACATAGTAACCACATTGTTTTTTCATGTGAAACCTTCATAAGAGTGTATATCAATAATATCTTAATAAAAATAAATAATAAAAGCGTATGTTCACTGGAAATCTGTATATAATTCAAATATCCATCAGATTAATGGGTAAACAATGTGTTGTATATCCATGTAATGAAATACTACTGAGCAATCGAAAGGAGGAGCTCCTGACATACATCGTGGGTGAATTTCAAAATAATCATGCTGAGTGAAAGAAGTTAGAGTTTACAAAGTGTATCTTGTGAGATTCTATTTATATAAAATTCCTGAAAATGCAAACTTTAGTGGCAGACAGCAAATGATGGTTACCTGTAAATGGAAAAATGGAGAGGGATGAATGGGTTGAAAAGCAGCAGGAGAAAACTTTTATGGGTAATGGATACACTTATTTCAATTATAATGGTCTCATGTACATTAAAGTCAAAACTCATCAAATTATAATGTTTAAATGTGTACTATTTATATCAATTATACATCAATAAATCTATAAACAAAAGAGAGAAGAAGAGGGACAGGAGAAAGAGGAGAAGGAAGAAGAAAGAGGGGAGGAAGAGGAGGAGGAGACGAACAATAACGAGATATACAATTCTAGTGAAAGAGCAGAAATGCATTGAAGGAGAAACTGACTAAAGACACAGAGAAAAGTTAAAAGCCCATTACATTAGTCCAAGAAAGAGAAGAGATGATGACCAAACCAGTGGGAATGTCATTTATGCCCATATTGATTGATAGGGTCAATAGCTTGATCTGTCTGACAGGGCGTGTGTCCCTGTGTACCACTCACACATTTAATAAAGACTTGTTGAGTACCTACTTTGTACCAGGCATTATTTTAGGTACTGGGAAGATAGTAGTAAGAAGGATAGACAAGGTTACTGCATCTATGGGGCTTACTTACTAGCTAGAGAAGGCAGGCTATAAAGAAACAGAAATAAGGTAATTCCATTGCTTAGTGAGTTGCAAGGGAAATACAGTAAGATAATGTGTGGAGAGTAACTGGAGGAGGAGGATGGGTGGTTAATTTATATTTTAATTCAGGGAAGACTATTCAAAGGAGTAATAAATCTGAACTGTAGAAGACAAAAACCCTGACAGGTTATAGCTAGGCATAGAGAATTCCAAGATTGAGAGAACTATTACAAATGCCCTCAGGTAGGAAGGAACTAGGCATATTTAATAAATAGAAAGGAGGCGGAAAGAGAGGTGAGTAGCACATAAGAAGGATGGCACAGTAGATAGGGACTAGAGCATTTATGGCCTTGTAAGCCTCATTAAGGAATTTTTAATTTTATTATTAATATGATGGAAAGCATTGGAGGATCTTGAACAGGGAAGTAACGTGATATGATTTATGTTTGTAAAAGATTCTTCTGTCCAATATATGGAGCCTAGTCGGGGGTAAAGGGAAGAATGGAAACAGAGAGACCATGTAGAAGCTAGACCATGCTACAAAAATTGACCAGAAGTGAATTTGGGGCTTTAGTTTAGAACGCCAGCTATCAAAATGTGCTGGTAAGTACATTGAGAAGGGTGAGGTAAAGGGAAAAACCAAAATTGACTTACAGTTTTTTGTCATATCCAGGTGAAAAGAGGTGTGTTTTATTGAAATCAAGAAGATGGGGAGAGGAAAAATTTGGGTGTGTAAAATAAATGTTCTTCTCTGAACATGTATAGTTGAAATGTCGATTAGGTATCCATATAGAAATGTCAAGTGGACATTTGAAATACCAGAGCTGGAAATAAAGATTGAGGTTCACCAGCATGTTGTATCTTTCAGTATACTTCCCTCTCTTGTCTCTGCCAGGAGACTGAGTTTGCCTTTTTAGTGCAGGGCCTCCTTCCCACAATTATAAATTTATTTAAAGAAGATGACTGTACTAGAAAGAGAGAAAAAAAAGATAGAGAATAGACTGCACAGTTGTTTTGGTGGGAGGATCTATAGAACTGGATGAACAGATATGGATAATAAAGAGCTATAGATAATATAGATAAAGAGAATAAGGATACAGATAATAAAGAATGGTTCCCTCTAGTTAATGATTCTGTAACATCTTTCTGTGTTGACAAACACTAACTGCACTAGTTGAGGTGAGGATTTATGTGTGTGTAACTGCTGAATCAGTGTGTTATATACTTGAGATCAATATAATATTGCATATCAACTACAATAAAAAAATACACTTTAAAAAAATTTTTAAATCCCCCTCCCCCAAAAAGGAAGGCTCCCTAAGTATTACCAATAGTTAATTAGTTTGGGAAAATAGAGGTATAATAAGTTGTGTTTTTGGTCCCAAGTCTTCATCCTTGTGTATATCTACACCTTTTGACGTGTCATTTCAGTGCCCTTCCATAGTGGGCTGGCATACTTCTCCCACTTGACTGAGCCTCATCGTGTGACCAGCTGGGATGTCAACAGATTTTATTCAGGCAGAAGCTTGAAAACGCTCCTCCGTAATTCAGCTGCTGTTCCTTTGCATTTGCTATTATTATGAGAAGGACATGCCTTGACTGCCCCACTGGAGGAAAAGATACATATGAAGCAAAGCCAGGACATCACAGGCAGTCCAGTCAGCCAAGCTAAATCATCTTACAGCCAGCCAACTCCCAGACATTTGGGCAAATCTAACCAAGGCCAACATCTAGCTAACCCTAGCTGCTCTGTCATGTGAGCAATAAACATTTATTGTTGTATGTCACTAAGATTTAGTGGTTCTGATAATAGATAAGTGATACAGGAAGAATAGGATGGGATGGGGTGGAGGGTTAGTCTGATTTCTGAACATGATGAATTTGAGACGGCCAGTGGTAGCTGGGTGTAGGACTCATTACCACTTATGTTCCGTGAATTAGCATATATGTAGCTCAAGATGTGAGTATTGATAAGCTACCCAAGGATTATGTATAGAATGAAAGGAGGAACTTACAACACCCTGAGAAAGGTCTATATTTGAAGAAACTATTGAGATGGGGAAGGAATGTCCAGCTAGATCTAAAAAGAACCAAAGAAGAGTGGTAGTGTGAAAACTAGGTCTTAAAAAGGAGGTGCTGGTTAGAAACACCAAATGCCCCAGAGAGACAATGCAGACATCTTTATACTCATTTTACAAATGAAGAAAGGTTTGGATGGGGTAATTAAGTTTGCTATGTATGATCATACCAACTAGTAAATAGCACTACAACCTGCATCTTTTGATTTTTAACCTAGGGCTTTATAATTTTTATCATGTTGTCTTTCTTCACTGTGTACTTTTTTTATTTTAATCTTTTGCTTTTATGAACAGTATAATGAATATCTCTGTACATATATTATTTTACACAAGAAAGGTTATTATAGAATGAATAACCCTGAAGTTGAATTTTGAACCAAAGAATGTGTACATTTTGCATTTTGATAAGTATTGCCAAAATGTTCTCCATAAGTGGTAAGAATTTATATTCCCAAGACCCATATATTTGAGTAAAGCAATGTATTTTACGAGTTTTAAGTTAGTTTTTGGAGCATGTCCACATTCTTTGCTTTTTCCTTTCTCAGGTTCCCTCCTACACTAAATTGATGCAATTATCCAAGGACTTGTAACCACAGTGTTTTCAAAAAGTAGGCAAGAGTATGTTTTTGGTATTTTTGAAGGATAGGGAACGATATAGTTATCTGGATAATTAGATCTGTTTCCGCCATTTCAACCGGTATGTTTAAATTTACAGATGTTAAGTAGGAGACCCACTTTATCATTGGATTTTCTGGAAACCAGAGACTAACTAGACATGGGAAACTTCAATTTTTCCATACATAACAGTTCAAAGCAAGCTATCCACAAAATGATTTAACAACATAAATTTTAAAAAACAAGGGAAAATTTAAATGGAAAATTTGTCTCAAAAGAAATAATTGGCAATAAAGGACTTTGAAGGCTTTTTAGTGTTAGTTTAAATCTCACAAATCCAAATCTAAGTTGAAATTTTTGTTCTGACTTAATTATATTTACATTTATTATGCCTTAATTAAATTTTTGTTTTAACTGGTGTTGAACATATACTCACTTTTTCATTTGCTTAATATTCTTTTTTTATAATTTATTTTGGTATCATTAATCTACAATTACATGTGCAATATTGCGGTTATTAAACTACCCCCTTCATCAGGTCCCCCCCACCAACCCCATTAAAGTCACTGTCCATCAGCGTAGTGAGATGCTACAGAATCACTGCTTGTCTTCTCTGAGTTGTACAGCCCTCCCCGTGCCCCCCCAACCTTACATCTGCTAATTGTAATGCCCCTTTTTCCCTCTTATCCCACCCTTCCCACCCATCTTCCCCAGTCCCTTTCCCTTTGGTAACTATTAGTCCGTTCTTGGGTTCTGTGAGTCTGCTGCTGTTTTGTTCCTTCAGTATTTTTTCTTTGTTCTTATACTCCACATATGAGTGAAATCATCTGATACTTCTTTTTCGGCTTGGCTTATTTCACTGAGCATAATACCCTCTAGCTTCATCCATGTTGTTGCAAATGGTATGATTTGTTTTCTTCTTATGGCTGAATAATATTCCATTGTGTATATATACCACATCTTCTTTATCCATTCATCTACTGAGGGACACTTAGGTTGCTTCCGTTTCTTGCCTATTGCAAATTGTGCTGCGATAAACAAAGGGGTGCATATGTCTTTTTCAAACTGGGCTGCTGCATTCTTAGGGTAAATTCCTAGGAGTGGGATTCCTGGGTCAAATGGTATTTCTATTTTGAGGTTTTTGAGGAACCTCCATACTGCTTTCCACAATGGTTGAACTAATTTGCAGTCCCACCAGCAGTGTAGGAGGGTTCCCTTTTCTCCACATCCTCGCCAACATTTGTTTTTGTTTGTGTTTTGGATGTTGGCCATCCTCACTGGTGTGAGGTGATATCTCATTGTGGTTTTAATCTGCATTTCTCTGATGATTAGTGATGTGGAGCATCTTTTCATGTGCGTATTGGCCATCTGAGTTTCTTCTTTAGAAAAGTGTCTATTCATGTCCTCTGCCCATTTCTTAATTGGATTATTTGCTTTTTGTTTGTTCAGGTGCGTGTTCTTTATATATTTTGGATGTCAACCCCTTATCGGATATGTCATTTATGAATATATTCTCCCATACTATAGGATGTCTTTTTGTTCTACTGATGGTGTCCTCTGCTGTACAGAAGCTTTTCAGCTTGATATAGTCCCACTTGTTCATTTTGCTTTTGTTTCCCTTGCCCAGGAAGATATGTTCATGAAGAAGTCACTCAGGTTTATGTCCAAGACGTTTTTGCCTATGCTTTTTTCTAAGAGTTTTATGGTTTCATGACTTACATTCAGGTCTTTGATCCACCTTGAGTTTACCTTTGTGTATGGGGCTAGACAGTAGTCCAGTTTCATTCTCTTACATGTAGCTGTGCAGTTTTGCCAACACCAGCTGCTGAAGAGGCTGTCATCTCCCCATTGTATATCCAAGGCTCCTTTATCAAATATTAATTGACTGTATATGTTCGGGTTAATGTTTGGATTTTATATTCTGTTCCACTGGTCTGTGGGTCTGTTTTTCTGCCAATACCAAATTGTCTTGATTACTGTGGCTTTGTAGTACAGCTTGAACTCAGGGAGCGTAATTCCCCCTGTTTTATTCCTCCTTCTCAGGATTGCTTTGGGTATTCAGGGTCTTTTGTGGTTCCATATGAATTTTAGAATTATTTGTTCCAGTTCATTGAAGAAATCTGTTGGTAGTTTGATAGGGATTGCATTGAATCTGTAGGTTGCTTTAGGTAGTATAGCCATTTTGACAATATTTATTCTTTTTAGCCAAGAGCATAGGATGAATTTCCATTTGGTAGTGTCCTCTTTAATTTCTCTTAGGAATGTCTTGTAGTTTTCAGAGTACAGGTCTTTCACTTCCTTCGTTAGGTTTATTCCTAGGTATTTTATTCTTTTTGATGCAATTGTGAATGGAATTGTTTTTCTGATTTCTCTTTCTGTTAGTTCATCGTTAGTGTAAAAGAAAGCAAAAGATTTCTGTGTGTTAATTTTGTATCCTGCAACTTTGCTGAATTCAGATATTCTAGTAGTTTTGGAGAGGATTCTTTAGGGTTTTTTATGTATGGTATCATGTCATCTGCAAATAGTGACAATTTGACTTCTTCTTTACCAATCTGGATGCCTTGTATGTCTTTGTTTTTTCTGATTGCAGTGATGAGGACCTCCAGTACTAAGTTGCATAACAGTGGAGAGAGTGGGCATCCCTGTCTTGTTCCCGATCTTAGATGAAAAGCTTTCAGCTTCTCGCTGTTAAGTATGATGTTAGTTGTGGGTTTGTCATATATGGCCTTTATGATGTTGAGGTACTTGTTGTCTATACCCATTTTGTTGAGAGTTTTTATCATGAATGGATGCTGTATTTTGTCAAATGTTTTTTCAGCATCTGTGCAGATGATCATGTGGTTTTTGTTCTTCTTTTTGTTGATGTGGTGGATGATGTTGATGGATTTTCAAATGTTGTACCATCCTTGCATCCCTGGGATGAATCCCACTTGATCATGGTGTATGATCCTCTTGATGTATTTTTGAATTTGGTTTGCGAATATTTTGTTGAGTATTTTTGCATCTACGTTCATCAGGGATATTGGGCTTAGTTTTCTTTTTTGGTGAGGTCTTTGCCAGGTTTTGTATTAGAGTGATGCTGGCTTCACAGAATGAGTTTGGAAGTATTCCCTCCTCTTCTAGTTTTTGGAAAACATTAAGGAGAATGGATGTTATTTCTTCTCTATATGTCTGGTAGAATTCAGAGGTGAATCCATCTCGTCTGGGAGTTTTGTTCTTGGGTAGTTTTTTGATTACCGATTCAGTTTTGTTGCTGGTGATTGGTCTGTTTAGTTTTTCTGTTCCTTGCTTAGTCAGTCTTGGAAGGTTGTATTTTTCTAAGAAGTTGTCCATTCCTTCTTGGTTTTCCAGCTTTTTAGCATATAGGTTCTTATAATATTCTCTTATAATTCTTTGTAATACTGTGGGGTCCATTGTTATTTTTCCTTTCTCATTTCTGTTTCTGTTTATGTGTGTAGATTGTCTTTTTCTCTTAATGAGTCTGGCTAGGGGTTTATCTATTTTGTTTATTTTTTCAAAGAACCAGCTCTTGGTTTCATTGATTTTTTCTATTGTTTTATTCTTCTCAATTTCATTTATTTCTTCTCTGATCTTTTGATGTCCCTCCTTCTGGTGACTTTGGGCCTCAGTTTTTCTTCTTTTTCCAATTTCAGTAATTGTGTCTTTAGACTATTCATTTGGGAATGTTCTTCCTTCTGTAAATAGGCCTGGATTGCAATATACTTTCCTCTTAGAACTGCCTTTGCTGCATCCCACAGAAGTTGTGGCTTTGTGTTGTTGTTGTCATTAGTCTCCATATATCCTTTGATTTGTTTTGATTTGGTCGTTAACCCATTGATTAATTAGGAGAATGTTGTTAAGTCTCCATGTATTTGTGAGCCTGTTTGATTTCTTTCTAAAATTTATTTCTAGTTTTATACCTTTGTGATCTGAGAAGTTGGTTGGTGGGATTTCAATTTTTTTTAATTTACTGAGTTTCTTTTTGTGGCCTAGTATGTGGTCTATTCTGGAAAATGTTCCATGTGCACTTGAGAAGACTGTGTATCCTGTTGCTTTTGGGTGCAGAGTTCTGTAGATGTCGGTTAGGTCCATCTGTTCTAGTGTGTTGTTCAGTGCCTCTGTGTCCTTACTTCTTCTCTGTCTGGTTGATATGTCCTTTGGAGAGAGTGGTGTGTTGAAGTCTCCTAAACTGAATGCATTGCTGTCTATTTCCTCCTTTAATTCTGTTGTAATTTGTTTAACATATGCTAACACTCCTGTGTTGGGTGCATATATATTTATAATGGTTATATCTTCTTTTTGGATTGACCCCTTTATCATTATGAAATGTCCTTCCTTATCTCTTGTTACTTTCTTCGTTTTGAAGTCTATTTTGTGTGATACAAGTACTGCAACACCTGATTTTTTCTCTTTGTTGTTTGCATGAAATATCTTTTTCCATCCCTGCACTTTTAGTCTGTGTATATCTTTGGGTTTGAGGTGAGTCTCTTGTAAGCAGCATATAGAAGGGTCTTGCTTTTTTATCCATTCTGTTACTCTGTGTCTTTTGATTAGTGCATTCAGTCCATTTACATTTAGGGTGATTATCGATACATATGTACTTATTGCCATTGCTGGCTTTAGATTCGTGGTTACCAAAGGTTCAAGGGTTGCTTCTTTACTATCTAACAATCTAACTTAACTTTCTTGTTAAGCTTTTGTAAACACAGTCTGATGTTTCTTTCTTTCTCTCCCTTCTTATTCCTCCTCCTCCACTCTTTCTATGATAGGTGTTTTATTCTTTGCCTTTAGTTAGTATTTGGATGGTCTCCTTTCGTTGCTTTGTTTTTATTTTCTGTGGTGACATCTTTTTAGCCTTAGGTGTGCTTCCCTCTAGAGCAGTCCATTTAAGATATTCTGTAGTGGTGGTTTATCAGAGGCAAACTCTCTCAACTTTCGCTCGTCTGGAAATTGTTTAATCCCTCCGTCATACTTAAATGATAATCGTGCTGGATACAATATTCTTGGTTCGAGGCCCTTCTGTTTCATTACGTTAAACATATATCATGCCATTCTCTTCTGGCCTGTTTCAGTGTGTACTCTTGATGTGCATAAATATATTATTAAAATTAAAGTATCTTTTACATATAAAGTGTTAAGGCATATGATAAAATTTTAATATCTGGAATTAGATGAACATTAAAAAATAAGAAACTTTTGACTCTGGGCTCCCTCTGAGCTTATAATTTTGTTGCTTTATTGCATGTTTCCTTCTATTACACATCAATTTTTCTATATTTGAAAAGTATGTATTTTTTATCCTACATGTACTATGGATCAAAACAATGATGTTGCTTTCCTGTTGAATATCATGAATTAATAATAATCTTTAAATATTTTACAGAATGAATTTAATGAGCTTGAAAAATAAATAGCATCAGTTTCTGCAGAAACTACAGAAACAGAAAGACAAATTTATCAACAAAATGCTGCTATAGAAGACACCAAGCTTCAGTGTGGAAACCTGGAAACTCAAATCAAATCTTTACATACAGAAAATGTAAAGTTTATATTTGACATAGAAGCAGCCCAAGAAGACTTTGAGGAACACATGCTAAGATATAATGAATATTATGCGAAAATGAAAGTACATAAAGATAGTTTGAGGGAGGTAGAAAGCAAATGGTCATTCATGACTGAACTCTATGAAAAACGAGATCTTGTTAAAAAACTAATGACAATGAAAGAGGAACTTACACAAGATTCCCAAAATCAAGAAGGAAACCAGATGAAACAAGTACAGGTTTGAAATATCACTTATTATTAAAACTTTTTCTATTATTCCTTTTTTTGCAAGTATACTTATTGATACGTTTATCATTAACTTAATAAAATACCCATAGCTGCTCTAACTAGGTACAGAAACTATTTTCATGACTTTTAAAAACTTGGTTAAGTACATGAGTTATATAACAACTATGCCAAATCTGCAAATGCATAAGGGAAATGACCCTAAATCCCCTGTGGATTAATAAAAATATACAGTCAAACAAAATCACAGTGAGCAATTAACCCATTTGTTGCAGAAAGTGTGACTCACAAAAATATTGAAGCCCTAGTTTCTAATGGATCCAGACCAATTCAAATCAATAGTATGCATAATTATGTTATACAAACAGTATAAATTAATAATTGCCCCTTAGGCATCTTTCTATTTCTTTTACTATTCTTTGAAGGTTGTGGGAGATACAAACTTAAAATATGATTTCTTGTTCAAAAATTTAAAAGTATCCTTTATACTGTTGCTGGGTAATTGTCACTATTACTTCCACTTTCCTTTATGTTTTATTTTTTCATTTGATCTTTAGTTCTAAGTTTTTAAATCAAAGGCTGATTGTATAAATGTTCTTTATTCTTTGTACTTTGTACTATAGAAGTAAAATTCTAATACTATTTATCAAAATTAAATGTGATGGTTAGTTAAATTATGGAATCAGTGAAAATCTTAATTTATTTGACCATTCATTGTTTGACTTGTGTATTTTAAATTTCATAAACATACAGGAAGACATTACAAAGCTAAAGGATCAAATTATAACTGTAAAAGAATCTATCATTGAAAAAACTTGTTTTCTTGAGGAAGAAAAAAACACCCATGAAAGATTAAGAAAAGAAATAGAGGTAAGTCAGTTATCTGGATTTCACTGTTTTATGGGGTCATTTCTTAAGCTTACACTATCTTCATAATTTCCATAGTTTATTCTCAATTCCTAAAATAGCTAGAGAACAAAAAGGAGCTATAAAAAATAGTGAAGTTCAAATCTTTAATAGTGATAACATCATTCAGAGATACTTAAATATGTGAATGTATTTAAACAACCGAGCACTCATTCCTATCATAATGTGGCCTAGAATTCATATAAGTCTAATTCCACCAAGAATTTGGAGCCCAATTAATGTCTAGAAACTGGAATCTATCAAGCCAGAAAGGTTGGTCATTCCTAGAAAGACATTAGAGACTCCTCAAAATAGAGTAAAGGATAATGGAAGGCATTAGTCTAAACCGTTCTAAGTTCGTATTTGCTGTTATCAAGAATCAAACAAGCTGATATGCAAAACTGAATGTAAGACTAAATTTGGGGTAGTGCTGGTAGACTTCTATACTCATTATTGTTTAGATGGACAGAGAACAAAAGTAGCAAAAAATGTGGAGGTTAAATAATTTTCACTCTTAGGATATTAATTTGAATAATAAAAAGAGGCATGTTTTCAACTTGCTTGTGACTAATTTGACACAATAAAAAGCATCTAAGGAGTTTGAAGATAAAAATGCTTACCTTCACAAAACATTCTCTTTAAGAAAACCATTTACTCTTATATTTTACTAGTAATCTAAATGACATTTTTTTTGCCCTTCTACATCAAGATTTATTATAAAACTAAAAATAGTAAGACAAAACGTAAGTAACATCAAAATATTCATAAAATGATTAATGAAACAGAAAAAAAGAATCCAGAAATAATCCATCATAAATGGTACCAAAAATTAGGTTAGCCATATGGAAAAATAAAGCAAACTTGGAAATAACATTGGCTTCCTACCTCGTAATGCATACATACACACACTTCCCGGAGGACTGAAAATATAGATGAGCTTAGCCATTTGTGTCAGAGAAGTATTTCTTTTAAAAGACACACACAGATATACACACACACAAACTGCATGATTAAATATTACTTTTGACAATATCATATAATTCTAGATTATCAAAATACACCATACCAATAGAGAAGATGACATTTTGAGAGAAGATATTTGTAACTTACATAAGTGACTAGGAGATAAGAAAATTTCAAAAAAGCCAGTAAAACATTGGAAAATATTATGAAAAGACTTATTTTTTGAAACATGAATATCCAAAAAAACATGGAAAAGATGACTAACCTAATTAACAATAACAGATTGATATTTAAAACCACAATATGGTCCCATATTAAGCTCATCAAATTATCAGGTTGGTAAGATGTGGAATACTTGAATTCTAATATAGTTATTGGTATGAGTATAAATTGATTAAAAAACATTTTGGAAAGGCATTTGAGATTACCTCGTAAGTTTTAAGAATAAGTACACAAATTATAAGGGGTTAGCTTGATAATTTATGATTAATGCATAAAAACAATTAATTCATCAATTTATTAATTGATCTAGGACCATCACCTAGATCAAGATACAAAACTTTCCCATCATGACCAGGAAGTTCTCTTGTGATCTTTTCCTTAGGCAACCATTATTCTGATTTTTAAAACAACTAATTGAGACAGAATTCACATACCATACAATTCACTCATTGAAGTGCATAATTCAATGGTATTAGTATATTCACAGATAATTTGTAACCATTGCTATAGTTAATTCTAGAAATGTTCATCACCTCAAAAAGAAATCCCATAACTTTTACCTTTGGCCTTTCCATTTGTCTATTTTATTTGCCTATATTTTTGCTCTACTATATGCTTTCTTCATTTTTTGATTATCTAAGATTCCTTCTTTTATCATTTCCTTTTTCTTTAGAAAACTTATAAATGTATTCTTTTAGGATAGGTCTATTGATGACAAAGGCCTTTGTTTGTTTTTTTTATAGTTTATTTTTCATCTGAGCATGTCCTGATTTTTCTTCCTTCCTGAAGATTATTCTTGCTGGATATAGAATTT
Source organism: Smutsia gigantea (assembly GCA_032199065.1). Taxonomy (NCBI): domain Eukaryota; kingdom Metazoa; phylum Chordata; class Mammalia; order Pholidota; family Manidae; genus Smutsia; species Smutsia gigantea. Next base: position 935,913 of record JAVSCE010003378.1, on the reverse strand, counting down.
GAGTTGACAGTTCTTTCTATAGTTGAAAAATGCTGTGCCCCTTTGTGGCTTCCGTGATTTCTGATAAGAAATCCTCTGTCATTCAAATTGTTTTCCTCTCTGTAGATAAGGTGTTCGTTTCTTGCTGCTTTCAACATTTCTTTCCACTTTTCAGGTTTACAGTGATGTGTTGTGGCATGAATTTCTTTGGATTTATCCTATTGTGAATACTCTACACTACTTGATTCTGTAGGTTTATATCTTCTGCCAAGTTTGGCAAATTTTCAGCTCTTATTTTTTGAATAGTTTTTCAACTGTACCCTCTTTCTCTTTTCCTTTCAGAACTCTGATTACACAAATGATAGGTCTTTTTTGTTATAGTCCCACAGGTCCCTGGGGCTCTTAGTGTTGGTGTTTAGGTTTTTGGTGCTGGTGCATGTTGATTGTTATTTCTTATTCAGTTTGAGATCATCTGGGTTCTTTTTTGATGAGTGATTTTCTATTGAAATGTTGAATATTATGTTCTGAGACTCTGGATCATTGTTACTTCCAGGTGGTGTTGGAAATAAGAATTCTCTATTCAGGCTCCATTGATACCCATGGAGGGAGGAAAGGTTTCTTGTTACTCCCAGAAATGGGAGTTCTGGCTGTCCACTAGGCTTCTGCTGGTCAAGGCAGGACTTCTTGTTAGAGCTCCACCTGTCGCCTCCATAGACACCAAGTAGATGTGACCTTATTACTACTAAGTGGTGAAATCCTAAATCTCCAGAGAATGCCATCTCTCAGTGAGAAGGGGGTGTTCTGTTGTCACTAGAATTCAGCAGAAATCCAGGCTCCCCAAATCAGCCTCATTGGCACCAAAGAGTGTGATTTGTTACTTCCTAGTGGGGATGAAAGCCCTGGCTGCCAAGTTAGCCTTCTCTGGTACCACCCCAGCAAGGGGGTTGGGGTACTTTGTATAGCTTAGCAAGGGTGGAATTTTAGGCTTTCCACTCAGCCTTTGCTGGTGTGCTGGTGGAGGAGGCCTGGTTTTTTCTGTAGTATTTGACTTTGGTAGAGTAGTGACTACCCAAAAGTTTTCTGCCTTGCTAGTCTCCTCTTTTCCAGGTTCTTTGACTAGAGAGCAGACTTTTCTAGGAGCCTATTTTGTCTGTACCTATTGGTATTTCTAGGATACTCTCTTCTCCAGTGTCCAGTCTGGGTCATATGAGGCAAAATGAAAATTCACTGCATGTTGTTCCTTGGATTCTGAGGTCCCTACTCAGTTTGCCTTCTTTGCTCCACCTTATTTTTGTTTTATATATAAATAAACAAATAAATATATAAATATATATATTTATTTATATATATTTATATATAATGTCCATGGTTTTTAGTTGTACTTAGCAGTAGGAATATGTATGTACATAAAGTATACCTACTTTATCTTCACAGAAGCAGAAGTGGAAATGGGTGTTTTTAATGGTAAAGGTTGATATAAGTAGCCACTAATTTTAGATTTAGATGGAATATCATTCAGCTTGAGACTTGATTTTTAATTTTTTTAATCATTAAACTTTTTTCCCTGAAATTTAATGAAATGTTATTAAGCTTTCATAATAGGAATACTTCTATTAAGATTCTTTTAGGCTTTTTAATTTTAGTTCTGTTACCTCTAATATATTGAAAAGTTGTCTTCAGTACTTTCACAATATGTAGTTGGAAAATTGAAAATCAAAGAAATTAAAGATTATCTATGATAAATTACAAAACTGAAAGAAAAATACAGCTACCACATTGTCTTGAGAATGTATTTTTTTGTTCAACAATTTCTTATTGCTTGATGAGAATCAATCACTGGTGTGAATAATCTGTTTTGCAAAGCAGTTTTCTTGTTCTTCTTTGAGTCTTTTTTTTTTTTTTACTCCTTCTGAATGTTTTTAGCACAGCCTTGGGATGGTTCACAGTCATCTTTTGCCTGGATTACAGCATTCTTTTGTTCTATTCTGTTAATGCTTTCAGGCAACTTCTGCTTTTCATGTTTTAGTTTCGATATTCATGCTGCTTTTTATATTTCTTTTAGTTCAGAAAAATGAAAATCATTTTTGAATTTCATATTTTTTCATCAAATGTTTTTGATATTTTTATGCCATATCTGAATGAAACAAGCATTTCCAAATATTTATTGAAAAATACCGTTATTCCCATCTATTGTCTGTCTTTATATATGTTTTAGAAGAAATGAATTAAAGATAAGAAAGGAAAATAAAGATAAGCTATAAGTCATTGACAAAATAATTGGGAAAGCAAAATATAAAGCATATAAGCACAAAGCCTCAAATACAAAGCAGTAAGCAACAATCAGTGCTTCTTAGTTCAAGGTTAAAAAAATGTTATTTGCCAAATCCAAGAATTTTCAGGAAAGAGAAACTAGAGCAGTTAAGTTTTTAGCAAATGATGAGTACTGCAAGCAGTAGTTTATGATAACAGACATTGTATAAAATATTTTGAGATTCATTGACAGTTACTCTTGCCTAAATTTGTACAATCTGAGCTCTAAATTTAAAAGGATAGGGGAAAATTTGGAGGGCTTTCAGAGATAGTGGAGATCAGGAGCAAAATATGTTTAACTTGGTACAGTATAACATGCTGCTTACACAATTAACTAGCTCATTCATTTATTGGTGTCAGCCACAGAAATGATTACACAACTAGAAAGCCAGTCCTATGAGAAAAACCTAAAGCAAGGCTTAAAAGGTGACCTAGAGGCAGGATAAGATTTATTCAGATAGTTAGATAACATGGTAACAAATTATTCTATCTTATAAAAAGTATAAGAAAGTTCAGTATCATTAAATCTATTGTTGTTTATTGAGTGCCTGGTAATTTTTAAAGCTCTTTATACAGGCTATCTCATTTAAATCCTCATAATAACATGTTTTACATTCAGAAAATGTAAATAACTTGTAAAAAGTTTATGGCTGATGATAAGTGACAGAGTATGGTATGAATCCAGGTCTGTTGGAATCTACTCTCCCAATCTTTTAAAACTGGTTTTCATTTCAATAGGAATACATTATCTTTGGAAGTCATATTTGTAAACATTCAGTTAATAATTAAACATTTTTAGACATGTGAAAAAATAGAAAAATATTACCTAAACTAATAATTAATAAAAACCAAATCACAGTAGACACAGACGTTCTTAGACATGGACTGAAAATTGTGACAAATATGTTAAATATTCCACAGAAAGAGATGGATATAATAGAGGGAATGTTAATCATATGAAAGAACAAAATGGAAATCTGAGCACTGAAAAAGAAATTGTCAAATTTTTTTGGGTGGAATTAACGGCAGATTAGATAAAACAGAAGGCAAGATCTTTCTTGAACTTGAAGACAGGTAGTAGAAGTCATCAAAGCAAGTGTACAGAGTAAAAGGAAAAAACTGAAGAAAATGCACAGAGCCGCAATGACGTATGGGACCATGTTAAGCAATGTGACATATGGATAACTAGAGTCCCAAAGGAAAGGAGAAAGAGAAAAGAAAAGAAAAATATTTGAAGAAATACTGATTAAAACTTTTCCAAACTTGACTATAAACCAGCTCATAGATTCAATAAACTTAGCAAACCCTAAGGAGGATAAATACAGAAAAGGAAATTATAGTCAAGCTTCTGAATACCAAATATAAAGAAAAAAATACTTAAAAGCAGCCAGAAGCAAAGACACATTAAATACATAAGAACAGTGATGAGAATAGTAATTGATTTTTAATATGGACTTTATTTTTTAAAGCAGTTTTAGGTTCACAGCACAACTGAGCAAAAAATACAGACAGTTTTCATATGCTTCCTGTCCACCCATAGCCTCCCACACTATCAATATCCCCCACCAGAATGGTACATTTATTACAATCTATGGACATATATTGATACATCCTTGCCCAGAGGCATGAGGCAAGAATCAATGAAATTGAATTCATAATTAAAACCCTCCCCCTTAGGAAACCTTCAGAATGCCATGGCATCACTGGTGAATTCTATCAAACATTTATTGGATATATCAATTTATATGTTAATATAAATAGTGTGGAGACGCCTCAAGCGTGGCGGCGGCAACGCTGTGGCTCCGAGTTTTATTTAATAAAAATATCTAAAGCTGAACTTCTGGGAAGATGGCGGTGTGAGCAGGGCAGCAGAAATCTCCTCCCAACACTATATTTATCTACAAAAACACAGCAAATACATCTTTTCCTAAAAGAGAGACGAGAATACACAGGAAAGTGCACAGCGTGCAGCTACACCCGAGAGCACTCGGCACCCCAAGAGACGGTCTTAAAGAGCCCAGCTGACATATGTGGCAACTACCAGTGACCAATTCTATAGCCATGAAAAGACAGAGGAATATGGTTCAGACCAAAATCAACCAGACAACCCCAGAGAGGGAGTCTGAAGGGATGGAAATGCACAGTCTTCCTGAAAAAGAATTCAGAATAAAAGTCATAACCATGCTGATGGACCTACAGAGAAATGTGCAAGAGCTGAGTGAGGAAGTGAGGGAAGTGAGGAAAGACAATGCAGAAATCAGACAAGCGATCGAGGGGCTTAACAGCAGAATGGATGAGATGAAAGAGACTGTTAATGGAATAGAAAACAGAGAACAGGAGTACAGAGCAGCTGAGGCAGAGAGAGATAAAAGGATTTCTAGGAATGAAAGAATATTAAGAGAACTGTGTGACCAATCCAAACGGAACAATATTCGCATTATAGGAGTACCAGAGGAAGAAGAGAGAGAAAAAGGGATAGAAAGTGTCTTTGAAGAAATAATTGCTGAAAACTTTCCCTCGCTGGGGAAGGAAGTAGTCTCGCAGTCCACCAAAGCTCATAGATCTCCCAACACAAGGGACCCAAGGAAGACAACACCAAGACACATAATAATTAAGATGGCAAAGATCAAAGATAAAGACAGGGTATTAAAGGCAGCTAGAGAGAGAAAAAAGATCACCTACAAAGGAAAACCCATCAGACTATCATCAGACTTCTCAACAGAAACCTTACAGGCCAGAAGAGAATGGCATGATATATTTAACGTTATGAAACAGAAGGGCCTCGAACCAAGAATATTGTATCCAGCACGATTATCATTTAAATATGATGGAGGGATTAAACAATTTCCAGACAAACGAAAGTTGAGAGAATTTGCCTCTCATAAACCACCACTACAGGATATCTTAAATGGACTGCTCTAGATGGAAGCACACCTAAGGCTAAAAAGATGTCACCAGATAAAATAAAATCATAGCAAAGAAAGCAGAACATCCAAATACTAACGAAAGGCAAAGAATAAAACACCTATCATAGAAAGAATGGAGGAGGAGGAATAAGAAGGGAGAGAAAGAAAGAAACATCAGACAGTGTTTACAATAACTTAAGAAGAAAGTTAAGTTAGATTGTTAGATAGTAAAGATGCAACCCTTGAACCCTTGGTAACCACGAATCTAAAGCCAGCAATGGCAATAAGTACATATCTATCAATAATCACCCTAAATGTAAATGGACTGAATGCACCAATCAAAAGACACAGAGTAACAGAATGGATAAAAAAGCAAGACCCATCTATATGCTGCCTACAAGAAACTCACCTCAAATCCCAAGATATACACAGACTAAAAGTGAAGGGATGGAAAAAGATATTTCATGCAAACAACAAAGAGAAAAAAGCAGTGTTGCAGTACTTGTATCAGACAAAATAGACTTCAAAACGAAGAAAGTAGCAAAAGATAAAGAAGGACATTACATAATGATAAAGGGGTCAGTCCAACAAGAAGATATAACCATTATAAATATATATGCACCCTACACAGGAGCGCCAGCATATGTGAGACAAATACTAACAGAATTAAAGGAGGAAATAGACAGCAATGCATTCATCTTAGGACACTTCAACACACCACTCACTCCAGAGGACAGATCAACTAGACAGAAAAGAAGTAAAGACACAAAGGCACTGAACAACACACTAGAACAGATGGACCTAACAGACATCTACAGAACTCTACACCCAAAAGCAACAGGATACACATTCTTCTCAAGTGCACATGGAACATTTTCCAGAATAGACCACATACTAGGCCACAAAAAGAACCTCAGTAATTTCAAAAATATTGAAATCCTACCAACCAACTTCTCAGATCACCAAGGTATAAAACTAGAAATAAATTTTAGAAAGAAATCAAAAAGGCTCACAAATACATGGAGACTTAACAACACTCTCCTAATTAATCAATGGGTTAACGACCAAATCAAAACAGAAATCAAAGAATATATGGAGACTAATGACAACAACAACACAAAGCCACAACTTCTGTGGGAGGCAGCAAAGGCAGTTCTAAGAGGAAAGTATATTGCAATCCAGGCCTATTTAAAGAAGGAAGAACATTCCCAAATGAATAGTCTAAAGACACAATTACTGAAATTGGAAAAAGAAGAACAAATGAGGCCCAAAGTCACCAGAAGGAGGGACATAATAAAGATTAGAGAAGAAATAAATAAAATTGAGAAGAATAAAACAATAGAAAAAATCAATAAAACCAAGAGCTGGTTCTTTGAAAAAATAAACAAAATAGATAAACCCCTAGCCAGACTCATTAAGAGAAAAAGAGAATCTACACACATAAACACAATCAGAAATGAGAAAGGAAAAATCACGACGGACCCCACAGAAATACAAAGAATCATAAGAGAATATTATGAGAATCTATATGCTAACAAGCTGGAAAACATAGAAGAAATGGAGAACTTCTTAGAAAAATACAACCTTCCAAGACTGACCAAGCAAGAAACAGAAAAACTAAACAGACCAATCACCAGTGACGAAATCGAATTGGTAATCAAAAAACTACCCAAGAACAAAACCCCTGGGCCTGATGGATTCACCTCTGAATTCTACCAGACATATAGAGAAGAAATAACACCGATTCTCCTTAAAGTTTTCCAAAAAATAGAAGAGGAGGGAATACTTCCAAACTCATTCTATGAAGCCAGCATCACTCTAATACCAAAACCGGGCAAAGACCTCACAAAGAAAGAAAATTAAAGACCAATATCACTGATGAACGTAGATGCAAAAATACTCAAAATATTAGCAAACCGAATTCAAAAATACATCAAGAGGATCATACACCATGATCAAGTGGGATTCATCCCAGGGATGCAAGGATGGTACAACATTCGAAAATCCATCAACATCATCCACCACATCAACAAAAAGAAGAACAAAAACCACATGATCATCTCCATAGATGCTGAAAAAGCATTTGACAAAATTCAGCATCCATTCCTGATTAAAACTCTCAACAAAATGGGTATAGACGGCAAGTACCTCAACATCATAAAGGCTATATATGACAAACCCACAGCTAACATCATACTTAACGGCGAGACGCTGAAAGCTTTTCATCTAAGATCAGGAACAAGACAGGGATGCCCACTCTCTCCACTGTTATTCAACATAGTACTGGAGGTCCTCGCCACAGCAATCAGACAAAACAAAGATATACAAGGCATCCAGATTGGTAAAGAAGAAGTCAAATTGTCACTATTTGCAGATGACATGATACTGTACATAAAAAACCCTAACGACTCCATTCCAAAACTACTAGAACTAATATCTGAATTCAGCAACGTTGCAAGATACAAAATTAACACACAGAAATCTGTTGCTTTCCTATACACTAATGATGAACTAACAGAAAGAGAAATCAGAAAAACAATTCCATTCACAATTGCATCAAAAAGAATAAAATACCTAGGAATAAACCTAATGAAGGAAGTGAAAGACCTGTACTCTGAAAACTACAAGACACTCTAAGAGAAATTAAAGAGGACACTAACAAATGGAAATGCATCCCATGCTCTTGGCTAGGAAGAATAAATATTGTCAAAATGGCTATACTACCTAAAGCAATCTACAGATTCAATACAATCCCTATCAAACTACCAACAGCTTTCTTCAATGAACTGGAACAAATAATTCTAAAATTCATATGGAACTACAAAAGACCCTGAATAGCCAAATGAATCCTGAGAAGGAGGAATGAAACAGGGGGAATTACACTCCCTGACTTCAAGCTGTACTACAAAGCCACAGTATTCAAGACAATTTGGTATTGGCACAAAAACAGACCCACAGACCAGTGGAACAGAATAGAAAATCCAAACATTAACCCAAACATATACAGTCAATTAATATTTGATAAAAGTGCCTTGGATATTCAATGGGGAGATGACAGCCTCTTCAGCAGCTGGTGTTGGAAAAACTGGACAGCTACATGTAAGAGAATGAAACTGGACTACTGTCTAGCCCCATACACAAAGGTAAACTCAAGGTGGATCAAAGACCTGAATGTAAGTCATGAAACCATAAAACGCTTGGATAAAAATATAGGCAAAAATCTCCTGGACATAAACATGAGCAACTTCTTCATGAACATATCTGCCCTGGGCAAGGGAAACAAAAGCAAAAATGAACAAGTGGGAGTATATCAAGCTGCAAAGCTTCTGTACAGCAAAGGACACCATCAGTAGAACAAAAAGACATCCTACAGTATGGGAGAATATATTCATAAAAAACGTATCTGATAAAGGGTTGACATCCAAAATATATAAAGAACTCATGCACCTTAACAAACAGAAAGCAAATAATCCAATTAAGAAATGGGCAGAGGACATGAATAGACACTTCTCCAAAGAAGAAATTCAGATGGCCAACAGGCACATGAAAAGATGCTCCACATCGCTAATCATCAGAGAAATGCAGATTAAAACCACAATGAGATATCACCTCACACCAGTGAGGATGGCCAACATCCAAAACACAAACAACAACAAATGTTGGCGAGGATGTGGAGAAAAGGGAACCCTCCTACACTGCTGGTGGGAATGCAAATTAGTTCAACCATTGTGGAAAGCAGTATGGAGGTTCCTCAAAAAACTCAAAATAGAAATACCATTTGACCCAGGAATTCCACTCCTAGGAATTTACCCTAAGAATGCAGCAGCCCAATTTGAAAAAGACAGATGCACCCCTATGTTTATTGCAGCACTATTTACAATAGCCAAGAAATGGAAGCAACCTAAGTGTCCATCAGTAGATGAATGGATAAAGAAGATGTGGTACATATACACAATGGAATATTATTCAGCCATAAGAAGAAAACAAATCCTACCATTTGCAACAACATGGATGGAGCTAGAGGGTATTATGCTCAGTGAAATAAGCCAAGCCGAAAAAGACAAGTATCAAATGATTTCACTCATATGTGGAGTATAAGAACAAAGAAAAAATACTGAAGGAACAAAACAGCAGCAGACTCACAGAACCCAAGAACGGACTAATAGTTACCAAAGGGAAAGGGACTGGGGAAAATGGGCGGGAAGGGAGGGATAAGAGGGAAAAAGGGGCATTACGATTAGCAGATATAATGTTGGGGGGGCACGGGGAGGGCAGTACAACTCAGAGAAGACAAGTAGTGATTCTATAGCATCTCACTACGCTGATGGACAGTGACTGTAATGGGGTTGGTGGGGGGGACCTGATGAAGGGGTAGTTTAATAACCGTAATATTGCACATGTAATTGTAGATTAATGATAATAAAGTAAATTATATTAAAAAAAAGAAAAAAGTATAAATAGTGTGTGTATATATTTTATATATATATATATTCAATGTATGAAAAATATATTAAATATATCAAAAAAGTATGAAAAAATCTTTTGAGTATTACTTCATTATCTAATATGGTAACATTTCAGTTTTAACTAATTTATTTCTAATCCTTTTAAAGTCATTTTTCTATTTTGCCAACATACCAGTAGGCCTACTTCACCAATTTTAACAAATTATCTGAATTTGTAGAAAGAACTATCTGAATTTCAGAAGTAACAAAAACTGAAAACTTTAAACAGTGTATGAAGTTCATGGCAATTTTTGTAAAGCATCTGTTGCAAGTTTTCACTTTTTTGTGCAGCAGTGGTTGGAGTGCTTCCGAACCATTTCTCCTGCTAACGCTGCACAACTGCCTTTCAGTATAACTGGTTTCCTTTCTAATTCCGTATGTTTTATTGTATTTATTTAAAAACATTATTTTAAAAAGGAGTCCATAGTCAACACAATACTGTGAAAAGGATTCATCGCATAATAAAGGTAAAGAAGCCCTGAATTAAGAAAGGAGCTGGAAAAGAGAGAAGATAACCTTTGCTAGGAGAAAAGCAGAGAGGAGTCTCAGGTTGTAAAGATTTTCACATGCAGTAATCATGGGCATGTGAAAGTGGGCAGTCACTTTGGAAAACAGTCTGGCAGTGCCTCAAACAGGTAAACATAGAATTACCTTATGATCCAGGAGTCCCACTCTTAGGTATGTGCCCTAGAGAAGTGAAAACATACGTCCACACAAAAACTTGCACAAAAATGTTCATAGCAGCATTGTTCGTAATTGCCAAAAAGTGAAAGCAACTCAGTTGTCCATGAAGTGATGAATTGGATAAATGTATCTATCACACAATGGAATATTTGGCAAGAAAAAGAAATGAAGTACTAAAACATGAATGACCTTTAAAAACATTTTGCTAAGTGAAAGAAGCCAGTCATAAAAGACCACATTTTGTATGATTCCATTTATATGAAATTCCAGAATAGGCAAATCTATATAAAGAGAAAGTAGATTAGTGATTGCCTGATGTTAAGGATGGGAGTGGGGGAACGGAGAGTCACTCCTAATGGGTACTTCTGCGGGGTGATAATGTTTTAAAATTGATTGTGGTGATGGTTGCACAATTCTGTGAATATAATAAAAACCATTGAATTGCACACTTTAAAAGATGGATTCTATGGCCTGGTAATTATATCTCAATAAAGCTGTTAAAGATTAAGTGTTCTTTGTATAACCACAATAGTATCAGGAATTTTTACTTTTTTACTTTTCTTGTGGTTGGATACAAACCCTTGCCCTCGCCCCTTCTGCTGTGCTTCACTGCCTTCCAGTGTATCATTGTCTGGTCAGCATAGATATTCTGATCTACTTAATAGCAAAGAAATGGACTGCATGATCTCCTAGATCTTTTAGGTCAGTGGGCCTATGTTTCAATGAACCACTGGATATAGGAAATGAAACCATTTCTCTAACTGGTAACTGCTTATCTAAAAAGGCACTCCATCACAGATGCTTCACTTGGGTTCAAATCCCAAACACCATCAGTTGCTAGCTGTGAGATCTCTGTCGCATTACTTAAACCCTTTGATCTTCACTTTCTTTATAAAAAAATGGGGATAGTAATATCCATATCATAAGGTGTTAGGAGAATTTAATTATATGTAAAAATGTCTCAGCACAGTATCTATCTACACAGTAAGTGTTGAATAAATAGTTACAATTACTGTTTATTTTTATTATAATTATTAAGTGAATAATTTCTAGTCAAGTGCTTTCCTTTTTAGAAGAGTCAAAATATTTCTTAGTGTTTGTCCTTCTCAAGCCCTGTTGACATGTATTCTTGTTTTAATAGGTACAACATAAGAGATATGGTGCAATTCTTAAGCGTTTGCACTGTCAGGTGAACAAACTTCAGTCAAACAGAAAACAATGGCAATGGAACATCGAACAACTGGAAAAAACCGCAACTGAACTAAGAAAACGCATTGGAATGAAAGATTAATATGGCCATAGAGCAATGTAGAGCACAGACTGCCTGCAAAAATTATGGGACATAAGGATTAGCAAATCCTTTGGATTCTTAACAACCAGCATTCACTGTCAGTGATCTGTCTTAATGAAAGATGCATTTTCTTTTTTTTTTAATTCTAATCTTGTTGACATTTATTTTGACATAATGATAGACTTTTAGAAAGGCAACAATAGGTTACCAAGTTCTTTTTTTTTAATCAGTCGTCTGTTTCAAAGTGCCTTCCAACCCTACAATTGATAGCAGTAGATAGACAATAGTTATGTTTACAGAAGAATCGTGGGAGACTGTGAATATTTTGTGTGTAAGATATACTGTACTCATGAATGCCTGTTTATGAACATAAGGTGTTCATTATCATATGAAGTAAAAATTTAGAAGAAAACCACTTGAATTACAATGATTTTAGAATTGTTAAGATATTTTAAGTGGTTGTCTGTTTTAAACTTTTTATTAAAACTTGCTTTTTTACCACTGCCTTCATAATAGTCCATAAATATTGGCATTTACAATAATGTTATTATATGTTCAATGCTTCAGATATTTTACTCAGTTTTCTCCTTTATGCATAAGGTAGAAATCATCTTTTCTTTATTAGGTAACATTTTTAAAGTGCATAAAAATTTTTATTAATTTTTCTGTCTGTACATTTCTTTATTAATATTCTGTGACTAAACTGAAAATACAACATTGTGTAAGGCAAATATTCCAGCTCTTTAAAGAATACTAATCAATATAGACTAACATATTTTTTTCCCATTGAAAGTCATATGCTATTTCCATGGCAAAAAGTCAAAACTTAACTTGTGTCTTTTAAGATAAAAGTGCTCCTCCTGGCTCCACTGAGTCAAATTTTTAGGAGCAGAAACAAAATATTAATTATTGAAGACATGGTATTTAAATATTCACTCTTAGGGTTTAACGATTTCAAAGCAACAACATCAAAAAGGTATCTCAAGTCCATTTTCTCCTCATTTTAGTACATGCCTAAGATTCAGTGACAGTGTAGCTGATATAAAACCAGATATTAATAATCTTGTTATATATAATGTTAATGGTCCTATTATGAATTAGCTGATGTATTATGGCTAACACTTCAAATGGCTTATGCTGTAATACAATCAGCTTTGATCCATGACTCAGAAATGCAGCTATGAATAAAAATGCTTAAACTTGCAGATTGTAGAGAATACCCACTATGCTCAGCTGAAGACAAGGCTGAACCAACTGCCAATTATAGAAAAGAATTTGAGTGTAATTTGCATATTTAAAAGGCCATTCTTATAATTATACCTTATAATTTCATTTACAGTCCATAAAAGAAAATTTCTGGTTTTTTCTACTCTTTACATTTATAATAGGTTTCAAAAGAATTTGTACATGATAACTAACACCTTAAGCTCTATTTTTAAGAGTTTATTTTTAAATTAAGATATAAAGAAAATAGGTTTAATATGCTTAAGCTAATGTACCCTATTTGAGAAAGACATTTTCAATGTAGTTTTCTAAACTACCCATGGTAACAATACCTGTACCTATTTTAAATTTTGTGACAGTTGAATGAATTATTTGAAGGAAAAAACTTTCCTTCCTTGTTCCTTCTAGTCTTGAAAATCATTTCACATGATGGCAGCTTTCAGATTAACAAGGAAGAACTACAATATGAGGTATCCTCTAGCCTGATAATAAAGTAAGTGGATTTAGTATTCCAAGATGGTCATTTATAAAGTTACAAAATTAATCAAAAATTTTTCTCTGTAACTGAACCTAGCTTAGAATATGAGCTCTTCTGCTTAATGGCCTTTGTCAGTGTAGCTTCAGGAGTAAGGATATTCCCAGCCTGGAGCAAGTTTCCTATGAACTCGATGAAACCAAAGGAAAACAAGGGAAAGGGTAGGTTGGGAAAAAGGGTTTTATTACTCACAGATCAGTCTCTCGCTAGGCTACTCAGTCACTTCTGCAGAGGCACGCTGCACTCTCCTGCCCACCCCTTCCATGGGCCGGTCCCTGGTGACTAGCAGGTACCACAAACCAATTATGTACCAGGAACAGAGGAGAGGAGAGAATGGCTGTTTTCTCTCCACCTCTTTACCCGGGGCTCCACCACAGTCTCTGCAGTGGTAAATAGCCATTGATATGCAAATAGACGAAGGCCAGACAGGATATTCTGGGTGAAAACTTCCATTTACCCTATTACTCACCCCTCCAGAACTCTTGCATCACAATGTATATACCCCAAATCTTCCGCATTGGCCCCTGTGCAAGAAAGCTAGAGCACTGTAACCAGACTAGTAATATATAATAACAATAGAAATTATGATACAGGTAGCAATAAAATCATGACAATCCTCAAGCCTGAAGATCCCTCTGGGTTCAAACTCCTACTCAGATTAACTCCATAGCTCACCTCTTCCATGGGAGGCACCTGAACTGGCAGAGGGCTCCAGACATATTCAGCAAGCGGCAGTTGCGGCGAGGGGGCATGTCTAATCCACAAAGACTGTAGAAGAGAATAATAAGGGCGATAAGACACATGTTTTAATGACACTAGTGTAGGCAAAGCCTGTCCATCATGTAGGATGCATGCAAGAGAGTGGTCCTGTGATAGGACCGTGGCACGAATGGGGCTCCATCCTAGTCTAGCATACCAGCCCTTCATCCCCTCCCTGTGGGACTTACAGATGGGTCAATATGTAGGGCTACAGGAGGCACATGAGCTGGCCATAATGACGAAACTATACTCCCCCATAAGATGCTCTTACCTTCGAGCTTACCTTTTGGGCATACTACCATGATCTTTGGGGGCCACTGCTATTACTCCAGGAACACATAGGAGACCAGTTTCCAGGCCTTTTCCCCAAGGAGCCAGAAGGGCCAGCCATCGGTCCATGTGTTTAAATGTCCAGGGCCACATCCACCCAACAGGGTCTCTGGGGTGTAGCATGTTGGGTGCTGACAGCAGGATGTTCCTCTGCTGGCCAAATCCCAGCATCAGTAATTCCTCCTTTGTTTGCGTATGCAGTTGTATAGGAGTGGCAGCAAGCATGTCTACAGGGCTCCATGCTCCCTTCCGGGGCTTCTCATTCAAACGCCATAGCACTGGCCATAGTGAACTGACCAGCCCTTTAGATGATTGGTGTCTGACTTCAGGCCAGATTTCAACAAACCGTTGTACCTCTCTATCATGCCTGCCCCAGTAGGGTTATATGGTACATGAAACTTCTACATTATCCCTAACTGATGCACCCATTCTTGTAAAGCCTGTCCAGTAAAGTGGGTGCCTTGATCACTTTCAATCACCAGTAGTCAACCATAGCCTGCAAAGAGATGCTGTAGGTCCCTTTTGGTTTTTTGCTGATCTGTACAACGTACAGGAAAAGCGACCAACAGTCCAGTAGCTGTGTCCATGGCATACTGATACCCTTATGATATAGGCAGAGGTCCAATATGGCCTATCTACCACCTATAAGCAAATATTGCTGTAACCATTGGGCCACTTCAGAGGCAGGCTTTTCTTCTAGCCATCACACCTGGACTAGTGTGTCTGCTTCATCATTCCCTGGGGATGCCAAAGGCAAATGCCAGTCACATGATATATACAGTAACTGTCTTAGCCTGACCATGGGCCCAGAGGTCTTGCCATAACTCTTGCCCCCAAAGGGGCTGGTGACCAACCATCCAGTTGGCATAGTACCATGTTGATAGCCACAAGGTCAAGGCCTGATAGACAGCCCAGCTGTCTGTGCAGGCAACAACTGGGGAGGGCTCCTGCGTGATCACAAGTCATACTGTCTGCAACTCAGCCCATTGATTGCTCTTCTCCTCTCCATACTCCATCCATATTATTTCAGTCTTAGGATAGAAAGCCACAGCCCTCCACTTCAGGGGCTGCGCACAACCGGAACTATCTGTATACTATGGACACTGCCAGAGGCCCTATCCATAACCATCTTTGGTTACGTGAACATCTAGCTCACAGGGCCTTGATGGGTCCATTACACTCAAGGACTACATGGCCTTGACTGCTTACCAGCAGTAAAGGCAGATGCACATGTTTCATCCCAGTCCCACCAGATGCTATTTTGTACCAACCAGTATAAGGGTCTCAGAATTTGTGCCAAGTGCAGGATAAACACTCTCCAGTAGCCCAAAGGACCCCAAAACTCTTGTAATACTGCCACAGTTGTAGGGATAGGGACAGTCTGGACTTTATCTATAACTGCTTCCAGGATAACTTTAGTCTTACCAACCAGATAACCCCCAAAAACCTTACTGACAAGCCAGGCCCCCGAACCCTGGTGCTGTTCACAGCCCATTCTTTCTCCTATAGACTTTGCAACAGTCTAGGAACTGACCCTTCTAAATCTGCAAGAGAATGAGATGTGAGCATAATATCATCAATATAATGATAACAGCCACACCCTTGGCAGTTTCTCCCATGCTACCAAGTCCTGAGCGGCAAGTCCTTGACAAACAGTGGGACTGTGGAGGTATCCCTGTGGAAGGACAGTGAACATCCACCGCAGGCCTTCCCATGTGAAGGCAAGCTGTCCCTGACTTTCCCGTGCTATGTCACTAGAGAAGAAAGCATTTGCAAGAAGAAAGCACAACATAATTGATATGTCTCTATTTCATGACTGACGATGTCCATAATGACTGCTAATTGAGGGGACAGCAGCATGCAGAGGGGGTGTGAATTAATTCAAGTCTCTGTAATCCACAGTCATACGCCAGGATCCATCTTGCATTTTCACTGGCAACCCCAGGGAATTAAAAGGACTGTGAGTGGGCTTTATGATGCCCACCTTCTCCAGCTCCTGGAGGGTTTCTCCAATTTCTTTGTGTCCCCAGGCAATTTATATTGCTTGATATTTGTCATCCACTGAAGTGCAGGCAGAGCTACAGGCAGGTGCTTAGCATGTCCACTTAGAACTGCCTTTACCACATATATCCTCAGTCTGAATTCACCCACAGTGGTCACAGTGGTCTGTAATCACCGGCCCTGCAGGATACCCACCCCAAAAATATATTCTGTAATGGGAGAAATATACATGGTATACTCCTTTGGGGGGTAGATGCCCTATCCCCAATGGGCTTTGGGCTTTCTTCACTCTACTTGCCTTACTCCTGTAGCCATCTATCAGAGTGGGGGTCCTAGGAAACCACTTAGGGTTGCATAAATCAGAAAGCATCCTGCTTCTGTGTCCACCGGTACCAGGACATGTACATTCACTGGGAACCAATGAATTGCTAATTTATATGTGGCCTGCAATCCACACCATGTCCCCCAAGGTGGGGACCTTGATCCCCACCCCCAGTCAAATGCCCAGTTGCCTTCCTGTGGGGGCAGGGGCCCAGGTGGGGTCTGAGTACTGTCCCCCAGGAAGTCCTGCAGACACACAGCTAGACATGGGACTTCGCCTCTGGTTTCCATGTCTTGGACCTCAGTGGTTGGAACAATTGCTCTGGCTTTAATTGTTGCCACAGCTTTAGTAAGATTCTATTGGGCTGTCCATCAGGT
Source organism: Smutsia gigantea (assembly GCA_032199065.1). Taxonomy (NCBI): domain Eukaryota; kingdom Metazoa; phylum Chordata; class Mammalia; order Pholidota; family Manidae; genus Smutsia; species Smutsia gigantea. The sequence continues at coordinate 918,690 of JAVSCE010003378.1, read as the reverse complement.
TCTTCTTTCACTGCCTCTGCCTTTATCAAATCAACCCACATCTGGGTCCTTGAGACCTTCACAGGTCTATTTGAACCCCTTCTCTCAGTAGCAGATTGGATCTCTTTTTGTGCCTTTATTGTTTCAACCTCCCCCAGATCTGCTGTTGTACAAGTAACCTCACTTATGGGTTGCCCTATGTGGGGGCAAGAATAGTCATTAGGGACCCAAAGAAGGATTGGGGAACTGTATGGAGCACCAGATGTGTCATCCCCATGGTGAACAACTCCTCATCAGGACCAGGAAGGTCCACATTGCAGATGATATTTTTCATGCCCAGCTCCTGAAAAACCTGCTGGAGCTCTGCATGTGTCTGTCAGCTAGTGCAGAAGTATGGAACATCACCCTGATCAGGCCATACCACACAGAAGGCTGCAGTCAGCCCATCGTAAGGGCACGATTCCCTGGGGTCTGACGGGCATTTTGTAACCTCTGCCGGTGAGAGGGATGAGTCATCAGGGAAGTCAGTTTACCCATTTCTGACCCAGACAAAACAATGTGGACTCAAAAGCCATGTGGGCATAGGCTCCAAGGGCTTCTGCCATAACCCAGTGCTCAAATCCACCAGCTCAGCCTAGGTATAGGGTGGAACATGGCATGCTCCACAACCTGGGAAGGGGGCTGCTCCCTTCCCTAAGGAACCTGTAATTACTGTGTCTTTATTTTCTTAAGTGCAACATGGTGGGCTTTCAATACAGGAGGTGACAGTGCCTCAGGTTGTGACAATGGCAACAGGTCTGTCCTCAACCCCACCCCCTCATCCTTCCCCAGCTCCTCCACCCCTGACATCTTGTCTACCATTTCCAGAGCTGAAGGCACCACCCCTTTCTTCATTTCCCCCATGGCCTCTTGCAGCAGGCATTTTTCTGCTGCCCCCTCCTTAGAACTAGCATGACTCTTAGCAATGCAATCTCGGTTTTCAATAGCTTTTGTTCCTTCTTTAGAGCTTCCCGCAACTCACGTTCCTGTTCTGCCATTTCCCGCCAAAGTGCACCTCTCTGCTTGGTAAGCCCTTCCAATGCTGTGAGAAATATTCAACCCACATTCCTGCCACCTCCTGGGCACTCAGTTCCCCTAAGGAGTTCCCTAGTTTGCGGAGGGCCAACTCCACTGCCCCGGTGCCCCTGCCCTTCCCCAGTTCTGGGGATGGGCCCACTCCTCTAGGAAGCAAATCACCCAGGACCAAATCCGCAGTGGGGCTTCTCCAGGCAAGTCTCCACATCCACACCAGGGTAGGGTGGGGGTCCCTGGGTGAATCTCCACCACCTATAAGGGGTCCCCAGGTGTCTCCTCACCACCCATATGGGGGCTCCAAAGGTATTTCCCCACCACCTAGAGGGGCATCCCACTGAAACATCACACCCATGAGGACAATTTCCAGGTTTTCCAGATCCTGCCACCTACACCAAAATACAGCTCCAGGAGTAAGGCAGCTCCCCGCCTGGAGCAAGTTCCCTGTGAATTCAATGACGCCAAAGAAAGACAAGGGAAAGGGCAGGTTGGGAAGAAGGGGTTTATTACTCAGAGCTTAGTCTCCCACTCGCCTCTGCTAGCCAGCCCGCACTCCGTGACTCCCGCTCCAGCCTGCGCGCATTCCCCCCCTTCCAGGAGGATCTACGTGGGCGGGTCCCTGGTGACGGGCAGGCCCCAGACCAATTATGTACCAGGAATGGAGGGGAGAGGAGAATAGCTGTTTTCTCTCCACCCCTTGCCTCAGCTCCACTGGAGGGTCCGCTGTGGTAAATATCCATTGATATGCAAACAGGCTGAGCCCAGGATATTCTGGGGGAAAACCTCCATATATGACCACAGTCAGGTATGCTTTTGCCTCACAAGTCAGTCTCTTCTGTGTGACCACTCAGTTCAGAATTCTCCTCTTTCTCATCTTCTTCTTGGAAGTGGTCTAAGTTCCTGGGGGACTTAAATTGTTTTGTCGTCAGAGGGAAAAACCTGATTCGAGCGCCATTCCCTGGCCTCCCCAGCCTCTGCAGGGGGCAGCCCATTCTTCCGGGTCTTGAGCATCCCCTTGTTCACGCTGTTTCTAAAGTTGTTTTTTCCAGTCAACGTGGTGAGCTTCCTTGTCCAATCATAAGGCCTCTCTGGTCCTGTTGAACTCCTTTTTCCTGGATGTGGGCTAAAATTTACCTCTTTGGGACCTGTTATTTTATCCAGGCTTTCTTTCTCACTCTTTGATTTCCACTCTACAATGAGCTTTTCAAGGCTCTCAGGGCTTTGGGGTTTAGCAATTTTTTTCTCTCTCAAAATGCCCAGTCTTCGGAACCACAAAAGACCCCGAATAGCCAAATCAATCCTGAGAAGGAGGAATAAAACAGGGGGAATTACACTCCCTGACTTCAAGCTCTACTACAAAGCCACAGTAATCAAGACAATTTGGTATTGGCACAAAAACAGACCCACAGACCAGTGGAACAGAATAGAAAATCCAAACATTAACCCAAACATATACAATCAATTAATATTTGATAAAAAGTGCCTTGGATATACAATGGGGAGATGACAGCCTCTTCAGCAGCTGGTGTTGGAAAAACTGGACAGCTACATGTAAGAGAATGAAACTGGACTACTGTCTAGCCCCATACACAAGGTAAACTCAAGGTGGATCAAAGACCTGAATGTAAGTCATGAAACCATAAAACTCTTAGAAAAAAACATAGGCAAAAATCTCTTGGACATAAACATGAGCAACTTCTTCATGAACATATCTCCCCGGGCAAGGGAAACAAAAAGCAAAAATGAACAAGTGGGACTATATCAAGCTGAAAAGCTTCTGTACAGCAAAGGACACCATCAGTAGAACAAAAAGACATCCTACAGTATGGGAGAATATATTCATAAAAAACGTATCTGATAAAGGGTTGACATCCAAAATATATAAAGAACTCATGCACCTTAACAAACAGAAAGCAAATAATCCAATTAAGAAATGGGCAGAGGACATGAATAGACACTTCTCCAAAGAAGAAATTCAGATGGCCAACAGGCACATGAAAAGATGCTCCACATCGCTAATCATCAGAGAAATGCAGATTAAAACCACAATGAGATATCACCTCACACCAGTGAGGATGGCCAACATCCAAAACACAAACAACAACAAATGTTGGCGAGGATGTGGAGAAAAGGGAACCCTCCTACACTGCTGGTGGGACTGCAAATTAGTTCAACCATTGTGGAAAGCAGTATGGAGGTTCCTCAAAAAACTCAAAATAGAAATACCATTTGACCCAGGAATTCCACTCCTAGGAATTTACCCTAAGAATGCAGCAGCCCAATTTGAAAAGGACAGATGCACCCCTATGTTTATTGCAGCACTATTTACAATAGCCAAGAAATGGAAGCAACCTAAGTGTCCATCAGTAGATGAATGGATAAAGAAGATGTGGTACATATACACAATGGAATATTATTCAGCCATAAGAAGAAAACAAATCCTACCATTTGCAACAACATGGATGGAGCTAGAGGGTATTATGCTCAGTGAAATAAGCCAAGCCGAAAAAGACAAGTATCAAATGATTTCACTCATATGTGGAGTATAAGAACAAAGAAAAAATACTGAAGGAACAAACAGCAGCAGACTCACAGAACCCAAGAACGGACTAATAGTTACCAAAGGGAAAGGGACTGGGGAAAATGGGCGGGAAGGGAGGGATAAGAGGGAAAAAGCGGCATTACGATTAGCAGATGTAATGTTGGGGGGGCACGGGGAGGGCAGTACAACTCAGAGAAGACAAGTAGTGATTCTATAGCATCTCACTACGCTGATGGACAGTGATTGTAATGGGATTGGTGGGGGGGACCTTATGAAGGGGTAGTTTAATAACCTTAATATTGCACATGTAATTGTAGATTAGTGATAATAAAATAAATTATATAGAAAAAAAATACCCAAGAAATTCACCTCAAAAAAAAAAAATGCCCAGTCTTCTGGAAAGGGAAGCTATAATTTCAAGAATATTGTTTCTACTGTGTACTTTTTTAAAAGTCTAATGTGAAGGTCAGAGCTGATGAATGACTTACTAATCCTCAACAATATCTATTCAGACCCTAGCCTGCTGGGCTCTATTACCTAAATCCAAGGGAAAAGGGGACTAGTGCGAGGATGCAGAGGGAGGAAAAATCCCACAGTTAATATATCAAAATATGACTTACTACATGTGCAATCTATGGGCAAATTATAGTTGACCAATGTAAAGAAATTGATATCTACATTTAAGCCATATCTTTTTTCCATTTTCTGATTGAAATACAGTTGATATACAATACTATATTGTTTCAGATCTACAACATAGTGATTCAACCATTATACACATGGAAGTCACTAAGTAGTATACATTAAGGCCAGTCAAGGCAGCCATCATGAACACTGTCACGGCCAATATAAATGTTCTGTGTGTTATCTCTCAGGCTATGTCTTTCTGGTCAATTGACTAATCATGTTATTATCCAAACACTACAGATATTAAATAATAGCAATAATAATGGTAATATGCTGAATAACTGTGCTGTATCCTACTTGGTAATATGCATATATTATTTCATTTCATTCTTAGAAAAATGAGAATAGTGGCTTAAAGTATATACTATTCTCCCTGATTTACAAAAGGTGAAATTGAGGCTTAGACGGTAAGTAACTTGACTAAGAGCTCTTCAGGAGCAGAATTGAAATTCAAACCCTAAAGTTCCAGCTACATGGCATTGCAAGAAATGATCCCAAGGGTAAGCCTTAATTTTACTAAAAATAAGTGATGATTTATTTGTGTATTTAAGTAATCCTTTTAATATATTACAGGGCATAAAATGAATTTAACCAAAGAAATTTTATGGTTAAAAAAAATTGAGTTCCATGTATAAGTCACCACACTATCCAAACAACAAGTAACAAGCTAAATAGGCTGAAAAAATTGGTAAGTCTTCTTGGATCCTTAAGAAAAGTGAGGACACAGGACAAAATGGTGCCTTCAAGATGGGAGAGATGGACAGGCAAATACAGGGAGTTGCTGCTGACCAGAGCAGAGACTCACAAGTAGAAACCACCATAGGAATCAGTGTCAGGATACGAAAACCTGAACTGTAATTGATAAATAACTAGTGGCTCAGTGTGGACAACTCTGTGCTAAACCCCAGGGTAACTCAAAGGGAGGCCCCCACAATGTTGTGAGATTTACCTCTGTGAGAATTACATGTGACTTCTCCTTAGAAGCAGTGCAAACAAGAAGAGAATGGAGTGAAATATTAAAAGTCTTGAGACAAAATGCCACCAGCCTGGAATTCTATATCCCGTGAAATTATCCTTCAAAAGTGAAAGAGAAATGAAGATTTTTTTTTTTCCAGTAGAACTGCCTTGCAAGAAATTTTAAAAGTTCTGTAGAGAGAAGGAAAATAATACAGGTCAGAAACTTGGGTCTGTATAAAATAAGGAAGATCATCAAGGAATGAATAAGTGAAAGTAAAACTTATTTTTCTTATTCTTAATTTATCTAACATATTAAGATTGCTTAAAATAATATTAGCAATGACAAAATAATAACATTAACAATTAATATGCAATTATGTATGTTTATATATATACACATATGTTTATGTATGCTTATATATAAGTGAAATGAGTGGTAGCAATGACACAAGGCGTGAGAGAAATGAATCAGGATTATTCTGTTAGTCTAAGGTACTCACACTGCCTGGGAAGTGGTATAGTATCATTTGAAAGTGGGCTTGGGTTAGCTGTAAATGTAGACCACAAACACTAGGGCAGCCACTAAAAAATTGAAAGAAAGAGGTACGAGATATTCTCCAAGAGAAGAAAATGGAATTATATAAAATGCCTGATTAAAACTTCAAATGGCAGAAGAGTGGAAGACAAAAATAGGGACAAAAAAGGGGCAACAAATAGAAAATAGTAATGAATATGGTAGATATTAATCCAGCTCTATCAATAGCACTCTAAATATCAAAGATCTGAATGCACAATTATAGATGGAGATTGTCAGAGTAAATCAAAAAACAACTCGATTATATCTGTGTATAGACAACTGACTTAAAATATTAAGACATATAGATTAAAAGTAAATGAATAGAGAAAAATATACCATGGTAGTACTAATAAAAAAAAAAGCAGGAGGAAGCTACATTAATTTAAGACAGAGCAGACTTCAAAGTCAGGAAAGTTATGAGAGAACTAGAAGGCTATTACATAATGATAAAGGAATCAATTCTTCAAGAAGATCTGCAATCCTTATGTGGATGCACCTAGCAATGGAGCATGAGACTATGTGAGGCAAAAACTGTAGAACTTCCAATGAGAAATAGATGAGTCCACTGTAGCTGTGGACTTCAACATCCTTCACTCAGAAAAGGACAGATCCAACAGGCAGAAATTCCATAAGGACATAGTTAAACTCACCAACACCATCAATCAACTGGATACAATTCACATCTATACACTACATTCAACAGCCGTAGAATATACATTTTTCTCAAACTCACACAGAACATTTACCAAAAAAACCCCCAACATTCTGGGCCATAGGCACACCTTAACAAACTTAAAAGAATAGAAATCATAAAATGTCTGCTCTCAGACCACATGAATAGAAATTAATAACAAATAATAATTGCAAAATCCCCAAACGGACGGAAATTAAACAACATATTTCTAATAACACACATCCAAACAGATCAAAGAAGAAATCCCAAGAGAAATTTTAAACATTTTGAAGTAAATGAAAATGAAAACACAATTTATTAGAAATTGTGGGATGCAGTGAAAGCAGTGTTTACATGGAAATTTATAGCATTGAATACATATAATAGAAAAGAAGAAAGATCCAGGATCATTCATTTAAGTTTCCACATTAGGAACTTATAAAAAGAAAAGCAAATTAAATCCAAATTAAACGCAAGGAAGGAAATAATAATTAAAGCAGAAATCAATGACATTGAAAGCAAAAAATCAATAAAGAAAATCAATGAAACCAAAAGCTGATTGCTTAGAGAGATTAATAAAATTGATGAACCTCTACGTGGGTTACCTAAGAAAAAAGAGAGAAGACACAAATGACTCATACCAGAAATGAAAGAGGGGACTTCTCGATAGTATCATGGGAATTTAAAGGATAATAAAGGAATGCTATGAGCAATTCCGTCCATAAATTTGACAACCTAGATGAAATGGAGTGATTCCTTGAGTGACTCTATTTGCCAAAACTTACACGAGAACAGACAGATGATCTGAATAGGCCTATATCTATTTAAGGGATTGGATCAATATTTAATTACCCTTCAAAGCAGAAACAACTGGCCCAGTAGGTTCTCTGGTCAGTTCTATCAAACAGTGAATGAAGAACTATATACCCATTATCTATAATCTCTTTCAGAGGATAGAAGCAGAGGGTATACTTCCTACCTCATTCTATGAGCTAAGCATTACCCTAATACCAAAACCAGGTAAAGACATTACAAGAAAAGAAAACTACAGACCAATATCGCTCATGAACATAGATGCAAAAATCCTCAATAAAATATTAGCAAATCAAATCTCAAAAAGTATAAAAAATTATACACCATGACCAAGTGGATTTATCACAAGTATACAAAATCCAAATGTCATTCATGATAAAAACTCTAGGAAAAGAAAAGAAGTTTCTCAATTTGATAAAAGCTATCTACAGAATTCTACAGCCAACATCACACTTACTGGTGAGAAACTTGAACCTTTCCCACTAAAATCAGGTACAAGGAAAAGAAGTCCTCTCTCATCATACTGGAAATTGTGCTAATGCAAAAGGCAAAGAAAGGAAATATAACATATGTGGACTGGGAAGGAAGACATAAAGCTGTTTGTAAATGACATGATTATCTAGGTAGAAAACACAAAAGAATTGATGAAAAAAAACCCCTCCTGAACTAATTACTAATTATAGCAAAGTTGTAGGATAGAAGGTTAATATTAAAAAAATCAATTGTTTTCCCATATACCAGCAGTGAACAAGTGGAATATGAAATTAGAAACAATACCATTTGCATCAGCATCCCCAAAAATGAAATACTTAGGTATATTGCTAACAAATATGTCCAAAATATGTATAAATAAAACTACAAAAATCTGATGAAAGAAATCAAAGAACTACATTAATGGAAAGATAGACCATGCTCATTGGAAGGAAGACTCAATATAGCTAAGATGTCAGGACTTCCCAACAAGTGTATAGATTCACTTCAATCCCAATCAAAATCCCAGCAAGGTGCCTTATAGATATTAACAAACTGATTCTAAAGTTTATATGGCAAGGCAAAAAACTCAGAATAGCCAATACAATTTTGAAGAAGAACAAAGTTGGAGGACTGACACTATCTGGCATCAAGACTTACTATAAAATTACAGTGATCAAGATAGTGTGGTACTGGCCAAATAATACACAGAACAATGGAACAGAATAGAGCGCCAAGAAATAGACCACATAACTATAGTCAACTGATCTTTGGCAAAGAGGCAAAGGTAATACAGTGGAGCAAAGAGAGGCTCTTCAATAAATGGTGCAGAAAGAATTGGCCATATGCATGCAAAAAAAAATGAATCTAGATTTAGACCTTACATCTTTCACAGAAATTAATGCAAAATGGATCATAGACCTAAATAAAATGTAATACTATAAAACTTCTAGAAGGTAACATAAATGTTACCTAAATGATCTTGGATATGATAATGTCCTTTTATATACAATACGAAGGGCACAATCCATGAAAGAAATAATTGATAAGTTAGGCCTCATTAAAATTAAAAACTTCTGCTCTGTAAAAAACACTGTCAAGAGAATGAAAAGACAAGCCACAGACTAGGAGAAAATATTTGAAAAAGATAAATTTGATAAGGACTGTTACTCAAAATATAAAAGGAGCTCTTAGAACTCAACAAGAAAACAAATGGTTAAAAAATGGGCCACAGACCTGAACAGACATCTCCCCAAAGAAGATAGACAGATGGCAAATAAACACATATATCATAAGGAAAATATTAATTAAACAATGAGATGCCACTACACATTTATTAAGATGGGCAAAATCAAGAACGCTGACAACACCAAATGCTGGTGAAGATGTGAAGCAACAGGAATTCTCATCCATGGCCAGTGAGAATGTAAAATGGTACACCCACTTTGGAAGACAGTTTGATGGTTTCTTACAAAAATAAACATACTTTTACCATATAATTCAATAATTGTGCTCCTTGGTATTTACCCAGATATGTCCATATAAAAACACCCATGGGTCTTTATAATAGCTTTATTCATAATTCTCAAAAATTGGAAGCAACCAAGATGTCCTTCAGCAGCTGAATGGATAAACTGTGGTATATCTAGACAATGGAATATGATTCACCACTACAAAGAAATGAGCTATCAATCTGTGAAAAGACATGGCATAATGTTAAATGCATATTGATAAGTGAAAGAAGCCAATCTGAAAGGTTATCTATTGTATGATTCCAACTACATGATACTCTGGAAAAGGCAAAACTACAACAAAAAGATCAGTGGTTGCAAGGTTGTGGGGAGGGTCGGGGAGGGATGTCTAGGCGAAAAGCAGAGGAGTTTTAGGGCAGCAAAAATACTCTGTATGGCAATGATGGATGTATGTCCTTATACATTTCTCCAAATGCACAGATTGTATAACACCAAGAGTGAACTGTAAGGTAAACTATGGATTTGGGTGATCATGATGTAAGTTCAAAAAAAGGTGCCATTCTTGTAAGAGATATGGATCATAAGGGAGGCTATGCATGTGTGGGACAGGTGGTATATGGGAAATCTCTGTACCTGCCTTTCAGTTTTGTAGTAAACCTGAAACTGCTCTACAAAAGTAAAGTCTTAAAAAATAAAGCACTCAAATACATATGTAACACTACATGAGGGTCAGTATCAGTTAATATTTTGGTTAGCAAGTGTGAAATCCTGCTTATAAAATTGTTTTAAAACCTTTTAAAGTTCACATAGGTGATAGCTGTTAAAACCCTAAGTTCTTAAATCATCTTGCATTGAACTGGAATCCATTGTTTATCCATAAAAGTCATTAAATTCTGCATTAACATTATGGAGATATGGGACAATTTTTTGTCAGTAAGAGTCAGTAGATTCAGAAGAACTTGTGGTTCTGCAGCTAAGAATTATTTGATTTGTTAGTTGCCCATATTTTCAATATTACAAATATTTTATTTTTCATTATCTAAGATAATGATTACTAAAGCTAATGATCAGAAGCTAAAAATTATGTGCCTGTCAAAAATAGCCTAAACTATATTTGTTTGAATTTATAATGCATTTCTAAGGAGAAGTTATTTTTTCTTTTTCAATAAATTTGACAGCATAAGAAATGGGGCTTCTATATCACATTAGCTGCCATTTAACACTTCCTCCTGCTTGTTACTGAACTACGACAAAGCCAGGAAAAATTAATTGGAACAAATACTAATAGCAGAACAGATTTATTCAATACATGGCTAAGAATGGGATGCTCCAGATAGCTTTTTCTGTTCTGTGATATTCCATTTAAATGATCCCTGTGGGATCTAGATCTTTAGAAAATAAAAAGAGCATTTGACTTGGTAATGACAGGATTGCTATAATCCAGGAAAGATATACATGAAGTAATGAAACGTCAATCTCTAATTTAATGAGATGATGTATTACAAAAATAAAACCAGAGTTCATGAGATAAATAGTTTTAAAAGGTTTCTTATCCAAAAAGCTCCCTGGCATAACAATCATGTCAAAATTGGAATAAAACACTTAAAATTGCAGATCTTTGCCAGTATTGCTCAGTCACATTGCACAAGCCAATTTAGTGGCAATAATACATTGCCGATCTAAGATACACGTACAAATATTTTTGTCCAAAATGTTTAAGTCAAGATATATCATCCTTCTCATCTACTATTACTTATTTACTCCCCCGATATTATTTTACATAGAAAAGACATGTGTAATCCCCATGCTTGTATTGGAGAAGCTTCCTCAAGGTGCTCTTAAGTGCCTTGAATGGCATCTCCTTGAAACCATAGTGTTTCTTTGTATGTATGACATGGAAAAAAAAGTAGGAAACCTGGAATTTGCATGAGTTGTTTTGTCTTCAGCTAACTTTGTTATCTGGTGTTAATTAATTCACTCATGGTGATGTAGCCAGATGCCAGCATATCTATTTGGCTACCTGGCTGAAAACACCACACAATTTTCTCTTCATCTACCTTTTCCACAGAGACTGCACAGAGCCATTCTCAAATGTCTGTCATTCCTTAGATTGAGACCTTTTTGAGGACACTTCCGTCCCTTTGATGTAATATTAACTTTTGCTGGGCAGTTAGAAAATAATCATATTATTTTAATTTGTGGTTCATACAGATTTGTATAAAACAGTTCTTAGAAAGGGCCATTCTTTTTCTAATCTTTCAGTAATTTAGATTATTCAACTTCTTTCAATTAATCTGTCAATGTTTTTTGCTCATGCACAGTTTCCTAATTATCAGTGTAATTCCTTTATTTTTCTTTCACTTCTTGCCTTCAAAAATATCACATCCTCTTTCAGAGTTTACATTTTTTCAGGCCCTACTTAAGATGATGCAGCTTTATTTGTATTATCTTCAGGGTCCAATCCTCATTTTCGTTGTAACTCCACAGTTTAATTCACTGGCCTGAAGTTAGATTCTACACACTGAAAACAATCTCTTCATTTATAACTTGATTATGTAAGAAAATCCATCTTTTCTTTACTCTGAAATGCTTCACAGAGATAAACTTTCTCAGAAACATTGTGCAGTGGACACAGGCAGTGCTCTACCCAGATCCTCTCAGATCATCTTTTATCCTTTTGTCAGATCCTCTCAGATCATCTTTTATCCTTTTGAGCGCCCCTCTTGAAGCATGCTTTTGGCTCCAATAGCTCTCACCTAAGACTTTCTATGGGACGTCTGCTACCCTCAGAAGGACTTTGCTTGACATTGCAGCCTTACCAGTCTTGCTTCCCTTACCAATTTCCCTTGGGAGGACTTCAATAATAAATCACTTGCTCAGAGTCTGCTTCTGGGAATCCCAAACTAAGTCACCTTGCAAAAAAAATCACACATTGAAATCTCTTTTCAAGAGATGACTATTACTCTACTCCTGTTCCTCATTCCAGATCAATTTACTCCCAGCAGCAGCAGCAGGAAAAAAGAAAAAAGAAACTCAGTACCTTTGGAATCTAACCGTGTCCTGTTTAATATAATTCTGGTATTATTTACTTGCTTTAAATAAAGAAAGCAAGCCAAACGCACAAACTTTATTTCATTTTTTAGTACAACAATAAAAGTACACTATTATCTTTCAAGTATAATAAATTAATCACATCTTTTTTGATATTGTTAGTGATTAGCATTTTGCTACATATGATAAATTTATTAAATAAATCTTGATTCTGAAATCCCAATTTAATACTAGCACATTTTCCTAACTATGTTGAGGCCATATGATTTTAAACATGTGTATTAGAGTACTAATGCAATCAGACAGAAGGATGGTATTTCTGGAAAACATTTTGGTTGCTCTCATTCCAACTAGATGACAAAGGTAGGGACAGGAATAAATCCTGTGTGTACATCCTTCCATCCTGTAGCCTCCTATAATCATCCTGTTTCTCTCAAATCATTCTTTCCCATCTTTTCCATTTTTTAAATTGGCAATTGTCCCATCTAATCGTTCATTATCCTGCCTACAGCTCAAGACCACTAGAATAACGGTCTGTTGTAAATGAACAGTAATTAACTCAGAAAATTACAATGATCTGTGGATCCACAAGACAGAACATTATAAAATATCAAAGTCATGGCATCTGTCATCATAGTCACAGAAAAGGTACAGTAATTTTAAGAATACTTATTGCTAATAATATTTTATAATATTTTTGTGATGTTTTTACTATAGCAACTTTTAAAAAATATATAATTAGTAACAATTATCAAACACAATTTTTGGTGTAGTGAAAATGATCTTATCCTAGGCTAAATAAATATAACCCTTTTTGCTCTTGACCTCAAAATACTTTTAAACATTAATGTTGCTAATCCTCAGAGCTTCAAGCTGATATATGAATAATTTAAAACTGCTGCAAAGTCATGCACTTACGGAAGTGGGGCCCAGCAACAGGAGCAAAACTTGAATATAGGCTTTCATTTTGTTACATACTCTGAAATGAAGCTGACTGGTATGGGTTAGAGCCAAAAACAGTGAGCTAATGGCAAAGAATGAGATTTTAGGTTCTACCTTCTCTGTTTTCAGTAACTGCAAAAATAAATATGACATGATTCTTTCTATCCAGGAGATCAATTTGGTTGGCAAGAGAAAATGTATAGAACAGATTCAACTACAATATACAACACCCGGTAATAGAAGCATAAACCAGGCCCTGTGGAAATATAACACAAGTAACAATTATTTCCAAATGGGAGCAGGGGACCTTAAGAGAAGAGGTGACATTTGAGGTGGGCTGCTAAACAATTATTAAGTTCCCACAATTATTTCCATTCATCAAATTCTGAATGTTCCTATTTTATTCTCCTTTGAATCTCCAGCAGCTAGCAGACACCTAGCATATATAATAGGTGGTCTGATATATGTAGAAAGAATTAGTGAATACAGTAGTCAACCATTATTTTTTTTTTGCTATCATTAATGTACAATTACATGAACAACATTATGGTTACTAGACTCCCCCCATTATCAAGTCCCCACCACATACCCCATTGCAGTCACTGTCCATCAGCATGGTAAGATGCTATAGAAGCACTACTTGTCTTCTCTGTATTATACTGCCTTCCGCGTGTCCGCCCCTCAACATTATACGTGCTATTCGTAATGACCCTTTTCCCCCTTTATCCCTCCCTTCCCACCCATCCTCCCCAGTCCCTTTCCTTTTGGTAACTGTTAGCTATTTTTGGGTTCTGTGAGTCTGTTCCTTCAATTTTTCCTTTGTTCTTATACTCCACAGATGAGTAAAATCATTTGATACTTGTCTTTCTCTGCCTGGCTTATTTCACTGAGCATAATACCCTCTAGCTCCATCCATGTTGTTACAAATGGTGGGATTTGTTTTCTTCTTATGGCTGAATAATATTTCATGGTGTATATGTACCACATCTTCTTTCTCCATTCATCTACTGATGGACACCTAGGTTGCTTCTATTTCTTGGCTATTGTAAATAGTGCTGCGATAAACATAGTGGTGCATATGTCTTTTACAAACTGGGCTCCTGCATTCTTAGGGTAAATTCCTAGGAGTGGAATTTGTGGGTCAAATGGTAATTCTATTTTTAGCTTTTGAACTAGTTTACATTCCCACCAGCAGTGTAGGAGGGTTGCCCTTTCTCCACATCCTCACCAACGTTTGTTGTTGTTTGTCTTTTGGATGTTAGCCATCCTAACTGGTGTGAGGTGATATCTCATAGTGGTGTTAATTTGCATTTCTCTGATGATTAGCGATGTGGAGCATCTTTTCATGGGTCTGTTGGCCATCTGAATTTCTTCTTTGGAGAGGTGTCTGTTCAGATCCTCTGCCCATTTTTTAATTGGCTTATTTGCTTTTTGTTTGTTGAGGTGCATGAGCTCTTTATATAATTTGGATGACAACCCTTATGGGATATGTCATTTATAAATATATCCTCCCATACTGTAGGATGTCTTTTTGTTCTGTTGGTGGTGTCCTTTGCCATGCAGAAGCTTTTTAGTTTGATATAGTCCCACTTGTTCATTTTTGCTTTTGTTTCCCTTGCCTGGGGAGATGTGTTCATGAAGAAGTTACTCATGTTTATGTCCAAGAGATTTTGGCCTATGTTTTTTTCTAAGAGTTTTGTGGTTTCATGACTTACATTCAGGTCTTTGATCAATTTTGAGTTTAATTTAGTGTATGGGGTTAGGCAATAATTCAGTTTCATTCTCTTACATGTGGCTGTCCAATTTTGCCAACATCAGCTGTTGAAGAGGCTGTCATTTCCCCATTGTATATCCATTGCTCCTTTATCATATATTAAATGACCATATATGCTTGGGTTTATATCTGGGGTCTCTAGTCTGTTCCATTGGTCTATAGTTCTGTTTTTGTGCCAGTACCAAATTATCTTGATTACTGTGGCTTTGTAGTAGAGCTTGAAGTCAGGGAGTGTAATTCCTCCTGCTTTATTCTTCCTTCTCAGGATTGCTTTGGCTATTTAGGGTCTTTTGTGGTTTCATATGAATTTTGGAACTATTTGCTCTAGTTCACTGAAGAATGCTTTCGGTATTTTGATAAGGATTGCATTGAATCTGTAGATTGCTTTAGGCAGGGTGGCCATTTTAACAATATTCATTCTTCCTATCCATGAGCATGGGATGTGTTTCCATTTATTGGTTTCTTCTTTAATATCTCTCATGAGCATCTTGTAGTTTTCAGAGAATAAGTCTTTCACTTCCTTGGTTAGGTTTATTCCTAGGTATTTTATTCTTTTTGATGCAATTGTGAATGGAATTGTTTTCCTGATTTCTCTTTCTGTTAGTTCATCGTTAGTGTATAGGAATGCAACACATTTCTGCATATTAATTTTGTCTCCCACGACTTTACTGAATTCAGATATTAGATCTAGTAGTTTTGGAGTGGATTCTTTAGGATTTTTTATGTACAATATCATGTCATCTGCAAACAGGGACAGTTTAACTTCTTCCTTGCCAATCTGGATGCCTTTTATTTCTTTGTGTTGTCTGATTGCCGTGGCGGGGACCTCCAGTACTATGTTGAATAAAAGTTGTGAGAGTGGCATCCTTGTCTTGTTCCCAATATTAATGGAAGAGGTTTCAGCTTTTCACTGTTAAGTGTAATGTTGGCTGTGGGAATGTCATATATGGCCTTTATTATGTGGAGGTACTTGCCCTCTATGACCATTTTGTTGAGAGTTTTTATCATGAATGGATGTTGAATATTGTCAAATGCTTTTTCAGCATCTATGGAGATGATCATGTGGTTTTTGTCCTTTTTTTGTGATGTAGTGTATGATGTTGATGGATTTTTGAATGTTGTACCATCCTTGCATCCATTGGATGAATCACACTTCATCATAATGGATCATCTTTTTAATGTATTTTTGAATTCACTTTGGTAATATTTTGTTGAGTATTTTTGCATCTTTGTTCATCAGGGATATTGGTCTGTAATTTTATTTTTCTGTGGAATCTTTGCCTGGTTTTGGTATTAGAGTGATGTTGGTCTCATAGAATGAGTTTGGGAGTGTTCCCTCCTCTTCTACTTTTTGTAAAACTTTAAAGAGAATGGGTATTAGGTCTTCACTGAATGTTTGATAAAATTCAGCAGTGAAATCATCTGGGGCAGGAGTTTTGTTCTTAAGTAGTTTTTTTAATCACCAATTCAATTTCTTTGCTTGTAATTGGTCTATTCAGATTTTCTGTTTCTTCCTGGGTCAGCCTTGGAAGGTTGTATTTTTCTAGAAAGTTGTCCATTTCTTCTAGGTTATCCCGTTTGTTACCATATAATTTTCCATAGTATTCTCTCATAATTCTTTGTATTTCTGTGGTGTCTGTAGTGATTTTTCCTTTCTCATTTCTGATTCGGTTTATGTGTGTAGACTCTCTTTTTTTCTTGAAAAGTCTGGCTAGGGGTTTATCTGTTTTGTTATTTTTCTCGAAGAACCAGCTCCTGCTTTCATTGATTCTATTGTTTTATTCTTCTCAACTTTATTTATTTATGCTTTACTCTTTATTTTGTCCCTCCTTCTACTGACTTGAGCCACATTTGTTCTCCCTTTTCTGGTTTCATTAATTGTGAGTTTAAACTGTTCATTTGGAATTGTTCTTCTTTCCTGAGGTAGGCCTGCATTGCAATATATTTCCCTCTTAGCATGGCCTTCACTGTGTCCCAGAGATTTTGTGGTATTGAATTATAGTTGTCATTTGTCTCCATATATTGCTTGATCCCTGTTTTTATTTGGTCATTGATCTATTGATTATTGAGGAGCATGTTATTAAACCTCCATGTGTCTGTGGGTTTTTTCATTTTCTTTGTGAAGTTTATTTCTAGTTTCATACATTTGTGATCTGAGAAGCTGGTTGGTACAATTTCAATCTTTTTGAATTTACTGAGGTTCTTTTTGTGGCCTAGTATATGATCTATTCTTGAAAATGTTCCATGTACACTTGATAAGAATGTGTATCCTGTTGTTTTTGGATGGAGTGTTCTGTAGATGTCCATTATGTCCATCTGTTCTAATACGTTGTTGAGTGCCTCTGTCTCTTTATTTATTTTCTGTCTGGTTGATCTGTCCTTTGGAGTGGGTGGTGTGTTGAAGTCTCCCAAAATGAATGCATTGCATTTTATTTCCCCCTTTAATTCTGTTAGTAATTGTTTCACATATGTAGGTGCTCCTGTGTTGGGCGCATAGATATTTATAATGGTTATATTCTCTTGTTGGACTGACACCTTTATCAGTATGTAATGTCCTTCTTTTTTTCTTATTACTTTCTTTGTTTTGAAGTCTGTTTTGTCTGATACAGTACTGCAACTCCTGCTTTATTCTCCCTATTAGTTGCATGAAATACCTTTTTCCATTCCTTTACTTTCAGTCTGTGTATGTCTTTGGGTTTGAGGTGAGTCTCTTGTAGGCAGCATATAGATGGGTCTCGTTTTTTTATCCATTCAGTGACTCTACATCTTTTGATTGGTGCATTCAGAGCATTTACATTTAGGGTGATTATAGATAGGTATGTACTTATTGCCATTGCAGGCTTTAGATTTGTGGTTACCAAAGGTTCAAATGTAATTCACTCACTATCTAACAGTCTAATTTAGTTCACTTCCTATGCTATTACAAACACAACCTAAATGTTCTTTTTTTTTCCTCCTTTTTCTTTTTCTTCCTCCTCCATTCTTTGTATGTTATGAATCATATTCTGTACTCTTTGTCTATTCCTTGGGTGACCTCTGTTTAGCCTTAGGAATAGTTCCACCTATAAGAGTACCTCCAAAATGCACTGTAGAGGTGGTTTGTGGGAGGTAAATTCTCTCAGCATTTGCTTATCTGAAAATTGTTTCATCCCTCCTTCAAATTTAAGTGATAACCTTGCCGGGTATTCTTGGTTCGAGGCCCTTCAACTTCATTGCATTAAATATATCATGCCACTCCCTTCTGGCCTGTAAGGTTTCTGTTGAGAAATCTGATGATAGCCTTATGGGGTTTCCTTTGTATGTGATCTTTTTTCTCTAACTGCTTTTAACAGTCTGTCTTTATCCCTGATCTTTCCCATTTTAATTACTAGATGTTGTCTTCCTTGGGTCCCTTGTGTTGGGAGATCTGTGCACCTCCATGTCTTGAGAGACTATCTCCTTCCCCAGATTGGGGAAATTTTCAGTAATTACCTCCTCAATGACACTTTCTATCCCCTTTTCTCCATCTTTTTCTTCTGGTACCCCTATTTTGTGAATATTTTTCCATTTGGATTGGTCACACCGTTCTCTCAATATTGTTTCATTCTTAGAGATTCTTTTTTCTCTCTGTGCCTCAGCTTCTTTGTATTCCTCTTCTCTAATTTCTATTCCATTTACCGTCTCTTCTACTACATCTAATCTGCTTTTAAATCCCTCCATTGTATGTTTCATTTCAGATATGGAATTTCTTAATGATTGAATCTCCATCTTAAATTCATTCCTGAGTTCTTGAATGTTTTTCTGTACCTCCATAAGCATGTTTATGATTTTTATTTTGAACTCTCTTTCAGGAAGATTGGTGAGTTCAGTCTCATTTGTCCTTTTTTTCTGGGATTTGTGTGATTTTGGTCTGAACCATGTTCTTTTGACATTTCATATTTCTGTGTGATGCCCTCTATTGCCCAGAAGCTCCAATCTCTGGAGCTGCCCAGTCCCTGGAGTGAAGTGGGGGGTCATTGGGGAGCAGAGCTGGTGATTGCGGGGAGGAAAGATTTGTTTCCTGATTCCTGTCTGTGGTGCCTGTGTCCAGTATCACAGCCAGTGGGCTGAGCACACACATGTAAGCCTCTTTCCTCGGTGTCTCTAGCTGATGCAGGTGGGTCCTCCCTCTGGCTCACCTGATCCCAGCGCAGTGACTGCAAGTTTGCGAGCCAGTGCTGCCAGGCCAGGAGGAAGGCTTGGCTGGCTGCGTGCCACAGTGTGGGGCCTTGGAGCTGAGCACCTAGCCAGGGGGATGGAGCACCTGAAGCTCCTCAAAGTCTCCAATATGCTGGGCAGAGAACTCTCCGACAACCCTGTCCAGCTCTTCCTTCTCCCGAGCAGCACTCTCCGTGCAATCCCCGCCCTTCAGCAGCCCTCTTGCTGCTAGGAAGCCTCTCAGACCGCCTGCGTTTCCTCTGTCACAGAGCATCCGATGTGGATCCCATCCTGCACAAACAACTGGAATGTCAGTCTCTCAGGCACTCCGCCTGTCCCAGCTCCCCAACCTCCAGAGCACCACACGATATAGGTTTCTGCTTGCAAAGCAGATCTCCAGGGCTGGGTGTTCAGTAGTCCCAGGCTTCCACCCCCTCCCTGTTCTGTTTCTCTTCCTCCTGCCTGTGAGCTGGGGTGGTGGAAGGGCTTGGGTCCCACTGGATCAAGGCTTTCGTACGTTACCCTGTTTCGTGAGGTCTGCTCTGTTCATGATGTCTTTGTGCAGTCTGGTTCAGCCTTCTTTCCTGTTGCTGTTTTAGGGTTAGTTGTATAAATTATATTTTCATACTATTTGTGGTTTTGGGAGGAGTTTTCTGTCTCACCTCTCACACCACCATCTCAAATCCTTCTTTCCCATTATTCTTTTTGTTAATTGAAATATAGTTGATATACAGCATTATATTGGTTTCAATTGTATAACACAATGACTCAACAGTTATACACGTTATTAAATCTTCACCCCAACTAATGTAGTTAGTATATGTCAACATAGAAAGATGTTACAGAACCATTGACTGTATTCTCCCTGTTGCACTTCCATTCCTGTGACCAACTTATATTATGATGGAGATTTTGTTCCTCTTTATCCCCCTCCCCCACCCTACCTATCCACCCCAACCCCTCCCCAATGGTAACCGCGAGTCACTTCTTAGTGTCTATGAGTCTATTGTTGTTTTGTTCATTTTGTTTTGTTTTGTTTTCAGTTTATGTATCTATGAAATCATATGGCATTTGTCTTTCTCCACCTGACTTATTTCACTTAGCATAATACTCTCTAGGTCCACCTGTGTTGTCACAAATGGCAGGATTTCTTTATTTCTATGGCTGAATAGTATTCCAGTGTGTCCATGTACCACATCTTTATCCATTCATCTATTAATGGATATTTTCAACCATTATTCTTGTTACCAATATCTCCTGATATTCCTATCTTCAGCCTTCCCTAGCTCTAATATTTTGTTAATGCTATTGCTTGTGTTATCTTGTTTGAGTAAAAACTGAGCATTCAATGCCTCTTCTAAAAAGAAAGAAAAAGTGAGAAACTTTCCAAGGACACAAAATCCATTTCACTACTCAATAGTAAAAATCTGTCCAAACCTGTTTGCCCACCCTCATTTTATCCTGTCTATACACCCTATAGTCCAGCTAAAACAAAATTGTAAATAAATATTGGATTACAACTTAGAGAACCTATGTAGTTAGAGCTCCTTGTCAAAAATAAGTTAAATGATTTTAAGCTTTTAAATATTGGGCCTTTTTATGGACTGTCTGTCTTGGGATTATTTGACGGACAATACCAAATAACAGGTAATTCATTATTATTTGTAAAAGAACATGAAAATTAGTTGTTCCATGACTACTTTCAAAATCTATTTTTATGATCTCAAATCAAAATATGTGAATATTTACATAAAGACCAAAACTTTAAAAAAATGCTTTTTAGAAAATTAATTTTAGGTAGCTCTAATGAAATTAAACATGCTTAATAAGCCACAAGAAATATGCTTTTGTGTTCTTCAATTATAAATACTTTGATTGAATCATGCTTTGAAGGAGTTCTATGTATTCAAAAATCATATAAAATGTTCCACCCTTTAAAAAAGAAAGCATTAATAAGTTTCATGAAAACACAATTAAGAAAGTGGGACTGTGTGGGAATAGAAAGGAAAATCTTTATTAAAAATGGAAATCATAACATTTCTCTGAATAGAATATTGTACTTTAATCATAAATTTAATGCATATTTAGGCTAATGGGGCAATTTCACTTTGTTTTTATTGTTTCCACATAGGTTATGCATAATTATGGAGTTTAACTATAATTCTAATATATTTTTTTCCCAATGACACATTTTATATCTTTCCTAATTACATCTATAGCAAAATCATTTTCAGGAAACCAGCTTTCTATGTCTATTATATTATTCTTTATACCACTGAAAATTGCCTCTTTTTTAATCACTTTCAAATATTCCTTACTTTTGTCCCCTAGTATTACAATTTTTCATTCGCTGATGGTGCAGGTGTTTTGAGTACTTTTCAGAGTTTTTGCATCAGAGGTACCCTTAACCATGTTTATTAGGCCTTAGAGAATGCTAATTTTCTGGTACAAAGGGAGTTTTGAGCTTTCATTAGGATGTTTCCCAGATGCTTTAATTTCAGTTACAGTTTAGTGCAATTATGGCTCCTCTAATCTGGGATATTTGAGAAATAATCTACAG
The DNA here is from genome assembly GCA_032199065.1 of Smutsia gigantea. Taxonomy (NCBI): domain Eukaryota; kingdom Metazoa; phylum Chordata; class Mammalia; order Pholidota; family Manidae; genus Smutsia; species Smutsia gigantea. The sequence continues at coordinate 896,945 of JAVSCE010003378.1, read as the reverse complement.
AGTGAAACAGAAAAGCACCTAGTAGCCAATAAATAAACAGCCATAGTAACATGGTTTAATTTCCCCTACACCAAAGGGAAAATGTGTATTCTGTGATATTAACTATTGTAATTGCTAATACATCATGATTTAGAGAAATAAGTTCAAAGGATAGCAAAGTCCTTGAAATTATAAGCATTCTTTGAATCTGAATTAAAAATGAGCACTATTTAATGTGGTAGGCACTGGAATGGAGGAAATAAAAAATGAAAGACCAAATATACCTTATTAAATAATGGGAAAAGTTGCTTGTTAATATGCATATTACCAAGAGAATGAATTCACTGAATGAGTTAAGAGAAAAAGTAGATTATGAAACATTATGAACAATATATTCTAATTATACATTTTTAAAATTACTATGAGCTGTGTTTCAAAGAGCTGGGAATATTCAACCCATGTCCAGACTGAGGACTGTTTTCTTTGAGCTAAATATTCCCAGTTCTTCTACAACAACTTATATGACATAAGTGTGAGTCCCTTTACATCCTAGTCACATCCCTCTAGATATACTGTGCCTTAATATTGTCCTATGAAAGATGCAGAACAGAAAACGATATTTGAGGTACAGATTGATCAGCCCCTTGCATAAGAGGCCTATTTTATACCATATTTGGGACTCAGTTTTCCATGTATGCAACCTAAGTTAATAAGGGCTTTTATGGCAGTCATATATTCCTCACTCCCATGGAACTCACTTCCCAAACCTAAAAGATTATGTTGGCATACAAAGGGTTAAATTCGTTGCCTGACTGCAGACCATCATTTATTGTCAATTAATAAATTTTTTCTTACTGGCACATCCTGGTCCTTATGAAATGGCATAGGGATATGATATTTGACAATTCAATTTGGTTTAGAGTGGTGAATATTTGTAAGGCGAAATCAAGCACTGTTCTATGTAGGTAAAGAAGTTTCAAGTATATTCTCACTTGCATATGTATTCTCTCTATAACATCTTCAAAAAGATAAATTATTCTCTTCAAAAAGAGTAATTATAAAAGCTGACATTTACTGAACCTTTACTGTGCATCACGGTAACACTATGAGGTAGATCACACATGTTCCCATTTTAGAGGTGAGAAACTTATTTATTTGCTGTGATTCTTACATAAAGAAAATTTTGCTTCACCACTCTTTAATTAACCAGAAATAGGATTCATAAAGAAAGACTGGATAGATACTAGATGCTCTCATTTTAATCTTCAGTTTTCAGAATAATGAACCAATGTCCTAACAACATCTAAAGGTAAAAATCTAAGTTATCTTTTAAAAATATTATAATGAACTCTTAGATTTTTGTGTATCTGATGTTTTTATTAATGACAACATTATTATCCTGAACATTCAAATAGTCCCATTCAAATCTTTGAACAGCAGGGGATTATTCAGGTTAGCTTCTATATCTTCTGGCACAACTCAAGTTTTTCAGTTCATTTGCTTTCAGGGATGATAAGTCCCAGACTTACCTTCTACATTTCCTGTCTCATATCTGAAACCTGCTACTTTACTGTGTAGTTCCTGTTTCTTTATTAGGAAATGGTATTCTTAAAGATCAGCTAAGCCCTAAAGGTGTTCATTGAAAATGGGTTGCCATTGTTTCCAGGGCTTTTGAGTGGGTGGAGGCAGGTGTTATCAATATTTTGGACAAAAAATAAATAAATCATGAGTTTATACTGTATTTTCAACTCAAAGATTACATGGTGTGTTCCTTAACACCTTCAACTTAATAGATTTATTGTTTTCACCTATGCTGAAAATCTTAGCTCTTAAATCACATTAACATGAGTGCTTATTGTTTCAAAGTAACAATAACAATGTTATGGTTAACAATAAGACAATTTCAGGTTTATTTTTTACAGTCTTCTTAACTGCTTTTTTACAGCTACATAGTTTTCTATTCAAATGAATATTGATACTAATTCAACTCTTAATGAACATTTGGGTTGTTTCTCATCTTTTGCTATTATAAATAGTAATGTAATGAATGCCCTTTTGTGTAAATAGCATTTTCAGTTTTAGCCAGTGTATTTTTTAAACAGATTTCTAGAAATGGAATTGCTAGTCTAGTTACATATGCATGCATATGTAATTTAGCTAGATATTACCAAATTCCTCTCCATGGTGTTGTGCCATTTTGTAATACCCCCAACGATGTGTGAGACCACTTGCTCCTCTAAAGCCTTGCCATCAGACTACATTGTCTAGCTTTTGGAATTTTGCCCACATGATAGGTATGATAACTTTTATATAAACGTATTTTAATGTGCATTTCACAAATAAGAAAAGTTGAGCATATTTTATGTGTTAAAAGACCATAAACATTTCTTTTCAAGTTAATTCTTTTTATATGTTTTGCTTGTTTAAAAAATTTAGTTAATGTTTTTTTCTTTGCAATTTTTAGAGACCCTTCATTATATAAGCAATAACAATCTTTTTTTGTTGTTTTATTGTGGTAAAATATATATAACATGAAATTTACCATTTAATCATTTTCAGTGTACAGTTCAGTGACATTAAATGTATTCCTACTGTGCTATCACCACCAACTCTCCCCACCGTCCATCTCCAGAACTTTCTCATCTTCTCGAACTGAAACTTGGCACCACTGAACAGTAACTGACCGTTCCTCCTCTTCCCGGTCCCTGGCAACCGCCATTCTCTTTTCTATGAATTTCACTCTCATAGGTACCATATATAAATGGACTCATATAACATTTGTCCTTTTATGTCAGACTTATTTCACTTATAAGTGAATAATGTCATGTTTATCCATGTTGTACCATGTGTTGGAATTTCCTTTCTTTTTATATTATTTTCTTTTTATTTTGGTATCATTAATATACAATTACATAAGCAACATTGTGGTTACTAAATTCCCCCCATTATCAAGTCCCCCCCACCAACCCCATTACAGTCACTGTCCATCAGCACAGTAAGATGCTATAGAGTCACTACTTGTCTTCTCTGTGTTGTACAGCCCTCCCTGTGCCCCCCAGCATTACATCTGCTAATCGTAATGCCCCTTTTTCCCTGTTGTCCCTCCCTTCCCACCCATCCTCACCAGTCCCTTTCCCTTTGGTAACTGTTAGTCCATTCTTGGGTTCTGTGAGTCTGCTGCTGTTTTGTTCCTTCAGTTATTCCTTTGTTCTTATGCCCCTCAGATGAGTGAAATCATTTGGTACTTGTCTTTCTCCGCCTGACTTATTTCACTGAGCATAATACCCTCTAGTTCCATCCATGTTGTTGCAAATGGTAGGATCTGTTTTCTTCTTATGGCTGAATAATATTCCATTGTGTATATGTACCACATCTTCTTTATCCATTTATCTACCGATGGACACTTGGTTGCTTCCATTTCTTGGCTATTGTAAATAGTGCTGCGATAAACATAGGGGTGCATATGTCTTTTTGAAACTGGGATCCTACATTCTTAGGGTAAATTTCTAGGAGTGGAATTCCTGGGTCAAATGGTATTTCTATTTTTAGTTTTTTGAGAAACCTCCATACGGCTTTCCACAATGGTTGAACTAGTTTATATTCCCATCAACAATATAGGAGGGTTCCCCTTTCTCTGCATCCTCACCAGCATTTGTTGTTCCTATTCTTTTCTATATTGACCATCCTAACTGGTGTAAGGTGATATCTCATTGTAGTTTTAATTTGCATTTCCTTGATAATTAGCAATGTGGAGCATCTTTTCATATGCCTGTTGGCCATCTGAATTTCTTCTTTGGAGAGGTGTCTGTTCATATCCTCTGCCCATTTTTTAATAGGGTTATTTGCTTTTTGGGTGTTGAGGCATGTGAGTTGTTTATATATTTTGGATGTAAACCCCTTGTTAGATATGTCATTTACAAATATATTCTCCCATATTTTAGGATGCCTTTTTGTTCTGCTGATGGTGTCCTTTGCTGTACAGAAAAGCTTTTTAGCATGATGTAGTCCCATTTGTTCATTTTTTATTTTGTTTCCCGTGCCTGAGGAGACGTGTTCAGGAAAAAGTTGCTCATGTTTATGTTCAAGAGGTTTTTGCCTGTTTTCTTCTAAGAGTTTTATGGTTTCATGACTTACATTCAGGTCTTTGATCCATTTTGAGTTTACTTTAGTATATGGGGTTAGACAATAATCCAGTTTCATTCCTTGCATGTAGCTGTCCAGTTTTGCCAACACCAGCTGTTGAAGAGGCTGTCATTTCCCCATTTTATATCCATGGCTCCTTTATCATATATTAATTGACCATATATGGTTGGGTTTATATCTGGGCTCTCTAGTCTGTTCCATTGGTCTATGGGTCTGTTCTTGTGCCAGTACCAAATTATCTTGATTACTGTGGCTTTGTAGTAGAGCTTGAAGTCGGGGAGCATAATCCCCCCTGCTTTATTCTTTATTCTCAGGAATGCTTTGGCTATTTGGGGTCTTTTATGGTTCCATATGAATTTTAGAACTATTTGCTCTAGTTCGTTGAAGAATGCTGTTGGTATTTTGATAGGAATTGCATTGAATCTGTAGATTGCTTTAGGCAGGATGGTCATTTTGACAATATTAATTCTTCCTATCCATGAGAACAGATTGTGTTTCCATTTATTGGTATCTTCTTTAGTTTCTCTCATGAGTGTCTTGTCGTTTTCAGAGTATATGTCTTTCACTTCCTTGGTTAGGTTTATTCTTAGGTATTTTATTCTTTTTGATGCAATTGTGAATGGAATTGTTTTCCTGATTTCTCTTTGCCCTAGTTCATCATTAGTGTATAGGAATACAACAGATTTCTGTGTATTAATTTTGTATCCTGCAACTTTGCTGAATTGAGATATTAGATCTAGTAGCTTTGGGGTGGATTCTTTAGGGTTTTTTTTATGTACAATACCGTGTCATCTGCAAACAGGGACAGTTTAACTTCTTCCTTGACGATCTGGATGTTTATTTCTTTGTGTTGTCTGATTTCCATGGCTAGGACCTCCAGAACTATGTTGAATAAAAAAAGTGCCGAGAGTGGGCATCTTTGTCTTGTTTCCAATCTTAAAGGAAAAGCTTTCAGCTTCTTGCTGTTAAGTATAGTGTTGGCTGTGGTTTTGTCATATATGGCCTTTATGATGTTGAGGTACTTGGGAATTTCCTTTCTTTTGAAGCTGAATAGTATCCCATGTATATAATACATTTTGTTTATTCATCCATCTCTGGACATTTTGGTTCTTTCCACCTTTTGGCTGTTCTGAGTAGTGCTGCTATGAACATACATGTACAAATATCTGGTTGAGTCTCTACTTTTAAACTTTTGTGAATATAACTAGACATAGAATTGCTGGATCATATGGTAATTTTATTTTAATTTTTTGAGGAATATCATAACTTTTCCACAGCAGATGCACCATTTTAAATTCCCACAATGCAACTCAGGGGTTCCAATTTCTCCACACCTTTGCCAACACCTTTTATTTTTATAAAAGCCATCCTTATAGATATGAAGTGATATTTTATTTTGGCTTTGATCTGCATTTCCCTAATAATTAGTGATGTTGAGCATCTTTTAGTGTGGTTATTGGCCATTTATATATCTTCTTTGGGGAAATGTCTATTCAAGTCCTTTGTCCATTTCTTAATTGAGTTATTTTTGTTGCTATTGTGGGGTTATAAGGGTTATATATCCCAGATAGTAATCCACTATCAGATATATTAGCTTCAAATGTTATCTCCCCCTCCATGGGTCACATTTTCACTCTGTTGATTGTGTTCTTTGATGCACAGACTTTTCGATTTTGATGAAATCCAACTTACCATTTTTTCTTTTATTACCTGTGTTTTTGATGTCATAACCAAGAAATCCTTGCAAAATCCAGTGTCATTAAGCTTTTCCTCTTTTTTTTCTAATAGTTTTACTTTTTTAGCTCATATATTTAGGTCTTTAGTCCATTTTGAGTTGATTTTTATATGTGGCTTAAAATAAGGGTCCAACTTCTTTCCCATGTGTTTTCTATCACTATATGTTAAAAAGACTGTCCCCTCCCAATTGAATGGTCTTGGCACCATTGTCAAAAAACATTTGAACATATATGTGAGGGTTTATTGCTGGGCTCTGTGTTCCATTTCATTGGTCAATATGTCTGTCTTGATGCCAGAATAATATTTTGTTTGTAACAAAGTAGTAAATGTTTTCCCAGTTTATTATTTGTGTTTTTTACTTTGGTTATAGTACTTACTTTTGCCACACAAAAAGTTATTTTATTTTTATGTGGCTAAATTTGTCAGTGTTTTTCTTTACTGCTTCTGTGTTTGTGTCATGGGAAAGTTTTCTCTGAACCAATATTATAAACTAACATGCTTGTATTTTCTCCTAGTACATGAATACCACTATAAAGTGTTCAAAGAAAAAGAAACATTGACCCCTTTAGCACATGCATGATAATAAACCAACTTGAAAAAAGACTATACAGACACTGCTGGCCAAGTTAGAATGTAATCTTCTGTTTACTAGTAATGATGACGACCACATGATGATTATATCTAAGTATCTGAGGACCTCATATTCTGTACAAGGCACTCTGCCTACACTAAATATAGGGAGAGAAGGAAAACAGTTGTAAGAACTTTAACTTCAGTGTTATATAAACCCAAGTTCTAATACATGTTTTACTAGTTTAGCTCCACACTGTGACTTTTTACTGGTGTCACTTTGGGGAAATTTCTTACCTTCATCAAGTCTCATTTCAAAATCTGTAGAATGGGAATAGTAATAGGATTTACATCATGGAGTTGTTACAGAGTTAAACAAGATCAAACACATAAAGTCCACGGTGATTAGAATTAAGTATTCACTATGTATTAAATACTGTTAATAAAATTGGTAATAATTATTTCATAAGATTCTCAATTTATGATTGAAATTACTGAAGTAGTGAGAAATTAGGTAAAGTCAGATAACTAGCATGTCAGGATTGGGATGCAAACCTAACCTCTGATCTGTTTTTACTACAATGGTCCTATTCCTCTTCTTTGTAACTAGAAAGTCATTTTCATATGAATGTTCATTTTTAGAAAAGCCTAGAGTAGAGGGACTTGGTTATTAAGGTTATTATTATTTCTTCTGATTAGTAACTATGGTAAAATTATACAAGACACTTAGTGTACAAAGCATAATGCATGACTCCATGCTCTTTGTCTCTTTTACCACAGTCAAATGGTAAATAATCAAATAACTCAGAGAAGATGAGGACTGAGCAGGTGTCACTGGATTGAATAATTAAGATCTCATGGTTGATTTCTGAGGCAGAAACCACATTGTATTCTGGTAGCAGTAGGGCTAACATAATAGCTAAGATTAAACATGCTTTCTGGGGCAGAGCAGGAGCTAGGAGAAGGCCCAGCATGGAGGCAGAAGATGGATAGTGGGGAACATTTATTCCCTCTGGCTCATATTTTCATAAATGAAAAGAATATCCATTCTACTCTCCCAAAATTATGGGAGAAATATTTTCTGCTTATCTCTGACCTTCTGCTTTTCACAATAGATGAGTGACTTATCTGTTGTTAATTTGGCAAAGAAGGTTAAGTCCCTGACTCTTGTTCCTATAGCCAGCCTGCAAGCCAAGTATAGAGAGAGTGCCTTCTGGTCTGCTGTTATAGAAGAAAATGCAATTTAATAAAAACTATTTGGCCGAACATCCCAGTCAACTTTGCCAAAAATTAACATTTTGATATCTCTTTGTCTAAACATGGAAGGAGAAAAAGGAATGTAATGGGGCAGTAATAGGTGGAAGTTGAAGCAGATAGGTGGATGGCTTCAGTAGGTTCCAGTAGTAGTAATACAGGCAGTACCTAGGTCCGGGTTAGAGCACTTAACGCAGAGATTCAAAACTGAATCTGAGGTGTGATAATTGCTTCCTGTGGATTAGATTTATCCCAGAATCTAAGCACAGCTTACCTGTTGGGACTGGAATTCTTGGACTCAGGTGTGAGGACTGGAGGGATGCCATGCATAAAACAAAAAATGTGGATAAATGGAGACAACAACATATATTGACTGAACTTTTGAGAAATGAGATGCTGAATGAAAAGCTAGAAATCAAACACTTTATTAGTAATGTAGCAAGAAGGATTGAGAAGGGCTTATCTAAGGCCTGGGAAATCTGTGGAGCTCTTGAAAAGGGTGACCCTTGACGATATGAGGGTGGAAGCTAATTCCTGGAGTGGATCCTGGAAGGCTAGGTGGGGACAGGCTCCAGGGCAGAGAAGAAGTGGGTAGACTTGAGAAGGAAGAGCACTCCTGAGAAAAGACGGGGGAAAAAAGAGAATGGCTAAAGGAAAAGGAAAATTTAAAGGGAGAAGCTCTGAAATTGAAGGAGATCTTGTTTAGATAGAGGGTAAGGAAAACAGCTGAGGGTGACATGCAGAGTCAGCACGTTTGAGGATGAAGAAATGGTGTAAACAGCCATAAAGCTATGAAAAACGGATTGGCATTAACGATGTAAGTGATGCTGGCAAAGTAAATCCGCGGTGAACCTGTCGAGTCTAGTTTCCATTCGTCTGGCAAAGTGCTGTTGTCCAGGATCAAAGGCACAGCAGAGAGGGGATGGGAATTGGATTGAATGAATTCGGCAGACCAAACACATTTTAATTTTTCTTTCTTAATAATTATGGATTTTCCCCTGAGGGTCATCATTTTAAATAACTCTTCTCTCAATGTGGTAGTATGGTAGTAAATATAGAAGTTGTAAAAGGTAAGGCTGAACTCAAAATGTACCTGGGAAATAGCTTGTTTTAGTTTGTGGTTTATTTTTGAACTAAATTCAACATCTCAGGTTGTGAGTGCTAATATTTATCGAACACCTAAGACATGCAGACATTTGCTAGGGCACCACACAGATATATGTAACTTGATTTAATTAAGTATTACAAGGTTCTGGATCATTTATTTAACAATTTTGGATCACTTATCCAATAACTGTACATGTACTAACTGCATCTCTCTGCAACATAATACAATGTGTAAATACACAGTCCTTTCTCTCCTTTATCTGACACCCACTTGTGCCAGTAAGACATAAAGCAGATATAGTCATTTAACAATATTGAAAAAATAAGTATAGTGAAGTACCACTATGCTGCACAAATTTTCAGAGGAATGAACAACATGAGAAAACTTTTTTATTGAAGTATAGTTGATATAAAATACTATATTGGTTTCAAGAGTACCACATAGTGATCTGACAGTTATCTGCACTACCAAATGCTGACCACTCTAAATATAGCTACCATCTATCATCATACAAAAAGATTACAATATGACTATATCCCCTATGTTATGCCTTTCATCCCCATGACGTATTTATTTTACAGCTGGAAGTTTTTCCTTCTTTAATCCTCTTCACTGATTTCACCCACCCCCCCACCCTTCTCCCCTGTGGCAACCACAGGTTTGTTCCCTGTGTTTATGAGTCTTTTCTTTGTTTATTTTGGTTTTTAGGTTCCACAGATAACTGAAATCATATGGTATTTGTCTTTCTCTGCAACATAAGCTATCTTTGGGATGACGGGCAAGACTTGGATGAAAAACAAAAGAGAGGATAGGATATTTCAATCCATAGCTGCGTGTGCTGGAACCACCAGAGCTTGCAGGCCCAACTACTATGTGAAAGGAGTAAAGACAATGTTTGAATCAGATATACTGAGATTCAGAGGCTGGGTGGGGTTGGAAAGGCTGCTTGCTGGAAGGAAAGTACGGAAACATATCCCTCAGAGTCTGTACCACTGATTGGTTCATCTGCTAGTACTAGCTCCTCTAGGTTGTTTTGGACATGACAGTGCAACCATGGACTGCTTTTTTTATATAGTGTTCTATGAATTTTATTCCATAACCTTTTCAAAACATGAAGTCTGCAAGAATTGGTGTTGTCTGAAAGCATTAAACTAGGTCACTGCCCTTCAAGCAATCCTCAGCTGACCAACCCATTACTCCAAATTAAACTGGAAATCACTAAGTTTAGAGCAAGCCAAAGGCCCTTAAGCAACCTAAACTTTTCCCTCTCTTAATTCTTAAAATATTCCAAATAAATATGAAGAGGTAGCAATTTAAACTTTTAGATTTTTATTTTTAAATCCAAAAGCTGAGTTCAGATGTTTTATTTTTTATAGGTCTAAAAGTACCTAATGGATTGATAACCATTTTATTATGTCTCTTGAAAATAAAAAGAAACATCCTGGGAAATGTTATTTTGACAAGTACTTGAACAAAACCTGCCATAATATATATCCTATAACTCCTAAACCTACAGCAGGTCAGCTATAACACCAGGCTGACTCTGAATCAGAAAGTCCTGGGCAGCTGTGTGAGTTGTAGGCGATCTCAGGAGTCACCTTTGCTTGGTCTACTTGCTCCTCCCAAATCCCTGGCTCTACATACAAACCAGTTAGGTGAGTAGTCTGGTCCGGGCTACCACACCTTTTGACCCACACCTCCTACTGTACCTACACTAAGCCAGATTCTTTCCTTTATTTAACAAAAATACTTATGGATCAGCCACTCTGTGTAAGCTACTAGGATCCAGTGTAAAAAGCAGGTGTGGCTTCTGAAGCTTATATCTGAGCAGGGAAGGCAGATGTTGAGTAACTACAAGGTTAATTACTGAATTGTAGACATGGTAAGTGCTCTGAAGAAGTAATACAGAACACTCCTAAGAGAATGACCTGGTCTGATGGACTCAAGGAAGCCTTTGTCCAGTCAAGGAATACTACACATGTAGCAAATTTATTACCCTAGAGAGATTCTAGATTGTAAGAGAACAAGCAAATTATCATCAAACAAATCTTCTTTTGCACTTACAATGTCTCATGAACTCTCATAATTTTATAAACATTAACTCTATCCTTATAACTTTTCTACAAGGTAGATGGTATAGTTATCATCACCCCCATTTCACATATGGGAAACTGAGGCACAGAGAGGTCAAGTAGCTTGCACACGGTCACCTAGTGATATATGGCTAGCCAGGATTTGGACCCTGTGCTCCTGACCACCATGCTCTGATGCTTCTCTTACACAGTCCGTATAAAGCACAGGGGAAGAAGACAATGCATCAAGGTGTAAAATATGATGTGATTAGCTAAAGTACATTTGTCTTCTGCATCCAATAGCAAAATTCAATCAGATCAAGGATCACTAAATTCCACCAGAAGTCAAAGTGGAGCTGGATATTTTGATATATAATTTTTATTTCTTTCTCACCTAATTTTTCCCCTTACTCTTTTCCAAATCCAAGCCAAATAGCCAATCTGTGCTCTACCACCTGAATTAGAAAGTAAAGTAGCCCCTATCTTTCTGGCTTTTCTTTCCAAATATAAAACTAAGCCCATAAAAGAATATTCAGACAGGATGCATAAGGAAGACATTTTTTTTTTTTTTGGTAGAAGCAAGCTAAATTTGAAAAAATCAGGGGGAAGAGAAGGGCTTTCTCCAGGGAAGGAGATCTTGGAGCAGGAGTCAGATGCAGCCTCCAGGAAGCATCCAGAGAGGCAGAAGAGCCTGGTACTGAATAGTCCGGTCATGGCTGTAAGTATTGAGGAAGGAGAACATGCAAGCATCCGAGCGCCACCTGATGGAAGGAACAGAGAATGTGGGAAGAGACAATTGCTGTGAATTCAGCAGGATACAATCAGGAAACCACTGTCTTCATTTATGTTCTGGTGGATGTATCCTTACTACTCAGCAACGTCTCAGAGAGATCCCTCCCATAGCATTTCTGGACATTTCAACCTTGCCACAGTCTCATTCTTGGGTAAGCATAAGTCTAACTTTAATTTCCTGTTCTGACTAAAGCTCTTCTCTCAGTTAAGGTCCTACCCTGGCTTTGTTTGGGTACCAGGAACAGAAGGAAACAGCCTGTTTTTCCTGCTGTCTTCTAAACTCCAACTCCCAACACCACCGCACCGCCTCCCACCCAGTGTGGATGAAGAGGGCTGAGAAGAAAGAGTAAAGGTCTATTCGCTTAGCTTTTGCTGTTTGTAGTTCTGTCAAATGTAGACTCTCCGTTATGTTTTATTTGCTGATTATTTAAATACTCCCCCGTGGGGGAATTCTAGTTTGCACAGTTTTCCAGTGAGACACCTTTCATATCACGTCTTACCATTCCTGCAGCTGCCACCTCTTGTGTGCACCCACAATCTCTTTCTGTTGGGATCTGTTCACTTCAACAGGCAGCCTCTTGAATTGGCTCAAACCTGGCTCCCCTCTGGAGTCTACTTGGTGTGCGAAATCCCAGAGCAATGACATATGTTAGAGGCAGAGAAGATTTCCAAGAGAGGCAGAGGCTAAAATATATTCCAGCCAGGAAATATGGGAAGGCCAGAGACAGAAATTAACTTGAGATACAGAAAATAAATGGATATTTCTTGCATTTCTATGTTTGTGATTTGAGAGTCATACCTGTTAAAACAGTTAAGTCTCCTATATGAATTTTGCTCCTGAAATTGTGTAACACACAATCCTAATCATCTATTAATGTAGGACAAGAAGTTTTTGCCTGTCACAATAAATTTCTTTGGACTTAGAATATTATAGAGGAGGAGAAGTCAATTGCCATTATCCTGTGGAAGACTGAAGGAACAATTTATTTTCTAACCAATTTGTACCATGGAAATTATGGTATCCAACGAGGAGTACATTCTGGTTTCTTATTTTAAGAGTTTAAAAACAGTCTTCCTCTCCCTCCCTCTCCCTCTTTCTTCTTTTGTCAATTGGTGAGTGGCCAATAAATATACATGTGTAATAGGTTTTTCCAAAATGAAATGATTCATGTTAGGACAAAATGCCCTCCTCCATACATTTGAAATTGTTTTATTTAATTTTATTCCACCCTATTGGATCCCTAATATTTCTGTCTGTCATCAATAGAAATGATGATGGCATAAAATCTGCATGTCTAACATCTTTTTATCAGGAAAAATTAGCTGATGTGAAAGACATAATTCTTTATAAAATTTATTTTGAACACATTTAAACAATGAGTTTCAATCTGCCAATTTCACAGAAAAAGGCATTTATGAGTGTATAGGGAACTTTGAGGACGATTACAAAAAGCTCATAACCAGTTGAGGGATGGGCCTTAGAAGAGAAGTATGAACTACTGACCTGAAATTGTTATGAAACCATGTCATCCTCAAGTCACTGCTAATCACTAATTGTCACAAAGTTGGCTTCTGCTCACCATTTACTTTCTAGATTTTATCTTGTCCTTGTGTGACAGCTGGGGATCATGTTTTGCCAATTTTCTATTCCATTGATATGTGTTAATTTTCAAGACAGCAATAAAACCTTGTGTTGTGTTGGGAAAAAAACATTGTTACCTGAGCATTTACCCAATATTAATAACCATCCTGAAAGAATAAAATTTCATAGTTAAAAGTATATGATGCTACTGAGTCATTGGATTCTATTTGATCTCTAAAGAGCTATTAAATGTTGCTGGGTCAACTTTGACATGCTTAGTTAATGGGAAAAAGAGAACAAAGAAAATAAACTTCTATAATAGGTCTGCAAATTAAAAAGAAGGCAGCATGGTTGGGGGTCTCTCAGGAATCACACATCTATGTATTCTGCCTCTCACTTTGACTTTCTGACTTGTCAAATCTTTTTGATTTTTCAATTACACATCTCTGAATCCTTAGAAAGGTAACAAAATATCAACCAAGCAAATCTGTTAAAAATTCTCGGAAAAGAAAGCAAAAGCTTAGAAATGGCTGTTCTCAGTTAACAAAATATCAACCAAGCAAATCTGTTAAAAATTCTCGGAAAAGAAAGCAAAAGCAAGGAGGGTGGAACCGAAATAGAAATGGCTGTTCTCAGTTCAGAGCACATTGTATGATTTGGGAGGATGACATGGTTTCATAACAGTTTCAGGTCAGTAGTTCATACTTCTCTTCTAAGGCCCATCCCTCAACTGGTTATGAGCTTTTTGTAATCGTCCTCAAAGTTCCCTGTACACTCATAAATGTCTTTTTCAGTGAAATTGGCAGATTGAAACTCATTGTTTAAATGTGTTCAAAATAAATTTTATAAAGAATTATGTCTTTCACATCAGCTGATTTTTCCTGATAAATAGATATTAGACATGCAGATTTTATGCCATCATCATTTCCATTGATGACAGACAGAAGTATTAGGGATCCAATAGGGTGGAATAAAATTAAATAAAACAATTTCAAATGTATGGAGGAGGGCATTTTGTTCTAACATGAATCATTTCATTTTGGAAAAACCTATTACACATGTATATTTATTGGCCACTCACATATCCCCTAGACACACATGTGTTAGGCAAAACATAGTGATGGGCTGAGAAATATCCCACGCTATTGTACTCAGTGGTTATTAAAATCCTGGAACCAGTGCACTGAGTGGGCAGTAAACTGGGTTAGATATGATAGCCGGCAACAGCATCTACCAGGCAACACTTTTGAGTGGGAGTCATGTTTCTAAATTCCATTCAAGGCAATCCTCGTTGCAAATTGTATCTCTTGACTCCTTAATTTCTGCAGCATTAAAGATTGAGGGAAATGCTTGGGAAGAGAAAACATTGCTGAAGATTCTCGAGGTCTTGTTTTACCAGCTTTCCATTTCATACCAATTTATAATTCACACAATAATCAGGTATTTCTTAAACCCATGTGGGGAATCCCTAGCCTTGAAACCTTTAAAATATCTGAGGATTCTTGTTACTTCCCTCAGGTGATGAAAGTGGTTTAGAGTATAGCCCTCCTCTACCATATTCATGTAATTATATGTGGATCTAGGTAGTCCATATGGTGCCTACTTTTTATAAATATATTGCATATATTAATTGTTAATAGTTAAACCTTAAGCCAGGAATTTTGACCTGGAATTTGAAGAGAAAGGCAAATGGGAACTTCTTAGCCGAGCCCAAGAAAAGTGGAATGTTCTCAATTCTGGCTGCATATTTGAATTACCTGAGAGATTTTTTTTGTGACTACTGACTCCTTGGCCCTACTCCAAGCCAGCTGAATCAGATGTGCTTAGGAGGCTTGGGCAGTAGCGTCTTACAAAGTTAGCCAGATGTTTTTGATGGGTAGCTAGAGTTGAGACCCACTGGAAAAGGTAAACCAACTGTAAGTGAGAAGAGGATGTGCCTTAAGGCTGTGGAAGACTCTGGGGAATAGGACAAAATTGTACTTAGAGAATGATAGCATCGTCTTGGGAGCAGTTCTGTAAAAAGGGAAAAGAATGGAGAACCAATGAGAGCTTGATAGAATAAAGTACCTAGGCTTCTAAGATCACCAAGTAAGAAGGACTTGGTCTGGGGTGGGGCTGAATCTGAATGAAAAGACAATAAATAATGCCCAGAGTGTCTCTTAATCTAAGACATATTCTACTCTGATTTAGTAATTGTCATTCTGCAGAATAGCCAACAAATCCTGCAATTAAAGAATTTTTAGAGTTCCAAAAATTGCTATTCATGTTTACACCTGAGCAGACGTCTAAGAGAAAAAGTTTGCATCAAAGAAGCCAACTGTTTATTGAGCATGTGGTCTGTGAAAAATATCATGGGAGATATAAATAGATATAAGATATGGTCCTTGCCTCCAATACGCATATTTCCAATGAGCAGAAAGGTAATTGTGATAATAGTATTTATGTTACATATTACTGCAAATTTTCAATTTTAAATCATCCTTCTTCACATTCTTCTTCAACACAGCTGAAGAAGTATTTAAAAAGAGATAGTAACCAGATATCATGTAGTGGGTCAGACTGTAGGTGCTGTAGTTTTAGAGAAAGAAGAGATAGCTATGGACAGAGCTGACCTAGGAAGAGGTTTCACAGGGGGCTTAGAGCTGAACTGGGTTTGATGGTTGAATTGGGTGTAGATAAGTGAAAAGAGGGTGTTTTTGGTTCTGAGGACATCTTTGCCTGGCATTGCTATTGTCTGTTGGGGAAGTCAGAGACAGGTTTGGTTTGCTGATGCTTTGGAGGCCCCCCTCAAGTGTCGTCAGGATAGGCAACACCTCATATGGGCCAGCTTCCACAAAAGGCTGGATAACCAGACCTCTGCACTGCCACACCGTTCACAGTGCACTCTGTGAACCACACATGTCCATCACCTTAACTACCTGGAAGTCTTTCCCAGGCCAAAGCAATTTTATCTAAAGGAAGGGCACCAAATCTGAAAACACAGTTGGATATAAAATAAATGGTTTATTGATTTGACATTATAATACATGGCAAAATAGTATTTTATGTTTCCAGGTTTCATAGGCGACCCTGTATGCATGTAAGTTCATTAAATGCTAATGTTCTGGGAGAGGTTAGCTCCCATCAGCAAGCCTCATCAACAATGGGATAAATGAAAGGAATCTGAGTATGGAGAGAAAAAGAGAGAGAAGGGCCCCTAGTGGGAGGCAAGGTGCCAAGAGGAGGGAGGAAGCATTCAAAGGGCAGTGGGCAGACAGCTAACAGAAGGTTGTCTGCTCCATAGTTTTCCTGGGGACGTCATTGTCGGGATGTCCTAGAATTCTCCTAGAACTGCAGCTGCAGCTCACCAAACCTGGCTGTTCAATGGCAGGGCCGGGGAGGCTCCCCAGTGAATCGGAATCACTGAGCAGGGACCAGGGATGCACAACGTATAAAAGGGCCACAGATGTGCTGATGTGCAGACACACCCTGGACCTCAGCTGTCCTCCCAGGAGAGGCCTGGGATGGATCTTGCAGTTTGATGTGAGTCACCACAGAAGCTGCAGAGTAAAGGTAGCTTTAGGTTTTAGACCATGATAATCAGACTCCAATGTGCATAAAGATAGTCCTTTAAATGGAGATGTCTGGGCACCACCCCAGAGGTTTATGCTTCAGCACATTGTAGGTTCAGACCAGGAATCCGTGCCCTTCATGAATGTCCCAGGTGATCCTGATGCAGGTGGTTCAGGGACCAAAACCTGAGAAACACTGAGCTGGGGGTTGTCAGGGCACAGATCAGGAGCCGTCACTATGCACAACTGAGCGCACTGACCAGCAGAGAGGCCAGATGGCCCAGCCTGCCACGTCCTCCCGGGCTAGACTGGGGGACAGCACTGCCATGCGGGTGGTGAAAGAGAGTATCTGCACACACAGCATAGGCCATGCCTCCTTGTGAGGAAAGGTGTCCCTCTTTTCCTCTTTGTAAAGAAGGAAGTGTGTTAACCTCCGAAGTGGATCAGACTGAGGTGGGAAAGAAGAGCCTTCAGCTGAGCAGAGGAGATGGGTTATTTCACAAACTTGTGGAGATTTCCCTCAATTTTTACATGGTGATGCTTCCATGGAGAGTAATTTAACTTTCTTTCTAGAAAGATCTTTTAAAATTTCAAGATAGATTTCTGTGAAGGCAATTTTTTTATGTTGAAGATTTCTCTTAATACTAATAGCAAAGTGACTTAGATATATTCATAAAGAAACAGCCATTTAAAAAATATCCTGAAATCTTCATGACATGTAACAAAGGTCTTTTTTATTTATGGTTTTTCTTATATGTTGTGTTGTCTCCGTTTGAGGGTTTTTCATCCCCGAGCAAGTTCACTGTGGATGAGGTGAGACTGAGAAATGACAATGGAGCATTTTTTGGGTAAAAGCGTTTATACGCAGCTTTATCCTCACAGGGGTAGGTCAGGACTAGAATGAAGTCTGTATCCCACAGTCTGCAGGTCCGTGAGCCACTCCGCCTCTGCCTCTGCCCAGAGCACTGGGCGGGGCTCTTTATATAGTGACTCGGTCAGTACTGGCTCATTGCCCGCGGGTGTGGAAGCAGCAGCCCAGCAGCAGGCCAGCTACATCACCATGTAGTTCAGGGTCGGGTGAGGAGCCTGGCCACAGACACGTCCATTTTCCCCACATGTGAATATATATTGAATATACACAACAGCTATGATCATTTGCAAAATCTCTAACAAAAAGAAAATTATTCCTGTAGATGGCACTGTTCACTACTATTTACAAGTTAATTCAGTGAGGAAACATTCCCCTCGCCCCAAATCTGTTTTTACAATAATATACATCCAACCTCCATTTTTTTAAAGCATTGCTTACAAGGAGCCCAATCATTGTGTCCATTTCCAGACCTACATTGAGTAACTTTGTCAAAATGTATTAAATAGAGAAGTACTTATTATTAATCTTGTTTGAGAGTGGAAAGCATTTAACTTGCTCCTTTTCCTTCAGTGCGGCTAGGACAGCTGCCCTTCTCCCCCACCGGCCCCCAGACACACTGCAGATGCTCTCTCTTTAAAAAAGGATATAGGGTAAAAAATCAATTTCCGGCCAGAACTGTACTGGTGTTTAAATGAAATTATGTTTGTTTTGGGATTACACCTAGCTGTTCTCTAATTTCAATTTCTCCCCAACATTATAATACATTTATGAACAAATATTTTATTGTGTCTTTTGACACGAGAAAGAACTAATGTGTAATTGATGTGGTTAGCCAATGTGACCAGAAGGGGCAGTGGTATGGGCTTTGGGGTTCCAGTCCCTGCTCTAATCATATGACCCTGGATATAGCAATTAAGTTTCTAAGCACCATTTTCATTATTGTATTTTTATCATTTACATTATCACTGTATAATTGTGATAACAACGCCTACTCCATAGGGATATTATGAAAATGAAACTAGACAATGTAAGCCTCCAGTACAATGCATGGTGTGTGGTAGGTATGCAAGGAGTGGTGTCTGTTGTTTATGTTGTTATATCAAACTTTATTTCTTAGAGTCAGGCATGCCTTACCCAAACTTCCTTCAAGAACTTCAGAAAAATTAATTCTCTAATTTCCATTAGCAATATTATTTGCCTAATTCTCCCCCAACCTAAGTGATACTAATTTACTGTGTTTTCTCATCATTAGCATCAAACCTATATTCTTAAGCTTCTTGGGCTTTAGAGGAACATGGAGGCAATTCAGCAAGCATCATTTACTGTTGAAGGTTAAAGCAGCTGCTGTACCCTGTAATCTCTACACAGCTGCCAATATTAATTTAATACAGAGAGGCGAACACATGGCTGAAACGTTTAGCACTGTATCTATTTTTCCCATCTCAGTTAATATTATGAAAATTATATATTGTCTACAAAAGTTAGTATTTTTAGTTAGTGATAGTTTTCCAATATCAGGGCACTAAGTACATCAAAGTGCCAAGGTATTCTACTTTGAATTAAAATTTGATATCTGTTAGCAATCAATTTGATTAAAATTCACAACAGAGAGGTGAACACATGGCTGAAATGTTTAGTGCTGTATCTGTTTTTCCCGTCTCAGTTAAGATTATGAAAATTATATATTGTCTACAAAAGCTAGTATTTTTAGTTAGTGATAGTTTTCCAATATCAGGGCACTAAGTACATCAAAGTGCCAAGGTATTCTACTTTGAATTAAAATTTGGTATCTGTTAGCAATCAATTTGATTAAAATTCACAAGCCAAGCAGAAAAAGATTAACAAAAAGAACTGAAATATTCAGAAGAAAGAAAAATACCAACTAGTAAAGAGAAGGTGGGAACTCACCCTAACAACTTGAATTTTCTATATTTATCCATGTGTATTTGCTTCACTTGCTTGTCAGTTTTAATTGGTCTGCAACATGCTGTGCTTCTAATGTATTCAGAATTTCAATTGTTGTTTCTGTCATCTATTGTAGTATCCCTAAATGCAGTGTATTCCTAGTGAATAATAAGGGTTTCTCTCTTTATAGAAATAAATAGCTTATTAAATCTATTGTTAGTTTTATACCTGATGATACAACTACTTAGAAGTGCAGAAAATGGGAAACTGTCTTCTTCACAAATCATATTCGCTTTACTAAGAGCAAAGATGATTCATCAGGGTCGGCCCAGTGCTGATTAAGATTTTGTAAAGGTTAAAGCAAAGGCAGGTATATACCAAAATGTCAGAAGTTCACTACTAATATTCATCTCTTTGAAATGCAATTGTGTTTGGATGCCAAAGCTATTTTTAAAAAGGGAAGAATCCCATTCTGCTTGTGTATATGCATGTGTGCAAGTACATATACCTGCATAAACCTTGATCTTCTTAGAAGCTGAGAGGCCACATGATAACTCTGCAGAGCATAGGCCTGGAGGAAAGACAGATCTAGATTCCTAGATACATAGCACCATTTATTGGTTTTCTTACCTTGGGAACTTATTTGACTTTTCCAAAGCAGAGCTTTGTTGTCTATAAAAAATGAGGATAATAATACATATGCTATCTGAAGTGATTGGTGTATTTTATCACAATGCCTGAAATGTAGGAGATGCTCAATACTTGTTTAAAAATTAACTCAGAACATAGGTGATCCCTTCAACAACTTCAAAGATGAAAATCTGGATTTGCAGCAATAAACAATTAGTTGTTGCTAATTCTTTTTAAACATAATTTTAAGAGAAATAATAGAATCACTTTAAAAAGCATTTATTAGTACATTTAAAATTTAACAAAAATAACACTGTACAACATACTATTAAGTACAGAAAAATATACTGTAGAATTAACTGAACACCAAAGGGCAAGGCATCACATTGCTCTTCACTCCTATTAATAAAAATGAACTTCCTTACTTGAGTAACACCTGACAAGTGTCTTTCTATGCTTTACTTTAAATAGGACTGGTTGGTATTTGGATACTGAGGTTTGTCAGTTTAGCTATTGTCAATATGTATGTATATATTCTTTTCCCTGTTAGAGATATTAGTTAACATATGCCTAATACGTATATAGAAAGGTTTAGCAAAATAAACATAAAGGAGACTTAAAGGTCAGGGGTAGGGGGTTGGGACCCACTTTCCTCTCTCTTTTTCTCTGCATGTCTTCCAGATCTCTCACCTGATATGAAAAGCTGGAAAAACATTTAAAATCCCAGATGGCTTTATTGATGGGATAATAAAATTGAATTACCATATGTGGATACTGGATACACTAATGAATCCAGGCTTGTATGTTCTATGATTATTGAAAATGTTATTAGGATGTATTATCATAAGGTCTTCATTTTAAATAGGATTTTCTTCTAAGATAAATAGTTTGATATTATGTTTGCCAGTTTTTCTGGAAAATGAAAAACTGAACTAAGGACATGAGGTTAGCTGTAACTTGGTATTATGTGTGTTTAACAGAGGATGTGTGGGTGAAAAAAAGTTGGTAGTCTCCTGACTTGATTATGATTCTGAGAAATAAGACTTGGTAAGTTCAACCACTGACTTCCTTGATGAACCACTTTGAAAAGATAATTAGCCTAAATGCAACTAAAAGACTAAAATACATCTGCAAAATGATAGCATACACAGAAAGGATGATGAGGATATTGATTTGGTCCCTAAACTCATGCTCATATCAAACGTGTGGGTTGTTACTTGATTCTGGCACCACCAAGAGTTGTAGGGCCCTCTAACAGCTGAGATGTGGGCAACATCTTCAGCTTAAATCTAGCCTAGTGAATAGCATTGCTGGCCATTTCCTGTCACAGCTAAGAAAATGAGCCATGGAGAAATGCGCAGCCATTTTCACACCCGTCCCTGATTAGTCTCTACTATTTCCCAACTCTGTTTTGCACAATCCAGTTGGTGTGACCACACTCTTCCAAGCTCAACATAGCACACGAATATCTCAGAATTCTCATATGCCATTAGCACAAGCAGTGGGCATTAATAGCCGACTCTCCACTGTAAGTCATAAATGTGCTGGTATCAGTGTCTGACTTCTGGACAACCCGGGAGGTTTTACCGGCAAACACATCACACATTTTCTTAATGAAAGGAAAGTTTAAGCTTAAACATTCAAACGTTCTTCACTTACTGCATTTTGCAGGTCATAATTGAGTCTATTGGAGAGGTGGCTCCATGCCTGAGTAACTGAGAAGTAGCAACTTGTTGCGAGAATGGTATGACTGGAAAGTCATCCTAAAAATTGGCATCAAAAGTTTCAGTTCATGAAACAGAAAATTAGCAATATGTAATGGTTTTCATTAGGCAGCCATCTGGACAGCAAGAATGTCAGGATTCTATAGCTCCTGAGCCCTGCTGACAGGATATCCCTAATATTATTTAATTAAACAACTATTTACTGAGCAATTGCTCTGAGTCAGGGTCATTTAAGTGCTGGGATACAAATGAGGGAAATAGATGTGCTTCCTGACATGTTCACAGACCTGTCACAGTTACTGCTGTGATGTTCCTGTGGCATCAGTTGAGAAAAGCCCAGGGCAGAGATTCTGCAGGTTTGGATTCTCCTGCAGCCCTGCCTCTGACCTGCTGAAGGACATTGGACAAGGCACTTAACCTCTTAGTCTCACTTTGTGCCTTCATACAGGGAGACGTACAGTACATCTGCCCTCTCTAGCTTCTTCACAGTGTCAGGATGATAGACAAATGAGATAATCGATATGAGAATGCTTTGAAATTGCAAAGTACCCTTTTTAATTTCACCTGCTATAGACAGAAATAACAATTTCCACCTATTCACCTCACATGGATGCTGTTGCTTCTTGGCATTTATTGAACAACAATGCTCTCTCTCTGATTTACAAATAGAATTAGACAGAGTTCCTGCCCTCTGATTTTAAAGAGGCAGACATGCATGATAAAAAGATGAGAAAACATTCAAGGTAGACAGTATTGTGTGATAATCATTAATGTATTTATAAAAGGCCTATTCATTTCTTAGATGGAAAGTATTATGGGCATTTTTCATAGTCCTTGGGATATTTGCTCCTTGTGGAAAAACAACCTACATAATGTAAAACAACAAGAAAGAGACAGGAGGGTTGAAAATAAATGAACTTGAGTCAAAAGAAGGGAACAGATAACGTGAGACAGTTGAGTCCAACAAGATGTATTGAACACCTTACTATATGTATGCTTTATAAAATGCTGAGTCCTAGATGGGGGAAACACTGGCCTTGGCATGAGATGAACAGCAACTCAGTTGGCAAGAAGATTCTTTATTCTGTGCTAGCAATCATGACAAGTAGTTCAACTCATAGTTGACCATGATACTATATTTAGTTTTGGAAATAGTAATATTTTTAAATAGTAAAAATTGTAATAATAGCCCCAAAATGTCTTATCATTTATATAATGCCTTAGGCTTTACAAAATCTTTAAGCATACAAATTAATCTTTATGACTTTGGGAGATGGGCATCACCAATTATCTTTAATTTAGAGATGAGAAAGCTAGCCAGGGGTTGGTAAAATAATTTTCTCAAAGTAATTCAGTAAGTGGAAGACCCATGGCTTGAACACAGGTTTTTTGGCTTTTGGATGTGTTTTTCATCATTCCTTCAAATGAATACATCAACAGTCTAAATAAAGCACCATTACAATGGGCTGGAAAAAGAAAGGAACCTGGAAAATAATTCAAAAAGCAAATTCAAAACATGGATTGAATATGGAAGCATAGTCCCTTATAGTCCTCATCATATTTCAGTTGCAGAATTGACAAGTCAATTCCATTGGTTTCTGGAGCGGTGCAGTCATTAGAACGGTTTTGAAAAATGGCCATTCTGGCAAACAGCTTAAGAACTGCCTTCTTAAGGTGCATCACCATGAAGGCTTTAATTGTGGATTGTGGTTCTGCGTGTGTATAGTATGTATTCTTTTCATAACATTTGTTAGGATGCTCAAAAATGAGGCTTGATGTGAGATTCACTAAAATGTTTAAAGTATTTATTTTATATTCATCTAGCTATAGGTAATCATGTGTAGCATGAACTCTGGATGGCTTAGAGAAATGTAAGCTAAATACAGTCACAATTGAAATTTCCATTTTAAGAATGAAACAAGATTCTAGTCAACTGTATTAATGACAAGGCTATACAAGGAAAACACATACACATTCACATATTTATGCATGGTTGTTGGCAAAACGTTAATGATTTCCTGGAAATTCTAATAGTCTCATAGTCTAAGATCAGATTACTACACGGCCCCTTTGCCAGAGTTAGGGTAAAAGATGACAACCATCATAGTGACTTGGGGTAGTGTCTCAGCTCAGGCTGCTGTAACAGAATACCATAGACTGGGTGGCTTAAACAACAAACATTTATTTCTCATAGTTCTGCAGGCTGGGAAGTCCAGGATCAAGATCCAGGCAGATCCAGGGTGTGGTTTGCACATGTCCATCTTGTATCCTCGCACGGCAGAAAGCGAGCCCTCATGTCTCCTCTTGCAGAGGCACTAATCCCATTCCTGAGGGCTCCACCCTCATGACCTAAATAAGTGTCGCCACCCAAAGTCCCCACCTTCTAGTAGCTATACCATCACATTAGGGGTTAGAATTTCAACATAGGAATTTTGGGGAGACACATTCAGTCCATAGCAGGAAGCCCTTAGCATTCTCTTTTCCTCTCTCTCTCTCTCTCTCCGCACACACAGTAAAAATAAGATCCTTAACACAAGATCTTTTACCATAATAAGAACAAAGCCTTGTTTCTTCTCTCCCAGACAATTGTTTCCATTCTAGAAATCTAAAATGAAGATTGTCTTGCTAAAACAGCTGCTGAACACCAATTTCCATTTCTTTTCATTTTTCTTTTCCTGTAATTGTCATGGAATAAAACTACCAAAATGTATCAAAATAACACTTTTAATCTGGATTTTTCTATTCTATAGTATGAGTGAATCATCTGACTAGAAGAGCACCTGGTTGATTATCAGTGTCTGGCTTCAGGAAATATGTATAAATACTTTTATTTAAAGCTATTAGTAAAGAGCTTCAGAGAGGACAGTTATACCATCTTTCTTAACTCAATTTGGATACAATCATTTTCTTTGTCAGGAAACTCTTCTTTACACTTTGATTAAATTCTTTATATGCCAAAGATTAAGAAATATAAATATACAGACTAAGTCTTTGCATGTGAAAACTTAACTCTTGGAATATCTTCAATATGGAAAATAACTTAAATTCATTTATTTCCAAATGATAAAAAAGCTTGTGATTTTATGATTTGAAGCTCACCGAATGTTTTGAGCCCCAGCACCGGGCTCCGCGCGGCGGGCTGTCCCTGCTCTCGGTATCGCGGCCCCAGGTAAGCAGCTCCGGGGCCCTCAGCATCCCTGGTCGTCCAGGCTTGGAGCCGGGGGTCCCCGGTCCCGCCTCCGCCCCCGCTCGGGGACAGAGGCTCGGAGGGGAGTGGGCTGCGGGGGAGGGGAATGGGGCTTGAGGTGAGGCTGGTGGGGAGGGGAGCGTGCAAGCGTGGGGGGCTTCCGCGCAGCCCTGCGCCCTTCCTCGCTCTACCCCAGCTCCAGTCCTGTCACTTTTGCGAGCCCGGCACCCCAAACAGCTGTTGCCCGCTCTCTCCGCCGCCGCCAGCCGGTGTTGGCTCCTCCGCGCCCGCCGCGCTCCTCCCACCGCCCCTACACCTTGGACAGCGCACCCCGCCGCCGCAGGCCCCTGCACCGCCCCCGGGACGGCGTCCCGCCAGCGGCAGCCCTGCCGCTGGTCTCTTTCTGCTAGATTGCACCCTCCCGCCGCCCGTCCCTTGTCCTCCCTGCCTTGACCGACTCTGCTCCTGGTACGGGCCGGAAACTTTCCTTGCCGGCTGGGTTGCGCTAGGTACTATTGTTATTTGTGACTGTCCCCTTACCCTGGGAACTCAGACACCTTGGACGGGTCTTCCTTCCTTGGCGGCAGCACTTCTTGCCCAGTCGAGCCCGAGGCAAGAGAGGCACTGGGCAGCCGGACTAGGCGGCTGCCAGGGTGCAGAGCCCGCGCCTCGGGACCTGGACGCCTTCCGCCTCTCTGGACTAGACACGTGCGCGCCTCCTATGGACGCGGCCCCTCCCCGCTACCCCATGTCCTCCCCCTGCACGGCCACGGCCACCCCATAGGTTGGACACCCGGGGCTCGCGGGCCCTGATTGGCTGAAGGCGTGACCCCGCCTCCTTTCCGGAGGGGTTGGTTCTGGAGTGCTGTGGTTGTAGTCCCGCGGCAAGCACATGGGGGAAAGTGGGGTCGACAGGTGGGGAAGCCATGGTGGGTGCACCTATTTCCTCTAAATACGCTCCTGCTTTTCATCTTTTCTGTCTCGACATTTTACTTCTATAACATAAAAAAAAAAACGCGTTGTAACCCTACTTTTACTAATACCGTACTTGTTCCGTGGCAACGATTTACAAAGCAGATATTGAACAACGGAAACGTGCGTGTGGGGAGGTTCCTAGCAAACTGGGCTGCAGTTGTGAATTCAGTGGTTTCGAGAAAGTAAGGGTGCCCAAGGGATCTGATGAGGGTGGAGCAAGTGGGAAGGAGATTGTTTCTTGGAGGAGAGACTCGGTTGAGCGAGCTTGGGACGCCAAAGGAGAAGGAAGTAGGTTAGGTTATTTGTGGGGTGAGATGTGAAGGAGAAACGCGGATGGGCGCTCCCGAGAGGTGGGTTCGTTCTGCTAAAGACGGTTCTGTCCCAGAAAGTGGTAATTTTGGCTCATATTTAGTTCATTATTAACACGCTTTGTTTCTGTTTTGCTAGCGTTGCCCTTTTGATAGACATTTTACTAATAATGTCAATCCATGTACTGTATTTTGCTTATTCCAGTTTCTTGTAATAGCGGAGGGATTACTCATTACCAAATGAGTGATGAGTTTCAAAAAGTGAATTTCAAAGTCTTTACAGGGATGCATTAAATAGTTAAAGTGCTTTTGATATATTGTGAAGGAAGATGGATAAGCATTGCATAAAATCCAAAGATTGCTCTGGCATTATTTAGGCCTTTGCAGAAATATATATGTATGCCTAATGATACTGATTTATTTTCATCTCAAAGCATGATTGCCTCTAGCATTTTCAAGCTTTAGTTCCTTCAGGCTGTTTTGCTGTTGTGTCTGTACGTCTAAGAATATTGTAATTCTTATCTTTAGAAGCTGTGTCAATGCAAAACAAACAGCAACTGATTCAAGTTAATGTCGACAACTTTATATTAAGTACACTGTGTTATTTTATTTGTAAGCTAGTGAAATATCCAAGAGTAACATAGCATGACTGTTATTCCCCAGGGACCCATATAAAAACAAAGTGGGGAATCACTTAAGGCCATTCCAGGGAGAACAATTCAATTACTTAAAAAATGTATTTTAAGGTTCTTGGTATTTTAAGTAACAGAATTTTTCCATTTGAATTACTATCTTTGTACACAGTGGTAGCACATGATATTAAGCAAAATAGCATATTAAATATGTTAGATGATTCCAAAATAGATAGTAGAGGCTTTCCATTTATTACTGTTTTATTTAAGTAGACAGAATTGCTTTTCTGAATGGAGGACTTTGTATTCAAGGGACAGAAATTGATACATCTGGCAAATTGAAAATTATTGCTGTTGTTGAGAAAATAATTCTATGTTTTAATATCTCTAGGTCATGCAGTGGTTTGTCCTCAGGGACTTAGATTCTAATTTTTGGCCTATCAAATTTAGATGAGTTTGGAGGTAGGGAGGAAAAGAATGTATATAGTCACAGATGCATTATTCATATATAAAAAATATATGTGTATGTATATCAGTACACAGCTATATATTTGTATGCATAATTTTGGGATACATTCAGTGTATTTATTTATATATATGTTATTGTCAGTCTTAGAATATTTTTTTCTTGTCCAAAAGGTGGCCCTGTTTTAAACTGTAGAAAGCATTATCACCAGTAGAATTGGCCAATAGATCGTGGAAACAGACAATCGTATTTTGTTGCTTGGCAACCACTTACTGTGAATGAAAAACAAAGCAGTGACAGCTGCTTCCACATCCTGATACTCATACTGTATGTAGCTTAAGCATCGCAGCCTCTAAATGAGACGGGTCTGCCAAGTTTCATATGAGTAAGGTGAAGCTGTTTCTTTTAGGGGATGTTTTTAAAGAGAACGTTTAAAAATTTTACTGTAATAAGAATTATATAGTTATTGTAGGATGAAATGAAGCATTTAATTTCAATTGCCCTCTTAAGCCTAGTATAAACTGAAAAATGCAAGATTGGGAGGACTGTTTAGACGCTTCTTATTCTTCCCTTTATAGTCATTAGACACCATAAGCACATTTTTCTGCTGCGGTCAGGTACTCTTAGGATTGTACTAAAACTTGAGTTCTCTCTGATGCCTAAATAGATGACTGGATTTTACTGTGAGGAGAGAATTAGAGACTGATGTTCTGATTTAATCCATTACTTTTAAGGGACACTGAGTGAGTGAGGTGCTGTGACATGACCCTAGAGCCATTTCCAGGATGTCTTCCCTTGGGTAGCACTTGACAAATTCCCTATTCCATCCTCTGAATTATTCTTTCTTTTTGATTTATTTACATACAATTTGTAACCAAGAGTTTTATCCTAATATAGATACTGAGAAGATACAATAATTGGAGTAAAATTTCAGTATTGAGACTAGGCTAGATTATGGCTTTACAATGCATTTGTACTGTATATTCTGCCTCCAATCTCTGAAAATCTTATGGCTCCCACCTTTTCTCAAACTGGGGAAGTTCAGTCCCCTGCACTGGTAATTGTTTACATCTTTGGAGAGTCTTTAGTGATCTATCATTCTCTATATACATTTTAAATGAGGATGAGATTGAAGATTGTGTTGGTCATCGTGTATACCTGAAAGAGTTTACACATTATATAGCTAACAAGTCACTCATTCTGATCTTCTGTCTGCAATGTGGTAGACGCCTGTTGGTGTAGTGATCTGGGCTCTTTAAGTACATGGGACAGACCGTGTGGCTGTGTAATATTCCTTTCAGTCTTCTATCAAAGCCATCTTGCCAAGGATATTACCTGGAGCTTGTTTATGGAGGACAGGCCATCTGTCTGGGAGAGATGGTAATGGTGCAGGTTGTGTTCTTAACTCTAAAATAGTAATGAATAGATTATTGGGTGGCAAACGTGGATCATACTTGCTTCATTAAGAATTTCTTCTAAATTTAGGAAATGTATTGCATATGTGATATGTTTTGAGGTTCCTTTTGCTATTTTAAATTATCTGTATTCCATCTTAATATTATTAAAAAATAGGCATTTAAGTTTAATACAACCCCTTCAGTAGAAAAACTTGGAATGGACTAGTTGGCGAAACAATATAGTGATAGTATTAAGTACCACAGAAGAGCCATTTTTGCCAGAAAAGCATGCACCTTAGCAGCTTTGTAGAGGGGACTAAATTGATTTACAGTATGTTTAACCTAGTTTTAGATGGCTGCTCTTAACTTCTTTTAACTAGGAGGATTTCAAGCAGAATAATAATTTGGCAGATTTCAAGTTAACTTCACTCTAAAGCCATTTCCCACAATTTGGTTATAGTTTGTCCAAGACAAGTACTTGCGTGGATTCTTTAGGATTAATCTGAGTTATTTTTTAAAATTTCTGAACCATTTCTGTTTGTATAGTGTGATATTAAATAGTCTATAGTTTGTATGCTTAATTTAATCATCTGGAATCTTGAAATTTAGTTAACTTCCCTCTCCTATTTTCACGTACAAGATAATGTGTGTGTATGTGTTCGTGCAGACACACAGTGCTTCCATCTTTTCCTTTTTGTTGTTCTCATCCTTATGATAGAGCACTAAAGGATTTGGTTTGTGGCGTTTTTTTCACACAGTAAGGAAAAATTTCAAACAAGAGATATTTATGTTTTCAATTTCCTTATGTCCTCTTCTGCTATTATACTCTCACCCACACAAATAAGATGATTGCTAAAAACAAGCAAACAAATAAATATATATCTAAGCAGCATCCTATTTGTTACCCTCCAGGCTAGCCAAGAAAGTATATTTTCTTCTTCTTAGATGCACATATACTTCCATCCACACACGCACATACACCTTGAATTTAAGGTCCTGTGAATTTTTTTTTTAATTTTAAGAGTAGATCAGGATAGTATTTGATTGGGAGTCTTGTTATGGTAATGTTGATATATTCAGATTTTCAGAAATGCAGTAACATTAGAGGAATTAAATTCAGCTAGTCCCTTTGGAAAATTTCCCAATTTATGTTGAGAACATAACCCATGGCCCTTACCCCAGTTCCCAGTATCTACAAAAGAACCTGGCATGTGGTAGACATAGGACATATTTTGTGGACTATGCACCTGCCCTTCTTTATGTAATGTTGCAAATATTTCAATCTGTATCTATATAAATAAATCGAGAAAATAGGGAACAAACTACTATAGATTTCTGATTATCTCTAGCACTGTATAAAAAAATAAAAATAACTTAGCCAGTGGTATTTGGGAATACACTTCTTGTCAGTGTAGAAAGTTATAGCAGGGGTATTGATTTTTCACAAATACAGCTATCCTCAGTACAGAATAGCTCTTTAATAGCCCACAGCAGCAGAGCAAAGGTATGGCAGCTAATCCAAAGGAAAACTTTATTTAGTCAGAGCTTGAATGTGAAGTTTGCTAGCCCCAGTATAATTATCCAGCTGGAATGTGGCCAAGGGGCTGTGGTTAACATCCCAAACTGGGAGAAAAGCCACGGATGAGGTCTTCAGCAACTACATGTGGCCAGTCGCCTGCTTTTGTCCCATTTGCCAGAGATCACCTTGAGCAGTTAAACAGCCGCAGGACCTGTTGTGCACTTATGCGGTAGAGACCAGAGTTACCGTCTAGATCCCAGGTACCATATTTCTGGTCATTGGAAGAAGTTTAATTCCAAGAGTTCAATGCCATTAAATTAAGACTTTCTCCTTCATTCTGCTGCATTTTTGTGAAGTAGGTGGAAAGTGATCATGCCTCTGGGGGCAACGCTGGTAGAATCAATTACAAGGTAGGTAAAGCCTGATATGCTTCCAGTTCCTTTCATCTGAAAGCATCCTTTACCTTTCCACCACTACCCAGTCGCGTGTCTTCTTTGTAGGGTTTCATTCACAGTTCTGTATAAGCAAAGCTTTGTTAAAGTGTATGTTGATAAAGGTTATAGTACTTTTCTGGAGGGGTTCCTCAGTGTCTTGCACATATTAGGCCGTATCAGTAAAAGTAATCAGTATATTTGTTTAGTTTTAATGATGGAATTGTATGTACTACTTTGGTAGAGAAGGTAGTTTTGTCCAGGAAACCTACTTAAATAATACCATACTATATTATTTTAGGATTATTTCTTTAGCAAATATTTATTGAGCATTTACTATATGAATGGTACAGTATTGGCTCTGGGGATCATAAAGATTCGTAAGGCACAGTTCCTGCTCATGAAATAGAATATACTACCTGCAGGGAAGTGTACTAATTCAGGGTGGCTTAAAAATGACTGTGCATAGGTTGGTAGGGCAGGACAGGGGGCAGACCATAGAGGAACTAGAAAGAATCACCAAAGATTCTGAACTTTGAACCAAGCTGTCCCACAAATGGGAGGGACCAATATTGGTATTGGTCAGTGTTTCACAGTCTGCCTAGTCAAAGGAATCCCATGAAGTGCTTGTTACAATATTGATTTCTGGGTCCCACCCAAAACCCACCAATCAAAATCTTTAGGGATGTGGCCTGGTCGAACAGACACACTTAGTTTTGTACTCATGTGCCCAGATGTTCACTGCTTCTGTACATGTCTGCAGAGTTCTTCGGCAAGTGCCTAATGTTCTCCACCTGAGGGCTTTCCCTCCCAGCTTGGCAGGGCAGCAAAGCTAATGGCCTCAGGAGTGGACCTAAGCCAAGGACAGAAGAGAGCTGGACGGTAATACACTAGCATCCAGGACCCTTGGGTGCAATAACTGACACATGTTCTACACTGTGTTCCAGAATTCCCTAGTGAAACCGAACCTCATAATGGCTTGGCCATAATGGCAGTCTGCGGGGTAATCTGTGCTGTGTTGGCAGTCTTCCTTTCCTCTAACAGTATTTCCTAGGATCCCCTCCCAAATAAATAATGTGCACTTAAATTCTGTCTCAAGGTCTGTTTGTGGAGGAATCCAACATAAGATACTGAAGAATCTGCTTTATTTTTGGTAAATTCCCCCACTGATTTCTATAGTGAGGCAGATTTAGGAGACCCGGCCCCAAGTGGTGGAGAACTACTGAAGGAGTAAGATGAGGGCACTCTGGGTTTGCAGCTTAGCAAGACCATGCCGGCATGTGTGTGGGGAATGGGTGATGAAGGAAGAGTTGTGGGCTTGGAGACCAGCTAGGAGGTGGCACTGCCTAGGCAAGCAATGATGAGCACCTAAGTGAAGGCAGTTAGCTGCAGGGACAGAAATGGGGAAAGGATGCAAGAGGGATTTTGATGGAGAGCCCTTGAGAAAAGTCCTCATGACATTGAGGCCTGCAGTGTGTGGTCACTTAGTGCTCTGCCATTGCAAAAGGAGATTTCAGTCCTCCGCCCTGCACCACGGCCCTGCTCTGTCCTCTAGGTTTGGCACCCCTCGAAGGGTTGAGATTCCTCTGCCTTGTCTGCAATCTTGGTCAGGCTTTCTAGGGTTAAGTAGTACCAGTTTGGGCATAAATAAAAGAAGACAGAAAGATAAATTGGAAAATATAAATAATTCACTACCAGATCATTAAAGGAAGAAAGTTATATTTTTCAGGAAGGATTCATGGAGTTAAGAGAGAAGGAGAGGTGGAGAGATGTCTGAGACACAAGTCCATTTAGAGATGAATAGTGATTTTTTTCCCCATACTCTTGGCTAAGAAGTAATTTTCATCCACCATCAGTTTTTGGAAGACCTAGCATGCACTTATATCCATTGTTTTCCCTGCTTCTCTGATAGCCTGTATTTTAGCTAAGTGAATGAGTGGTGGCTGGGGGTGGGGCTGGTTCTTTCCCCTTGTTCTGTCAGAATGCCAAGCTTTTCACTGCAGTTTCTCCTGTTGGTTCTTAGGCCGCCAGGAACCAAAGGAGACCAAAGAGTCCAGAGGTGGGAGAAGGGAGGCATAAATCCATAAAGAGATGTGTTTTGAATTAAATGCTTAATCATGAAATGACCAGTTAAACTTGTTAGATGATATGAAATAAGATCATGCAGCCTTCTAACTGTCCCACGAGTGAACACTAATATTCTAGCTCTGTAGTCAGAAATGCAAAAGCTGAATAATCAAACAAGAGCAAACTGACATCATCCTATTTCTGCCAAAATAGCACTGAGCCAATGACACAAAGAAGACCAATTTACGAGAAGTTATAGAAACAGTCAGCAAAAAGCTTCCTGGGCCTCTCCTGAACAGGGAGAACAGAGCGACGACACTAGAAATACTGAGAGGGTGATTGTAAAGAGGCAAGAGATGCTGTGAGTGAAACACAGTGGGAAAGAAGTGACCTTATTAATTTAGAATATTGTGCACATATTAATGATATTTTTTTAAACTTCTTATTTGGTGGTAATTGCAGATTCACACAGACTTGTCAGAAGTAATAGAGGTCCTTCACACCTTTTATGCATTTCCTCCCAATGATAGCATCTTGCAAACCTGTAGTATAACATCACAGCCAGGTTATCGATGTATACAATCCACCAATCATGTTCAGATTTACCATTTCACTTGTACACATTTGGGTGTGTGTGTGTGTGTTTATGTGTGCATGCATGCATGTATGTGTAAGTATATTTTCTACTCAATACTTAAGATTTTTTTTTTAAAGAGCCTTTTTTATTCCAGAATTTTGAAAAAATAATCACTTGTTTTGACTTGTTCTGGCTTAATTGTAATTGAAAAAAGGGTAATGCAGAATAAGTTCCCCAACTCCTTTCCAACTCTGGGATTCTACAGAGTGGAATAAGGGGCCATCTGCACATGGCAGAAAGTTCAAGAGGCCTTCTGCCAGGTATAGTGTCCACTTTATTTATTCTTGGGTGGCCCTTATATAGCAGTAAGCAAACCTTTTAAAATTATGTCTGTTGTAAAAGAAGCTTGCTTATTAAACCCCGCAGTACCTCCTCTTCCCAGTAAGAGCATTTCTATCCTCCCCTTCCAGCACTTCTTGCCTGCCCTCCTCTCCATGTCAGGGGGACTCACCCCTGCAGGCTGCTCTCCCAGATTTCTGAGTCAGTGGGCTTGTCCCTGGGAGGCAGGGAGAAGGGCAAAATCAGGGTATTTTTATCTTTCCTTGGGCTGCATGTGGCCTCTGTGTCCGTGGGAATCTCCCCTCTGTCACATTGCTTGACAGACCTCTGGGGCCAGCTGCTCACCAGTGATCACAGCCCATGGACTCCAGCAATACCACCGCCTGCTATTGTCTCTTCAGCCTGGACGCAGCAGCTTCCTGCTCTTGTTAATCTCTGGATTTCCTCACTATCGTGTGCCAGCCTCTCTGTTTCCCCATCACCTGAGTAACCAGTTCTCTGTATTACATTTCCTCTGTGAAAATACTTGAAGAGATTTCTATTTTCCCAGTTGGAATTTCCCCAGTTCCTCAAAACATGGAAGTGGTATAAATCTGATGAGGTTTTCTTCCAGCATTCTGCCTTCTTTCCATTGGGAAAATCTTGCTAGTGGCAGTCTAGGCAGAAGCGCCTGCATCTGTAATCTCACGCCTCCCACCAGGCATCTCGGTCCCTTTATTGATTATTCACCCCTCCTACTCTCGTTTTCCAAACACTGATTTCCCTTTATCAAATATGTTTTGCATTTTGGCAACCTCCCCTCATGTCTTTGTCATTCTGTCCTCGGCCCCTTTTTTCTAACCTTCCCTGTCTTATTTTCTGCCAGCAGCTCTCACCGACCTCATCTCCATGTGTAGTATCCTTATGCCCATATTAATATATTGGTCTCATGACTTACTCCAGAAAGTACTTGGGTTGACAGGGCACGCCTCTGTACATGAGATTCGGTCTTGTTGGCAGCTCACTTTCCTGCACTAAGATGCTGTTCATCGGTCTGACGAGGCTCCTCCACCTCATCCCCGATAGCAGTACACGGGGTTTAGAACAAAAACGATGGTAAGAAAGTGAGTAAGAATGCTTTTGGAGGAAGGGAATAGGACTCAAGTAGCACCTTCCAGTATAAAGCCAGATTAGAAGCCATGTCAGAAGAAGCAAAGTTGGGGGTCACTGTGGTGGCCACACACACTACCTTAAGGAAGGGGGCACAAAAGAGAACCTTAGTGTGCCTAGGAAGGTGTCAGGGCAGTTCAGTATCTGCGCAGTCTCCTCTCCCTGGCGGAGAGCAGCCTTGGTGGTTGTTCCCATATGGAACCCATAATTGGCCATATTGGGCAGCTCTAGGCCTCCTCCAGGGGTCCCCAGCTGAGCGCAGAGGGCCAGGAGTTGAAACATGGAAAAAGCCTTCGAGCTGTCTCTGACTAGGATGTCCAAAAGGTTGCACAAACAACCCAATTGAAGGTACCCACCTTCAGATGCTAGAAGCAGGTGCGGAACACAGGGGATGCCTTGAACAGCCATGCAAATTGGCTAAAGAAGAATTTAAATATTGAGAAATAGCCTGCCGCACGGGCTGTGCATGTATGCAGGCCCTGATGTTCTCCTTCCCCTGATGTGGAAACAGGCCTGGGAATGGATAGTGGGCTGGGCACACAGCTCCAGGGCATGTGGACCTCTTCGGAACTTGTCTGTACATCTGCTCACTTACCTCTCTTCTCCATAGTGATCCGAGTGCTGAGTGCAGGGCAGGAGAATTGCGGATCAGGCGGCTCTGGGTGAGCTGACAATGGAAAAGAAATTAGCTTATTTTAAATGGGCATAAGCTTTGAAGGCAAGTAATTAAGACACGCTTCAGCCTTGTGGACAAATTAGGGTTTTAGTTAATACAAGATTGGAAAAATAAATCACTTGCACACCTGTAATCACTAAAGAACAGTTTGTTTAGTAACAAAATACCAATTATGCCTGCTCTGATGTGAGTTTCTCCTCTTTTTCCCTTTTCCTTTCTCTCAGAACAGACTGAGCTTAGGGACCTGTTTTCTTGGTTGTACTCTGTGCGCTTTTCTTTGGGAAGTGGTGCCTTCTTGAGCACCACCAACAGTTTCTCGGGACATCCTTGTAACTCCTGGCCTTTCACCCACTCCAATTGTGTCTTTCTGCAAAGATTGAATCCCTGCTTCTTTCCTTACCGCTCAGTAATGTGGCATGAGGGGAGAATTTTTAAATGAAATGTTCTTGGTTATTAGGGACTTGATCCAGTCAAGAAGCACAAAGCATGTGCTGTAGAAATTGGCTTCTGGATTAGCTGGTGCGCGGTCTACGCTGTGTGGAGCTGGCCTCAAGTAGTTACTGATTTTTTTCGTCTAGTTATTAAGAGAATATATTTTAAATCTCATTTAATATTGTGACCTAGCTTGATACTTATTTTGTAGTAAAGATTTAAAATTTTTGGAGGAAAGCATGCTCCATATTAATTGTGTCCATCAAATAGGTACTTATTGTGTGAAGTCTATACTAGGTGTTGGGGATGCAGTAGGGAACAAAAGTGATCCCCATTCCTGCCCTCCTGGGAGCCCACAGTTTACTGGAAAGGAGATTAACTAAAGTGAAAGTAATTGTATAATTGGAACTCATGATAAGAACTTGGAAAGGACCAGGTTTTTCTGAAATGGCATAGAGAGGATGAAGTGGTCAGGAAAGGCTTATATGGGAGAGAGAGTGACTTATAAGTTAAGATTTGAAGAGTGATTGGGGTTATCCAGGTGCAGACTCCTGTATGTGAAGCCCAGACATGAGAAAGACCTTGGCTTTTGGACTCATTGAAGGCCAGCCAGTGTGTTTGGAGTACAGAATAGGAAGGCAGACGGTAGATGGCGATGAGGCTGCCGAGATACAAGTTAGGGCCTGATTATGCCAGACCTGCGAGGCCATGCTGAGGACTTCAGATTTTATCCTAACTGGGGAGCCAGTGAAAAGTTTTTTTTTTAAGTGAGGTGATATATATATCTTATATATGTTATATATAACATAAAATGAGCCATTTTAAGTGACTGATGTAGTGACATTTAGTGTATTTACAGTGTTGTGCACCCACCATCTGTATCTAAACATTTTTGTCACCCTAATGCCCATGCCCATTAAGCATGATGGGAGGGCGTTAAGGGAGTGACGTGGTGTGGCTTGTAGGTAGGTTTTTGGAGACGAGATTGGAGAGGGCAAGAGCAGAAGCAAGATACCTGACTTGGGAATTATGGTCACGTCCTGGGAGAGGTGGTGGTGGTGCCCTCCTGGACTAGGGACAAGGATAGTGACCACAGACATTGAGAAGAATGGAAGGATCTAAGATAGAGTTACTTAATCAGGGTTGATTATCTGCAAGTGACTTAGTTATGTTGTAATCATCTACATTACTGTTTCCCAAAGGGGAATCCTTACCCCATTCAGATCTATGTAGGGTGCTTATTAAGTCCACATCAAGATACTGATGCAGAAGGACTGAAGAGGGACCTTAAAGGATTCTTATTGGAACTGAGGTTATAGGTACACTCATTGCCTTTCCCATTCTGATGCCCTTTAAGATTGAAGTCTGCCCACAGTGCATCAAAGTGGGTTGAATTAGAACATGACGCAAAATAGACAAGTGCATAACTGAGCGCATGCTTCAATTTTGAGTGGGAGGGATGCATTTTGGAGATGCAAATACGTATATAGACAATTTTATGGGTGGTGTTTTTTTTTTTATTCTTTTCTTTCTTAGAGTATTGTGACCCTTTCAGAATTAAATGGTGACTAAGAACAGTGGCATCATCAGGAAATAAAATGTAGCTATCATGCAGTAATTTACTGTAAAAAAACAAAAAACTGCTGGAAAAAGGACAAACCATCCTAATATTTTTGTAGTACCTTGTATCTACAAGATTCCTATTAAAGAGATATTTCACCAATTAACTGATTTTAGAAGCCAGAGTTTTTGAGACTTTATAGTCAGAAAGTCCTAGAAGCTGTAGAAAAACCCATTAATAAACAAATCAAGATTTTGTCTTTGACCTCTGTTTTGTTTGCCTCTGGTAGGTTTTTCTAACTCAGCGCTGTATCTTAGAGCCGCCATTTCCAGCCCATGTCCGCAAACCAGAGGTTTCTGTCCCATTCAAATAAGCCCCTTTCTCCAATAATTCATATATTTGGTTAACTTATAATTTTAGAACCAAAAGAGGTCACAGAGAATATCTAATTTCCTAGGTTTTTTGAAACTGCTACCTTTGGAGCAGGGTTAGGTCCTTTAGGATTTATCCCCACGAGCAATGGATATGGATACCCAACAGCAGTCAAGGATTAAACCCTCTACCCAACATAAAAGCACCCAAACCAGCCTCCCCTGTGCCACTTTTGAGTGGCCTCAGTGGCACCTGTTCTTTGTGGCAGCCATGGTGTGGATTGCTCTCCCTGTACACCCTGCCCTCCCCCACGACTTCCCTTTTTTGAGAGATGAAGTACTCAGCTTCTGTAAGAAGATATTTCACTTTGATTAATATTACTCCACTCTTCTAGGAAGACACTTAGGCACCTCTGGGCTCTGTTTCTTTTTTGCATGTACATTTTCAGATCTTAGAGTGGTTTCACTGCTTTATCATGGAATTTTATAATGAAATAATATTTTAAGTGTGTGACTACCTTCTTTGATTTATTTTTCGTGGAACACTTAAAGTTTGGAGAGGGATATGAGGCAACACTGTCCATTTATTTTACACTAAAGATGAACAGAATCAGAAAATAGCTATCGTTTTTTAAAGATTATTTTTTTATTGTCCCAGAAGAAAGCGTCTTGTTGTACGAGAGCAAACACTGTAGAAGATAGAAAAAGGAAAGTAAAAGTTTTCAGAAATAATAGAGATAAGTACTGTGGACATTTTAGTAAAATTCTTTCAGGCATATCTCTCTGTCTCTATTTGTCTCTTTCTGTATCTGTCTCTACCTCATTGTGTCTTTATATATACATATGTGTATATGTATATATGCATATGTATGTAAATTTGTCTGTATATATTCACACATATACATATATGCTGATAAAATAATAAATGGGGTTTTGTTGTTATGGGCTATTCTATAATCTGTGTTTTTCTAATGTTGGTCATCTGTTCATATTAATAGGTATATTTTTAAGGAATGAATACTTTTATTGGATGCTTTTCATTATAATGCAAACCCTAGGACAAACTACCTTAAATAATAATAATATATAGAGGGATTAAACAAGATGGCAGTATGAGACATGAGGCAGAAACCTCCTCCCAAAACCATATATAATGAGAAAATACAGCAAATACAACTAATCCTGAAAGAGCAACCGGAAAGAAGACTGCAATAGGTGGCCTACATCTGGGGAAAAGCGAAGACTTCATGGAAAATAGTAAAGTAACAAAGCAATGAGCCAGCGGGACCCAAGCCCTCCCCCCACCCC
The DNA here is from genome assembly GCA_032199065.1 of Smutsia gigantea. Classification (NCBI taxonomy): domain Eukaryota; kingdom Metazoa; phylum Chordata; class Mammalia; order Pholidota; family Manidae; genus Smutsia; species Smutsia gigantea. The sequence goes on along the minus strand of JAVSCE010003378.1, from coordinate 857,632 downwards.
AGCTTACTGGTGGGAGGAAGAGAAATGGAGCAGGGAGGGAGTAGAAGCCGAGGACTGTCAAATACCCACTGCTGGGGATCTCCAGGAGCACGAATGCACATTACATGGTGCTTTGGAGATTAGAGGGGTTGGAAAACAAAGAAAGGCAGAACACTCAGAGAGACTGGATTCCACCCACTTGTGGAGAACAGGTACTCACAACCAGCCATACTAGGGCAAAAGGAAGGTGGGTGCTTTGAAAGACTTTCCAACGGTGAGGGGACAGCTAAAGGGGCAAGGATTACACAGTTTGCTGCTCAGGAGAAAGGACAGGTGGACAAACTCAGCCCAGCAGGTTGGGAATTTTCAGGAACATCATGTGCTCCACCCCCCTGGTTGGCATGCAGCGCTGAGGCCTCCCAACTGTGATACACAGAATGCCGCTCCTTCCTCCCAGCAGGCACCAGTTCACAAACCTGCTGTCTCCACCATTGTGCCAGGCCAGCCAGAGGGTGGCCCTGCCTATGGCAGCTACATGGACATAGCATAGAGGCTCCTCTCTGCATGCTCAGCCCACTGGCCTTGGCAGTGGAGGCAGACACTGTGGCTGGGAAGAAGGAAGGAACTCTTTTCTCCCAGGGGGACTGTGCTTTGTGCCTGCAAACCTCACCATCACTCCAGAGGCTGGGCAGCTCCAGAGAGTAGAGCTTCTGGGCACTAGAGGGTGCTGCCAACCCAAAGTTGTTATTCCATAGTAATCATTAGGAATATGGAATGGCAAAAGAACCTGGTACAAACCAAAATCCTTCACACACCAGAAAGAGGGTTAAGTGAAACTGAAATCACAAATCTTCCTGATAAAGATTTCAAAATAAAAATGATAAACATGCTCCCGGAGCTACAGAAATATATTTAAGACCTCAGGAAGGAATTCAAGAAAGATATAAAAACTTTGAAAAATACAGTATCTGAAATGAAACATAAAGTGGAGGGATTTAAAAGCAGATTAGATGAAGTAGAGGAGACGGTAAATGAAATAGAAATTAGAAAACAAGAATACAAAGAAGCTGAGGAACAGAGAGAAGAAAAGGATCTCTATGAATGAAAGAATATTAGGAAAATTGTGTGAACAATCCAAACGGAACAGTATTTGCATTATACGGGTACCAGAAGAAGAAGAGAGCAAAAGGGATAGAAAATGTCTTTGAGGAAATAATTGCTGAAAACTTCCTCAGTCTGAGGAAGGAAATCATCTCTCAGGCCATGGAGGTACACAGACTTCCCAATACAAGGGGCCCAAAGATGACAACACCAAGACATGTAATAAGTAAAATGGCAAAGATCAAGGAAAAGGACAGACTTAAAAGCAGCCAGAGAGAGAAAAAAGACCACATAAAAGGGAAAACCCATCAGGCTATCATCAGAAAGGAGTGACATGATATATTTAATTCAATGAACAGAAGGGCCTTGAACCAAGAATACTGTACCTGGCTAGATTATCATTTAAATTTGAAGCAGGGATTTAACAATTTCCAGATAAGCAAAAGTTGATGGAATTTACCTCCTACAAACTGTCTCTACAGTGTATTTTGGAGGGACTGCTTTAGGTGGAAGTGCTTCTAAGGTTAAATAGCTGTCACCAGAGAAAATAAAACCACAGTAAAGGAAGTAGACCAATCAATTGTTAAGCAAATGCAAAATTAAATCAACTACCCACAAAGTCAGTCAAGGAATACACAAAGAGTACAGGACATGACACCTAATATATAAAAAGTGGATGAGGAAGAAAAAGGGAGAAAAAAAAGAACCTTTAGATTGTTTTTGAAATACTGCAATAGCAAGTTAAGTTAGACTCTTACATAGTAAAGAAGCTGCCCTTGAACCTTCGGTAACCACGAATCTAAAGCCTACAATGGCAATAAGTACATATCTATCAATAATCAACCTGAATGTAAATGGGCTGAATGAACCAATCAAAAGACATAGATTTACAGAATGACTAAAACAACAAGGCCCATCTATATTCTAGTTTAAAGACTCACTTCAAACCCAAAGATATACGCAGACTAAAAGTGAAAGGATGGAAAAAGATATTTCATGCAAATAATAGGCAGAAAAAGCAGGAGTTGCAGTACTCGTACTGGACAAAATAGACTTCAAAACAAAGAAAGTAACAAGAGAAAAAGGACATTACATAATGATAAAGTGATCATCCAACAAGAAGATATAACCATTATAAATACCTATGCACCCAACATATGAACACCAAATATGTGAAACAAATACTAACAGAATTAAAGGGGGAAATAGAATGCAATGCATTCATTTTAGGAGACTTCAACACACCTCTCACTCCAAAGGACAGATCAGCCTGAAAGAAAATAAGTAAGGACACAGAGGCACTGAACAACGTATTAGAACAGATGGACCTAACAGATATCCAGGGAACATTCCACCCAGAAGCAACATACACATTCTTCTCAAGTGCTCGTGGACATTTTCCATAATAGATCACATACTAGGCCACAAAAAGAGCCTCAATAAATTCAGAAGGATTGAAATTGTACCACCCAACTTCTCAGATCACAACGGTATAAAACTAGAAATAAATTGTACAAAGAAAACAAAAAGGCTCACAAACACATGGAGGCTTAACAACCTCCTCCTAAATAATCAATGGATCAATGACCAACTAAAAACAGAGATCAAGAGACCAAATGAAAACAACAGCTCCATGACCAACTTCTATGGGATTCAGCAAAGGCCATTCTAAGAGGAAAGTATAGAGCAATCCATGCCTATTTAAAGAAGGAAGAACAATTCCAAATGAACAGTCTAAATTTTCATAATTAATGAAACTGGGAAAAGAAGAACAAATGAGGCCCAAAGTCAGTAGAAGGAGGGACATAATAAAGACTAGAGCAGAAATAAGTAAAATTGAGATGAAAAAACAACAGAAAGAATCAATGAAACAAGGAGCTGGTTCTTTGAGAAAATGAAGAAAATAGATAAACTTCTAGCCAAACTTATCAAGATTAAAAAAAAAGAGTGTACACATATAAACAGACTCAGAAACGAGAAGGGGAAAATCACTATGGATACCACAGAAATACAAAGAATTACTAGAGAACACTATGAAAAATTATATGCTAACAAATTGGGTAACCTTGAAGAAATGGACAATTTTCTAGAAAAATAAAACCTTCCAAGACTGACCCAGGAAGAAATAGAAAATCTGAGCAGACCAATTACCAGCACTGAAATTGAATTGGTAATCAAAAAACTACGGAAGAACAAAACCTCCAGACCAGATGGCTTCACCGCTGAATTTTATCAGACATTAGTGAAGACCTAATACCCATCCTCCTTAAAGTTTTCCAAAAAGTAGAAGAGGACGGAATACTTCCAAACTCGTTCTATGATGCCACCATCACTCTAATACCAAAACCAGGCAAAGACACCACAAAAAAAGAAAATTACAGACCAATATAGACCAATTGATGAATATAGATGCAAAAATACTCAAAAAATATTAGGAATCTGAATTCAAAATTCATCAAAAAGATCATACATCATGATCAAGTAGGATTTATTTCAGGGATGCAAGGATGGTACAACATTTGAAAATCCATCAACATCATCCACCACATCAAAAAAAAGAACGACAAAAACCATATGATCGTCTCCATAGATGCTGAAAAAGCATTTGACAATATTCAACATCAATTCATGATAAAAACTCTCAACATAGTGGGTATAGACGGCAAGTACCTCAACATAAAAAAGGCCATTTATGACAAACCCACAGCCAACACCATACTTAACAGCAAAAAGCTGAAAGCTTTTCCTCTAAGATAGGGAACAAGACAGGGATGCCCACTCTCCCTACTTTTATTCAGCATATTACTGGAGGTCGTAGCCATGGCAATCAGATAAAACAAAGAAATAAAAGGCATCCAGATTGGCAAGGAAGTAGTTAAAACGTCACTGTTTGCAGATGACACGATGTTACATAGAAACCCTCAAGAATCCACCCCAAAACTACTAGAACTAACATCTGAATTCAGTAAAGTTGCAGAATACAAAATTAATACACAGAAATCTGTTGCATTCCTATATCCTAATGATGAACTAGAAGAAAGAGAAATCAAGAAAACAATTCCATTTACAATTGCATCAAAAAGATTAAAATACCTAGGAATGAATCTAACCAAGGAGTTGAAAGACCTATACCCTGAGAACTACAAGACACTCAGGAGAAAAATTAAAGAAGATACCAATAAATGGAAATACCATGCTCATGAATAGGTAGAATTAATATTGTCAAAATATCCATTCTGCCTGAGGCACTATACAGATTCAGTGCAACCCATATCAAAATTCCAACAGCATTCTTTAATGAACTGGAACAAATAGTTCTAAAATTCATATGGAACCACAAAAGACCCTGAATAGCCAAAGCAATCCTGAGAAGAAAGAAAAGAACTGGGGGATTATGCTCCCTAACTTCAAGTTCTACTACAAAGCCATAGTAATCAAAACAATTTGGTACTGATGCAAGAACAGACCCATAGATCAATAGAACAGAATAGAGAGCCCTGATATAAACTGAAACATATACAGCCAATTAATAAATGATAAAGGAGCCATGAATATACAATGGGGAAATGACAGCCTTTTGAACAACTGGTGTTGGTAAAACTGGAGAGCTACATGTAAGAGAATGAAACTGGATTACTGCTGAACTCCATACACAAAAGTAAACTTGAAATGGATCAAAGACCTGAATGTGAGTCATGAAACCGTAAAACTCTTAGAAGAAAACATAGGCAGAAATCTCTTGAATAGAAAGATGAGCAGTTTTTTCCTGAATACATCTCGGATAAGAGAAACAAAAACAAAAATGAACCAATGGGAGTCCATCAAACTAAAAAGCTTTTGTACAGCAAAAGACACCATCAGTAGAACAAAAAGGCATCCTACCATATGGGAGAATATATTCATAAATGACATATCCGATAAAGGGTTAACATCCAGAATATTACCTATTACTCACATTCCTCAACACCCAAAAAGCAAATAACCCCATTAAAAAAATCGGCGGAGGATATGAACAGACACTTCTCCAAAGAAGAAATTCGGATGGCCAACAGGCATATGAAAAGGTGCTCCACATTGCTAATTATCAGGGAAATTCAAATTAAAACCACAATGAGATATCACCTCACACCAGTTAGGATGGCCAACATAGAAACGACAAGGAACAACAAATGCTGGTGAGGATGCAGAGAAAGGAGAACCCTTCTACACTGCTGGTGGGAATGTAAATTAGTTCAACCATTATGGAAAGCAATATGGAGTTTCCCCAAAAACTAAAAATAGAAATACCATTTGACCTGGGAATTCCACTCCTAGGAATTTGCCTAAAGAAAACAAGATCCCAGATTCAAAAGGACATATTTCCCCCTATGTTTATCTCAGTGCTATTTACAATAGCCAAGATGTGGAAGCAACCTAAGTGTCCATCAATGGATGAACGGATAAGGAAGATGTGTTATATATACACATTGGAAAATTATTCAGCCATAAGAAGAAAACAAATCCTACCATTTGCAACAACATGGATGGAGCTATAGGATATTATGCTGAGTGAAGTAAGCCAGGCAGAGAAAGACAAGTACCAAATGATTTCACTCATTTTTGGAGTATAACAATGAAGCAAACTGAAGAAACAAAACAACAGCAGACTCACAGACCCCAAAAAGGGACCTAAGGGAAGGGGATGTGGAGAGGGGGTGGGGGAGGGAGGGTGAAGGGGAATAAGGGGCATTATAATTAGCCACATAATGTAGGGGGGTCACAGGGAAGACAGTGTAGCACAGAGAAGACCAGTACTGACTCTGTGGCATCTTACTATGCTGATGGACAGTGACTGCAATGGAGTGTGTGGGGGACTGGAAAATATGGGTGAATGTAATCACCACAATGTTGTTCATGTGAAACCTTCATAAAACTGTGTATCAATGATACCTTAATACAAAAATAAGAATATATTGAATAATCTAGTGGGTGGGGGATTCAGGCATGATTTAATTCAGATTTAGGATTTCTTTCTTTATAATTTTCTCTTATTCTTTTTCACTTTCCTCATAGTAGTAGAATGGCTATAGCTCTTAAGGGCCCATTCGCTATCCAGAGAAAGAGTTTGTTTTAATCATCAAACTGAAATCCTGGGCTGCTTCTACTTAGACCATCTTTGGTATGTGACCAAGGGAATGCTATTTTCTGATTGCTTCATATTTGCCTGGAAGTTTATTCTAATCCCATCCCAATTTCATGAGTAGAAAACTGAGAATTCTGCTAGAAAAGACATGGGAAGAGCTTGCTGAGGAGGTGGCTAATGGTGTTGGTTAGTTTAGGCTTACTGATAGACACTAAAGTTCCCAGTTTTTCAATTTAAAAATCACTGGTGCTTGACCATACTTGCATGTACATTATTTGACACTTGTGTAATAATCTTATTTGGGTAAATTCTTATTAGAGGAATTGTTGGATCAAAAGGTATGCTCATTTTACATTTTAGTAGCCATAAGCCATCCAAACTGTAAAAAACACACTTTTGCCAATTATATATTGAAATCCCTCAACTACCTGTTGTGAGCTTTTTTTTTTTTTTCTTTAGGCTTCTGAATCCTTGAAGTGGAAATTTCAGAATTAAAGCAGAATTTCAGGTGTCACAATTTCTCTGAGCAGGACAAATTTGGTGTGACATAATTTGAGAGTAATCAAAGCTTCTGTGGCATAACAGGGTTCACCAGAGAAGCAAAGAGCAAGAATGGAGAGGAATGTATTCTACCAGTTGCAACCTCGTGCTTGGTGGGTAATGGCTCCGAGGCAGATTACTCGAGTCCCCATGAGTCCCCACTTACCTTGAGCGATTGACACGTGCTCTGTAATCACTCTGTTACCCTCTTCCTCCCCAGTCTGTGTGTGAGGTGGCCCAGCCCAACATATTTAGAAGTGCCGGAATGGCCATCCATGCCTTTACTCTGCACGTTCTGCTGTAGTACTTCTGAACTTCTTGGAGCTGCATTCAGTAGAAAAAGCTGACTTAGAAATCAGTGATCTCTGGAATGCCAGGATCTTGATCGCTTTGAGCGTCCTTTTGAAGAAGTGAGTGGGGAAACTCATGGGATGACATACTTTCAGAAACCCGATGGCAGAGAGATGCTGTTTGCCTGAATAGCCTTTATTAATGTGAATAAGAGTGTTTGTTTGGAAACCTAGCAGGTCTCAGAGTTACAGTTAACATCTATTGAATATTTTTAGGCACAGTTGCATATGCCATCCTATTTAGTCCTAATGACAACCTATTTTTTAATGTCAATAATAAGAGGAAACCAAAGCTCAGGAAAATTAACTTATTTACTGTCACAGCTGGACAGCTGAAGTGGAAGAAGCAAGAATTTTAACCCTTTCTTCTACCTCATTATGCTCTACGATGCCCTTTCTCTCCCCAGATTTATTAATAGAAACTTGGCTTTATTTTATTTTAACTGATGATATAGAAGAATGAAAACAATGTCTAGTAGTAAAATTAAGATATGGCATTGAAAAGATTCACCTGAAGATTGTAAATGACAAAAATCAGTGAAAGTGCAAATGGTCCGAATGAGGTATGTGACCTAGGAAATAAGGTGGTCGATCAGCGACAGAGGAAACAGGCTGACCTGTAGGAAATGACGCTGCAATTTGGGAGTTTTATGAGTGTAAGACGTGAGGAAAGGGGCCAGGTGGTAAAAATAGATAAAGTGTATGGTATATGTGAGCATGTTCTAAAGCTGAGAATATACTGAAGAAATATAAATTATTGTTAAATTAGAAACATTTATTTTGGAAGCATATTTCTGTAAAAATTTTATTACAAAGTAGAGACGTGATGGAGTTTTGGAGATGTGTGAATGTGGCTTCCGTGTTATTTGGGTGCTATGTTTATTTGCCCCTGTCTGTGTGTTCAGAAGGAGATGGCTCAGTTAAGTCAAACAATATCGTAGTCAAGCAGAAGCAAAAAGAAAAGGCAACTTAGAAGTAAAAGCACAACTTTGTCAGAGTGAAGATACACATATACTAAAAAAAAATGTTAGGGTGTAGCATACTTAGTGGAGAAAAGTAATGGCTTAAGCTCGTAGGAATGGAATTACATAACCCAGGGGCAGTTCTTCAGACATTTAGATTAAGGAGGAGTTCTTTGTGGGCATGGGCCAAAAGGAGAGCTTCAGCTCTTAGTCTCTCTCCACTTCCCTCTCTAATTGCTGAATGCCAGGTGGAGCTGGAGGGCACTGACTGAGTGGTCCTAGCAAGTCTCATACTGCATCTGGCAACAAGTGTATTGCTCTCCTTGGGCTCCGACCGGCTGCTATGTACTGTCCGTGTCTGTGGTGTCTGCCAGTGGACAACTGATTAGGAGTGACAGGGGAGGGTATGGGGCTTGGGAAGTGCCCAGCTGTGTATGGCAGACCCTGCTCACTGTAAGTGCTTTGCTGGGAACTGAGTGTATTCTTTCCTGCTGATGCTCTAATGAACCCATTACAGAATATCTACTATAGTATCTCCTTAGTCACCTTTACTGGGAACTGACTCCATTGCTCAATTAGACTGATCATTAAAAACTTCTGTAAGTGCAGTCTGAACTTTTCTCTCCTTGGCTTGAGGCAATTGCTGCCTGCCCTATTTGGCAGGCAATGTGAGTAGCTGTGAGCACTAGTGATGTTACTGGCTGAGGAGTTAAACAGAAGCTGGATAAAGTTTGGCTCCCTGCGTATTTCAGGGCACAGCTTCTGGTCCCAGGGTTAAAAACAATACAGAAACAGCAACTGAGAACGTCCCTGAACAGTGCAGCATGAATGGCCTTTTGGTGCCCAACAGGGGCATCTGTGTCTCAGCGTTGTAGATGCTGCTGCCGACTTCCAGTGCTCCAAATTTGTGCTCATGTCTCTTCAGTTTCAAAATCCTAGTGTGAAAAATTTAGTACGCTAGGAAAGCTAAATTAATGGTGAGTCAAAGTAATTAAGGCAAAGTAAATAATCTCCAAGGTTCTCATTCCCTGTGAAACTAATTTCATATCTTCTCTTTCATGTATTAAAAAGAGTTCTCTGCTAACCCAGGATGCCCGCGCTCTGTGCTGGGGAAGTGCGCTTCCGGTCCACTGACAGGAGGCAGATTGAAGAGTTATTTCCAACTGGGCTTTTTTTTTTTAAGAGTGACATTCATTTTGACACCACAAGGATGCGACTCTCTTCAGGTGAACTGAGAGTTGGTTACAGTTGTAGCTGGGCCAGCTAGCTTATACTTTTCAGCTGGAACAACTTTTTCAATCTTTTAATGAGAACGCTCAGTTCCTATCCTTGTACCCAATGAAGAGATTAGTTTAACTCTTTTGCAGGATTTTGACTAGCCATAGTTTGACCTTGTCTGTGTCTAGAAGTTTAGAAACTAGATCTTTGGCTCTTTTGAGCAATGAGGAGATTGGACTTGAACACAATTTCAGAGTTATTTGTCACCTTAAAATAATTATGACATATAAATAAGGGAACAGCTGTGGGCTTATGGGTTTTTAGACTTCAGTGTACCAAAGCTGATCTTCCTGCAAGCGAGCTGTGACGGTGATGGTACCCCACTGTCCCAGGGCCTGGGAGGATGTGGGGCTTTGGCTCGAGTGCATGGTTAGGATCCGGTGTTTCTTCAGGCTAAAGAATGTTCTTTAGGGTTTGTTATTGTTACAGCAGTAGTCTCAGATGAGAGAATCCTTCCTCTCTGTGTGATAAGAAAGTATTTTGGTTAGAAGGAACAGAGGCATTCGAAAGAAATGTTTGTCCTACAATCCTCAGTTACCTACAGCTGAAACATGAGATTATCCTGCCGGTGCTCAATTTTAAAATCCCTCAGTTATCTTTTGTCTTCAAAATGATGCCTCAACCCTTTAGTGCATCGTGGACCTGTTCTTTCAGAGAAATGCAGTTTTGCTTTTAAGATGCTCTGAGGTGGCAACATGAGAGTGAAAAATACAGCATTCAGTTTACATCGCAGAGTGGAATCTGTATCTAGGCACACATCCATGCAGAATAATGTGGCTAATTAATGGAAGGAGAAGCAAAAGTGATTTTAATGATTTTATTTTTAGATATTTAGTTTAGTGTCTGTGGATAAAGTGCAAGTTTCTATGTCTAGGATGCTCACTGGCCCTGGTCAGCCAGCTCACTACACATGTCTGGGAAATATGTCGTTACTGACTCTATATAAAGAGCTCCTCCCAGTGCTCTGGGCTGCTGCCCAGCTGCAGGGCTGCAAGGCTACAGGAAAGCAGAGGCTGGAGTGGCGGCAGCACCGAGGACAGAGACTGAGACAGCTGTGGAGGCAGAGGGGCCCAGAGGCAGAGACCGGCTTGCTGCATGCAGACTCATTCTGAGTGGATGGGATTCTAGTGATTGACCTGCCACCCTGGGAATAAAGTTGGGTATAAACCCGTTCCCCAAAGAATGTTCCACTGTCATTTCTTTGGTCTCATTGAGTCCATAGTGAACTTGCCCAGGGCTGAAACCCATTGACAAGACAGTGTCTGTCTCACCTGATGGTCTCAGCCAGGGCCAAGTTCACTCTGGATTCGGTGGGATCGAATAATAACAACAGAACGTTTTGGGGGCAAAAAGGTTTATACCCAGCATTTGACTTGTGGTGGCAGGTCAAGCGGATTCCATGTGCCTGTAGACAGTCTGCATGCAGCAAGTCCACCTCTGCCTCTGGGCCTCTCTGTGGCCTCACAGCCCTAGAGCACTAGGTGGAGCTCTTTATATAGCGTCAATAATAGCTCATTGCCAACACGTGTGCAAGGCTGCACCTGCAAGCTTTGCACGTGTACAGTGGGACAGCAGACCTGGGTCAGGTGAGGATCCTGGCCATGTCTTGCCAATGGGTTTCAGCCCTGGGCAAGTTCACTATGTATTCAATGAGACCAAAGAAATGACAGTGGAACATTCTTGGGGGAACAGGTTTATACCCAACTTTATTCCCAGGGTGGCAGGTCAGTCACTAGAATCTCGTCCTCTCAGAGCGAGTCTGCATGCAGCAAGCTGGTCTCTGCCTCTGGGCCTCTCTATACCTCCACAGCCGTCTCAGTCTCTGTCCTCGGTGCTGCCACCACTCCAGTCTCATCTCTGCTTTACTGCAGCCTTGCAGCCGTGGCACCGTGTTGCCCAGAGTACTGGGCGGAGCTCTTTATATAGAGTAATAATGACGTATTGCCCACAGATGGGTAGTAAGCTAGCCAACCAGGGCCAGGTGAGCATCCTGGCCACAGGAACCTTTACTTTATCCACACCATGGCAACCTCCATTTCCTCTACACTGTCATAAACATTTTATGGACAGTGAAGTGTCCTTTTTGTTAAGTTTTAAATTTCTTTCTGAGAAAAAAATACTGCAATCAAGTTAAGTGTAGGCATGTGATATGTGTGAGGAATAATAATTTTTTTACTGTATGTGAAGACATCATACTATATACATTATGACTTTTTAATATTATGATCTTTATCATAATCATTACATATGTTTATGTAGCACCTTACAATTTGCAAAGCATCATCTCATCTTTTGATCAAGGCTTCTGAATGAACTGGGTCACAATTATTACCTCTGTCTTAAAGGTGATTGTGTATAAAGTGAAGGTTCCTATGGCCAGGATTCTCACATGAACCTAAACTACTTGATGATGTAACTGGCCGCTGCTAGGCTACTGCTTCCACACTGTAGGCAATGAGCTATTATTGACCAAGTCACTGTATAAAGAGCTCTGCCCAGTGCTCTGAGCAGAGTCAATGATAATGTTTTTACATTTTTAATTCCTTCCTGTAAGTTATAAATTTAAAAGATGGACTTGAAATGTCATGGTTTTGTAAAAGATTGCCTTGTACACAGCAAAGAGGAGTGAAGACTATATCCACATACTCTTGTGGAGTAAACCTCAGGATATCTTACTAGGGGATAGATTTTGTTGGATAAGAGACAGAGGCAGATTACAGACCTGCAGACTGTTGGATGCAGACGTAACTCTAGTGCCTGACCTACCACCGGGAGAACAAGCCAGGTAATGAACCCTTTCACCCCAAGAATGTTCCATTGTCATTCCTGGTCTCACTGAATCCATAGTTAACTTGCCTGGGGCTAAAACCCATTGGCAAGTGTGGATAAAATGAGAGTTCCTGTGGCCAGGATTCTCACCTGGCCCTGTCTGACTAGCTCACTGCACACCTGTGGGCAATACATGACTGTTGACTCTATATAAAGAGCTCCACCCAGTGCTCTGGGTGTGACACAGTGGCACACCTGTACGGCTGCGGGAGAACAGAGCAGAGGCTGGAGCGGTGGCAGCGTCAAGGACAGAGGCCCAGAGGATGGCTGTGTGGGATGACTGTGCAGGCAGAGAGGCCCAGAGGACGGCTGTGCAGACAGAGGGGCCCAGAGGCAGAGACGGGTTTGCCGCATGCAGACTCACTCTGAGTGAACAGGATTTTAGTGACTGACCTGCCACCATGGAAATAAAATTGGGTATAACCCTTTCACCCCAAGAACATTTTGCTGTCAGTTTCTTTGGTTACATTGAATCCATAGCGAACTTGCCTGGAGCTGAAACCCATTGGCAAGACACAAGACAGTGATGAAATTGAAATTTGGTGAAGCCAGTTTGTTACTTATTCCTTCTTGAATTTATCCTTTATTTCACAAACTTTTACTGAGTGCTTTCTAATGTTAGGACAGTTCCAAATATACAAAGATGAGATGATCCCTGCCTTCAAGGAGCACAGGGCCACAGGAAGAAATGGATGAGCATAGGTCACCAGCATTGTGTGATAAGCTGTCTGATACAGATAATGTTTAAGGTTCCTGCAGCAAGGTGTGGTGCTTTCCGACAAGGAAATTGAGATATCATTCGCAAGGATGAGAATTAAGCTAGGCTCCAGAGGTTTCTCTAGTAGTAAAGGTCGTTTAAAGCTGAGACACAAAGACACAGAAGGACATAGTATGTCCAGGGAGAGTATGAAGAGGCTGGAGCACTGAGAACACATAGAGAGTACAAGCCCAGGGAGATGAGTCTGAGAAAGGGCACAGAGCTTGTCGATGGCAGAGCCAGGAAGGTAGACGGTTTTCTGCTTCCTAGTTTGATGTTTCTCCTTTACATTAGGTTCTTTGCCACTTACTTAGGTCTTCTTTTCTTTTACTTTTCTAAACACATCATTAGCACCCTCTGCACAAGCTCTGCTAAAGAATATGACAACTAGGGATTTCATTTGACCAGGTTATGTCATTTAGCTGGAGGGGTAGCTTATATTCAGGCCAATGTATGATTTTGTATGTGTTCCTACATATTAGGTAAGGTGAAGTGACTGGGGTATGCCCAGGTGTTCTCAGTTAAGTGTTCTGACAGGTGAGGAATTGACATTTTATCCGCCACAAACAGGTGCACTTGTACTGCATGACCCCAGCCCTAGTTTAGAGGTCTCTCAGGTTATATATCTTTCACTTGGAACTCTAAAGGCTTTAGTAATTATTCTGAAAGGGATGTTTTTTTAAAAAGCTGTTCCTCTGGTTGAAAATGGCTTTTTGTTCACAGAGCTGAATAAATGCTAGAAATAATTGAAAATGACTTCAAGGAGAATGGTAAAGTCGAGGTAAGGCATATTAGCTCCTGGTTGATATTATTGCTTGAAAGCAGGTAATTTTGTTAGATTTTTTACACTGTGGAGTAGAGAACAAACCTTTCCCTTTTTTTTTCTGAGAGCCATGATGTTATCTCAGTAATTAAAGTAAATAAAGAAAATAATCTTCTAAAGTTGCTCTTTAACTAGATTTACACAATCCCCTTTCAGATCAGCTGTTATCTGCCCTTACATTTCACAGTAAATGTCGCTGTCTGCACAGCCCCTGCTAACAAGAAGATCAAGTGTAACTCTTTTCATGATCCGAAATAAAGTGTTTCCGTCATGACTCTCCTGGCTCCTGGCTGTGGTGCTGCATGCGGGCTCACTTCTCAGCTGGGTTTATGAGGACGTTTCACTGCAGAATACTAGGCCTTCTGGTCCAGCAGTGTTTTCTTTCATAAACATTTAAAGGGTTTCTTTAACTTTCTCAATCATTTTAACATTTTAGGTTTAAAATTTTTTGCATTGATATTTCAGGATATGGGCTGGTGAGGGGAAAATGGAAATTCCTGTGGCCAGGCTCCTCCCCTGACCCTTAACTACTTGATGATGTGACTGTCCTGCTGCTAGGCTACTGCTTCCACACCCGTAGGCAATGAGCTGTTACTGACTGAGTCACTATATAGATAGCTCTGGGTGGACGCAGAGATGAAGGAGGATTACAGACCTGCTGACCGGTGAAGGCAGATGTGATTCTAGTTCTGGACTTACCGCCAGGAGAATAAAGCCGGGTAATAAATCCTTTTACTCCAATAGCATTCCATTGTCATTTCTGGGTCTCACTGAATCCATAGTGAACTTGCCCTGGTGCTGAAACCCGCAGACAAGACAGCTGGGGTCAGGGAGAGGTAGACTTTGGGAATTTTTCCTTCTGCTTTATGGGCTGATACTTGAGTGGCACCATAACCCTTGTTTATATCTTCACATTTTGGAAAAATTAGAATAAACATTATGCCTATTAAGCTGTAGTAGGAAGGTTTTAAATAGTGTTTTATGATGGTAGTGAGAGAGGTAAACATTACAACGTGCTCCTAGAGAGTGTTGTGAAAAAGTGTGGAATAGTCTTTGGCATTCTTCAGGAACAGGATAAATTCTCTTATGTTACTGTACAAATTCCTTGTAAGTCTTAGACACCTGTGATAATATAGGTAACTCTCTACTTCTAGACTGTGTTCACATTTTAAAGTTTCTGTGTTATCACCTGGCATTATTGACTTAAAACCTTTTACTTATTCTGGGATAGCAAATTTTTCAGTAGTTTTCTTTAAGTCAAAATTGCTAATTATTTCCTTAAGGAAAAAAACCAATATCCATGGAAAGATAAAAGGATGATAAGTCCTGTTTAAGGTCACTTACTGAATCATTCTGAGTGTGTCCATAGGTGGTTCTCAGTAGGCATTTGATACTGGTGTTTGGGGAAGTGAGTAAGGCCTGCGGGTTGACCTAAGGATGGGGTTTGGGGCGAAGACACTAACTGAGGCAACTAGTTGTTTTTCAGACTTCTTTTGAATACAGCCCTCATGGCTCTACTTCAGATGTCAGTTGGAATGGTTAGAGTAAGGCCTACCTCTCCCGTTTAACAATTACGAACTTTGCTTGGGTGAAAAATAAGGTCAGACAAAATGACCCTCTAAGACTCTCAATTGCTCTGAAATGATGAATTCTATTAAGTCTAAAGGCTATTCAGTGCATCCATAGCCCAATAATAAAGACAGTGGATTTATCAGCTATAGTTAAACTACATGGTTTGCCATGTTAGGCTGTTCATTGCATCAATCAACTTCATAGTATACATAATTGAGAATTGATTGAATCACTTAAATACCTTCTAAAGTACATGAACAAAAAACAAATATTTCATGTAACGCTCTACAGGCTTCATATACTGTGACACTTTTTTTTCTCCCTAAAAATACTTTCTGCCTTTAGGTTGAGTTAAGTATTGTTTTGCACTGTAAATAGTAGGGGAGTAAGTATCTTGCCTAATCCCCGGAGTTGGCTACCCACAGTGATTTTTTGGACTATAGGATTCCAAGTGAATGCTTGTCCCAGATTATTAACCTCCATCTGGTGAAAATAAATACCACTGGCTCACTCTCTCTGGAGGCAAGACATGTGTCTTGCCAGTGGGTTTCAGCCCCAGGCAAGTTCACTATGGATTCAGTGTGATCAAAGGAATGACAATAGAACATTCTTGGGGTGAAAGTGTTATGCCCAGCTTTATTTCCATAGTGGCAGGTCAATCACTAAAATCCCATTCACTCAGAGTGAGTCTGCACGCAGCAAGCCAATCTCTGCCTCTGGGCCTCTCAGCCTGCACATCCGTCCCGTACAGCCATCCTCTGGGCCTCTCTGCACATCCGTCCCACACAGCCATCCTCTGGGACTCTGTCGTTGGTGCTGCCACCACTCCAGCCTCTGCTCTTCTCTCCTGCAGCCTTGCAGCCGTGCCACCGTGTTGCCCAGAGAAATGGGCGGAGCTCTTTATATAGAATAAGTAGCAATGTGTTGCCCACACATGTGTAGTGAGCTAACCAACCAGGGCCAGGTGAGAATCCTGGCCACAGGAACTTTCATTTTATCCACAACATGCAAGTTGTGCCTCTACTTTTCTTTATTGTGTTTTGTTTAGTTTAATTCTTGCCAGTACTACTACTACTTATAAGACATATAGGGATAGTCATAGTTACAGTCAAATTTTAGCCCATGGCTAACTAAACAAGTGAGGACGTTGATAAGAAAACTCAAATCTGATTGTTAAAAGGAACTAACTTACCCACCTCCAATTATCTCAGAAAACTGAGGCATTGCCGTCCTGAGGAAGAAGTAACAGCTCCAACCTGCACACCTTGTCTTTTCTCAGCAGCAGGCTGTTGACAGCACAGGGAGTAAAGGGAAAACTGGAGGAGACGTATGCCTGGAAGAAATGGAAATAGTTACATCTGTAGCTTACATTTATCCAAGAACTGTTAACAGAGAGCACACTGTAGAAGGAGAGGCCAAATTGGCAATGGAGTTTAATTTGCCCCTGAACTACTTTAATTTATGAGTTTCTCACTTAATTGAGATGTTGCCATATGAATTTTGTTCATCTTTCTTTCACTTTTCCCAACACTGAGTTACTCCTCAGCATGTATCTCAAAACTCATATCCACCTCAGATACACCCAGACACATTAAACATTATCCTACTTGCACCAGTAAGTCCAGTTCTGTTTGAAATTTGGTGTAGAAAAAGTAAAGGAAGCTATGCATGAATTATATTTGCAGGAGGAGGCAGCATGATGTAGAGAAGGGCAGAGACATGCTTTTATTTTACTGTTTTTGTTTCTCTTCCTATTCTACTGCTGACTGCTTGGAACACTGTTTCCAATTCCTCTTCTTTAAAAGTTTGTAGTATTTTACTAATTGAGGCTGGAAGGTGACACAGATTTCTCTTAAAGCAGTGAGGACATTGTGAACACTTAAAATGTTATATAGCAAGAATCCTGGGTGATTCACAAGATACAAATGAGAAGAAGAGGTGCCAGAGTCCTTACAGTTGAACAGTAAGTATAGGCGGGTCCTAATGGAGTGAAATTCATCTGAAAACAATCCATTCTAAAGCAGGAAAGTGATAAGACATCCCAAGATAGTGGGTGGGGAGCTGATGTTTATAACATGCTGTCTTGCCAATGGGTTTCAGCCCCCAGCAAGTTCACTATGGATTCAGTGTGACCAAAGAAAATGACAGCAAACATTCTTTGGGGTGAAAGGGTTTATTACTCGGCTTGTTCTCCCGGCAGTAGGTCAAGCACTAATGTCTCTGCCTCTACCCAGAGCACTGGGCTGAGCTCTCTATATAGTGAAATTATAGCTTATTGCCTAAAGATGTGGAAGTGGTATCCTAGCAAGAGGCCAGTTACATCATCAGGTGGTTTAAGTTCAGTGAGGATCCTGGCCATTGGAACCTGAACTTCCCTACACTCCACCCCTCCAGGATTCTTGCCTTACAATCTACACACTTTAAATCATCTGCAATGACATGTGCGAGAAAGCTGGAGCACTGTAACCAGATTCCACAACAGCAACAGAGGATAACAGCAACTTAGAGATAATAACAAAAATTAAGATACAAGATTTTGATAAAAGTAACAAAAATTATAATAATCCTCAAGCCAGAGGAAGTTCCCAATCCACAAAGACCTTAGGGGTGATAAGACACATGTTTTAATGACACGAACATAGGCAAATCTTGTCACTCAGGTAGGATGCATGCAAGAGAGTGGCCCTATGATAGGACTGTAGCAGGAAGGGGGTCCCTTCCAGGTCTAGTATACCATACTTTTACTCCTTTCCCTGTGGGGGTTACTGAAGGGTCTGTATATAGTACTACTGGAGGTGCATGCACTGGACATAATGATAAAACAAAACTGCCTGGTAAGATACTCCTACCTTCTGGCCATTCAGGATATACTACTATGACCTTTGGTGGCCACTCTGCTGTTATTCCAGGAATACACAGGAGGCCAGCTTCCAGGCCTTGTCCCCAAGGTGCCAGGAGAGCCAGCCATCGTTGGTCCGTGTGTTGAAAGGTCCAAGGCCGTGTGCACTCAATGGAGTCTCTGGGGTTAAGTGCAGGTGGTGCTGGCAGCAAGATATTATTCTGGTGGCTGAACCTCAGCTTCAGTGATTCTTCCTTGGTTTGTACTTGCAGTTGTATAGGGGAGGCAGCCATATGTATTAACATGTCTACGGGGCTCAGGGCTCCCTTTCAGGGTCTCTTGTTCAAACGCCATAGCACGGTCCATAAGCAGACTGACCATCCCTGCTGACTATTGGTATCTGACTTTAGTCTGGATTTTAACAAGCCATTGTGCCTCTCTATCATGCCTGCTGTGGTAGGATTGTATGGCACATGAAACTTCCATTTGATCTCCAACTATTGCACCCATTCTTGCCATATATGTCCAGTAAAATGGGTGCCCTGATTACTCTCAATTACCTGTGGTTGGCCATAGGCGGCAAAGAGATGCCCCAGGCCTCTTTTGATTGTCTGCTGGTCTGCACAATGGTTGGAAAAGCAACCAGAAGTCCAGTAGCTGTGTCCACACAGGTCATCGCATACTGATATCCTTCTGACACAGGTAGAGGCCCAGTATAGTCTATCTGCCACCTGACAAAGGGTATAAGTCCCTTAGCTATTGTCCCATGTTGCTGTGGAACTTGGTGTAAGTCCCTTTTGGAGCACACGACACACTCCTGCCGGGCTCTGCTAACTTCTTCAAAGGTCAAAGGCACACCCCACCGACGCGCTACAGCCCACATTGTCTTGTGCCCCGCATGCAACAGTGGCTGATGTAACCATTGGGCTACATCAGAGGCATGCTTTCCTTCTAACCAATGTATCTGGGCGAATTTATCTGCTTCATCATTTCCTGGGGATGCCAGTGGCAAATGACCTGTCACATGGCATACTATCATTATTTTAGTCTGACCACAGGCCCATAAGTCTTGCCACAATTTTTGCCCCCAAAGGGGTCGATGACCAACCAGCCAGTTGGCATGGTACCAGGTCAGTAGCCACAGGGTCAAGCCCGGATAGACAGCCCAGCTGTCAGTGCAGACAGCTATAGGGGAGGGCTCCTGGCTGATCACAAGCCACATGGCCTGCAACTCTGCCCATTGGCTGCTCTTCCCCTCACCATCTTCCATCCATATTGTCTCAGTCTTAGGATGGAAAGCTATGGTCCTCCATTTTGGGGGCTGCCCATGGCTGGAGCCATCTGTATACCATGCATCTTGAAGTATAGGGGCTCTTCCCTCCTGATAGGAACTCTCTGCTACTAATGGTTCAAAAGCAAGTTCTTCCTGCTTTCCACTAGTATATGTCACTGGCCCCAACAAGCTTTGGAGTTCTTCACCCAAGGGGCTACTAGAGAGGGCACTATGTTGCTGTAGGTAAACATCCCACTTGGCCAGCATAGGCGTTTGTGCCACACTACTCCTTGGCTTTTGGGTTCAGTCTCGTACCCACCCCTAGTTGGGATAGGTGGTTATTACCTTTATGGGTTCTGTGCAGCAAGGCATGATACATGGCAGCCAGTTGTTTTTCTATCAAAGTGTATCGTACCTCTGCCCCTTTCCAGAGTTGTGACCAGAATCCAATAGGTTTGTGAGTTCATTCAAGCCGCTGCCAGAGACCCCAGCCATAACCTTCTTCAGTTACATGAACATCCAGCTCACAGGGCCTTGATGCGTCTATCACACTCAAGGCCTGCACGGCCTTGACTGCCCATTTTGCTGTAGTAAAGGCAGATGCATATGTCTCATCCCAGTCCCACCTGACACCCTTTTGTACCAACCAGTATAAGGGCTTCAGAATTTGTGCCAAGTGTGGGACAAATACTCTCCAGTAGCCCAGAAGACCCAAAAACTCCTGTAACAATGCCATAGTTGTAGGGGTAGGAAAGGCCTGGACTTCATCTACAACTGCTTCTGGTATAACTTTGGTCTTATCTGACCAGACGACTCCCAAGAATTTGACAGACAAACCAGGTCCCTGAACCTTGGTGCTGTTCACAGCCCATCCTTTCTCCTGTAAATGTTGCAGCAGTGTAGGTGCTGCACCTTCTAGACCTGAAAGAGAATCAGACATGAGCATGACATAATCAATATAATGGTACAGCCACACTGTTGGCGGTTTCTCCCATGTAGCCAAGTCCTGGGCTACAAGTCCATGACAGATTGTGGGGCTCTGGAGGTATCCCTGTGGAAGGATGGTGAAAGTCCATTGCCGTCCTTCCCACGTGAAGGCAAACTGTTCCTGACTTTCCTGCTCAATGTTAATGGGAAAGAAGGCATTAGCCAGATCTACCAAATAATGATATGTTCCTAGTTCATGGCTGAGAGTATCCATCAAGCCTGCAATAGAGGGGACAGCAGCATGCATAGGGGGTATGACCTTATTCAGTTCTCTGTAATCCACAGTCATATGCCAGGAGCCATCTGGCTTTTTTACTGGCCACACCGGGAAATTGAAAGGACTATGGGTGGGCTTTATAATACCCACCTTTTCCAGCTCCTGGAGAGTTTCTCCAATCTCTTTATATCCCCCAGGCAGTTTGTATTGTTTAGTATTAGTCACCCACCAAGGCACAGGCAAAACTATGGGCAGGTGCCTATCATGTCCTCTCAGAACTTCCTTCACCACATGTACTCTCAGTGTGAACTCACCTGCAGTGATCTGCAGCCATAGACCTTGCAGGATATCAATCCCCCAAATATACTCTGAGACAGGAGATATATACACAGTATACTCTTTTGGGGGTAGATGCCATATTCTCAAAGGGATTTGGGCTTATTTCACTCTGATAGTCTAACCCCTGTATCCATCTATGATAGTGGGGGTCCTGGGGAACCGCTCATGATTACCATAAATTAGTGAACATTCAGCCCCAGTGTCCACCAGAGCCATGACACGTATGTTCACTGGGGACCAATGGATAGCTATTTCAACATGTGACCTCTGGTTCCTCCCACCCCAGTCCCTTAGGGCAGATACTTCGACCTTCCCCTCAGTCAAACCGTCTTCCCCAATCATCTTCCTGTGTGGGCTTGGGTGAGGTTGGCTCGCTTTCCAGCAGGAAGTCTTGCGAACAAACAGGCTGGACTTGTGGCTCTGTCTCTGACCTCTGCCTCTTTGTTCTTTATGGCTGGAACTGCTGCTCTTGTTTCAGTTGTTGCTATAGCTCTAGTAAGATCCTATTTGACTTCCCATCTAATTTCCTTCCGCCTTCTCCTGCCCGTATTAAATCAACCTGCATCTGGGTTCTTGTAACCTTCATGGGGCCCTTTAAATTCTTCTTGTGTATAGCAGACCTTATTTCTTTCTTTGTTCTCATTGCTTCAGCCTCTCCTAAGTCTGCTACCATACCTGTCAACTTCCTTATGGGCTGCCCTAAGTAAGGGGAAAGAATGCCCACTAGAGACCCAAAGAGGTATATAGGAGCCATTTGAAGTACAATATTTCTCATCCCAGTAGTGAAAATCTCTTCATCTGGGCCATAATTCTCTGGACTATAAATGGCATTTTTTATGCCTAGCTCTCATAACACCTGTTGGAGCTCAGCACATGCCTGCCATCTAACAGTAGAGAATGGTAGGTCACCCTGATTGGGCCACACAGTACGACGTGCAGCCATAAGCCAATCGAGGAGGGAGTGACTCCGTGGGGTTTGATGTGCATTTTGTAATCGCTGCTTCAAGGCAGGCTGCACTGTCAGGGAAGCCAACTTTCCCATCTATGATCTCTACGGAACAATTCTATCCACCCCTAAGTCTCACAGATGCAGGAGCCAAGTTGATATTGACTCTGAGGGTTTCTGCCTAAACCGGGAGCCCAGATCCACCAGCTCAGCCTGAGTATAGGGGCAAAGCATAGAGTGCTCCACGACCTGGTGAGGGGGCTGCTCTTCTCCTTGGGGAACATTCAGCTGCTGGGTCTTTATTTCCTTTACAAACACTAGGTGTGCTTTCAATACAGGAGGGGATAGTGCCTCCAGAACCACCCCTTCATCCTTCCCTAGCTCCTCTATTCCAGGGCTGATGGCACCTTTCCCCCCCCTCCCCTGAGTGCCTCCTCTGCTACAACCTTTACCTTTTCTACTGTGCCTTGCAGCAATGCTACCTCAGTCTTCAGAAGATCTCTTACCTTCACCTCAATGCTTTGCAGCAGGCATTCTTGTGCCACTTCCGCTTATGCTTCCCTCAGGAGTTTGTCTTTTTCCTTGATGGCCTTTTCCTCCTTCAGAACACCTGGCAGCTCTGCCATCTCGTTCTATAAGGAATCTTTTACCTCTGCAATGGCACCTTGCTGCTGGCGTTCTCATGCTGCCTCCTCTCGCATCAATGCCATTTCCTTCTTCAGGGAATCCACAGAAGTTTGCAGCTCATGTTCTAGTGCTGCCATTTCTTGGGTATTTTTCAGGAGCATGTCCTTCTCTTCTGTAGACTTTTTAAATACTTTGAGAAGCAGCCAACCCATAGTCCCTGCTGCCTCATGGGCACTCTGTCTCTCAAAAGATCTACTTACTATACGAAAGGCTATCCGTACTGCCTCAGGTGTCACCTCCACTTGCCTCCAGTCCTGGGGTCGTGCCCAGTCCTCTAGGAGGCAACCACCTCAGACCACATACCCACTGGGGCACAGTCCCCTGTCTCCCCATTCACAGAGGCACCCCACTGAAGCAACCCTCCCATAAGGGCAGCCTGTCTTTTTCCTTGGTCAACAGGGAACACTGATGACTTCGCCAGTTGTCTTGCCAATGGGTTTTGGCCCCGGGCAAGTTCACTATGGTTTCAATGTGGCCAAAGAAAATGACAGCAAACGTTCTTTGGGGTGAAAGGGTTTATTACCTGGCTTGTTCTCCCGGCGGTAGGTCAAGCACTAGCATCTCTGCCTCTGCCTAGATAGAGCACTGGGCTGAGCTCTCTATATAGTGCAATATTAGCTTATTGCCTAATGGTGTGGAAGTGGTAGCCTAGCAAGAGGCCAGTTACATCATCAGGTGGTTTAAGTTCAGTGAAGATCCTGGCCATAGGAACCCCAACTTCCCCACACATGCCAATGCACTCATTTCTGTGAAAGGGTGTAGTTAGTGGTACATACCATTATAGAATGGATTGGTTTCTTCACCTTATGAAAAGTGCTCTGAGAGTTATTGTATTTAGCTGAAGTAAGTTCAAGATGAATGGAAAAGTGACAAGTAAATCTGATGGTATAGAAAGATGAGAGTATTTTCTTATAAAGTTTTTAGGTACTTTCCATATGTTTTTATATCAAATATAGTTTCCTTCAGGTTGAAAGCATCTATTAAAGATGTTAGTTTTGAGGAACTTTTTTTAAAACCTTCGTTTCTCTATATCTGAAAGGAAAATTAGGTATATTGTGGGCATTCTCCTCTGACAGTGTCTCCTGGAAAGAAAATGAGGGCAGGTAGGCAGGAAGATCCAAAGTTGTCTTTTTGTTTGTGGCAACTCACTTACAATCTTGCTAGTCACAGCTTTCTTCTCAAAGTATTAATAATTATGCTTGCCTTTTTCTGTATCTCAGGAATTTGAGGAAAATAAATGAGATACTAGAACAAACATTTGAGCTCTTTAAAGGGAAAAATGCTATGTGATTATAATCAACATAATGCACAGTGTCATGTGGGTGGTGTTTATTTCTTTGTTTTTTTCTGTCTTAATGCTCTGGAATATTTGTGATCCTGGAAATAAAGTCAGGACAGGATAGCACTCCTTAGCCCCCTGAAAATATTTTCCAGAAATCCAGTGCATTTGAACTTTGTTTTAGGCAAAGAGTCTTTTTAATTTTATAAATGGTGTCCATTGTTTGGATTCCCTTGGAAATTTCCAAGGGAAATTTTTTAATCTAGTTTATAAAATACAAGCAGGAGAACAGCTTAGCTGAAGAGAGCTGGCTAGACAAGAGGAGCGGTGGCAGAGGCGGGCAGAATGAACAAGGGCCCGGTGTCAGTGGACCCCAAAGGAAGCAGAAGGCATCACTGGGCTCGAAGTGTGTGGCTTAGGGCCGAGCAGGCCGAGGCAGTCCCGGGCCACAGGGTGGGGTGCTGACATGGGCAGACAGCAGGCTCTCTGTGCTGCCCAAGTTCTAGTCCTCTACACAGCTCGGGAGAACTCAAAACGAATACATGGCCCTGATATTCCTAATGATTACCAGAGTTCATTGAAGACAGAGGAAATTAAATCATTTGTCTGTTTTAGTGATGCAAGGTGGAGTAGAACATGTCTCATTTGGAAGGATTTAGTTTTTAGAAGTTTTAAATAAAATTTTCGCACAAGGTGATACTTTCCGGCATTCTAGAAAATACACTTAACCAGACCAGACTACCCTTTGATGATGACAGTTAAATGAAGTGTTTATTTTCATTATCTAAATGCCAAAAACAACAAAAAAATTTTTTGAGCTGTGTTTTCAGTGTCACTGAATGGAAGAGAGTCTTACTGTTGAGGAGAGGCTCCCAGGTGAATAGATAGCTCTGCATCTCTGCATCCAGCGAGGTATTCCCGAAGGCCCTCTGTAATTCCCATCATTGTATACTTTATGATAAACACTTACATTACTTTCCTGACAGACTGTAAGTCTCATGGAGGCAGCGACCATGTCACTCTCGCTCAGAGTTGTAGCTCCAGCTTCTAAGATGGTACCCAACATGTAGAAGGTGCCCAGTCATTTCCTGTTGAATGAGTTGATGGGTAGATGGATGGATGTAACTAATCTAGTGCAGCTTGTTATCTAGTACCCTGGCTGGATTCAGACACCATCAAAGAAGTAAACACCTTAAAGTGTTGCCCATATCCACACATTGAAAGGCATTACTATCATTCAAAGGTGATATAAAATGCCATACCTGAGGACACCATTAATCCTTATTTTCAAAATGCTTCATCAGATAATTCTGATGTGCAGTTTGGAATGTCAACCTCTGATCTAGAGTTTTACAATTACATTTTACTCTGAAAGATAGTGTCTGTCCTCTCTGCCATCCCATCTCTATCATTTTTCTAGAAGTGAGACATTTCCTTACTAGGCATTATAAAGATTATTTCAGCATAGCATGAGGGGTTGAAAAAAATGGAGATAAATTTAACTCTAAGATTCTGCAACTCCTGAGGAATATGTTTAATTCTATATCTTTAGGCATAGAATAGAGACTAATCTATTTCCAGCCCAGGTTTTTCTTTACTTAGCTTTTTGACACGTTTTCTTTGTTTTATTCTACAGCTTTTTCTAAAATAGAGCTATCTTTCTCAGCTTGCTGGTCCTTTAGCAAATAAGGCCTCCTTCCTCATGCCCTAGTTCTCTTTTCTAGTGAACATCTTGAGACAACATGAATTGCTACTGACTGCCTGACTTCACACCAAAAAAAAAAATCTGGCTGGATTTAAACAGTATTTATTTTTGACTGTGTTTGTTATTATTTGTTACCATTTACATGTATTATTTGTTACTCTTCCTACTAGTATTATCAATAATGTTTATTGAATAGTAATCATCCTTTAAAAGCATTGTAAATATCATTTCATTTGGTCATCTAATTTAAGGCCTATTATACAGGTGTTAGTTTATCTCCATTTTACAGATAAGGAAATTTGGCCTTAGAAGTTAGTTCAGTAACTTGCCAAAGCTATTAGGTAAGCAGATAAAAATTAAACTTTTTATTTTGAGGTAATTGTAGATTAATATGTGGTTGCTTAAGAAATAATACAGAGAGAACCCCTTATCTTAGTTTCTCCACATGGTAACATATTGCAAAACTTCAGTACAGTATCACTGCCAGGGCGCTGACACTGATATAGTCCAAGTACAGAACATTCCACCACCACAAGGACCCTCCTCATTGTCCTCTTCTTTTTAATGCCCATGTCCAGCTCCTCTCTTCTTTCCCCTCCCAATAGCTGTGAACTCAGCAACCACCAATCTGTTTTCCAGATTCTATCATTTTGTCATTTCATGAATGTTTTATAAATAAAATACAAGCAGGAGAATTGCTTAGCTAGAGCAGGCTAGACAGGAGGAATAGTGGCAGAGGCAGGCAGTGGGACAAGCGCCTGGAGTCAGTGGGCCCTAAAGGAAGCAGAATGATTTACTGGGCTCGACGTGTGCGGTGTAGGGGCGAGCAGGCTGAGGCACTCCCTGGTCCCAGGGAGGGGGTGGGGACAGGGGCAGTATGTGACCCTTTGGGACTAGCCTTTTTTAACTCAACATAGTTCCCTGGAGGTTCATCTAAATTGCGTGTACCAATAGTTTGTTCCATTTTATTGCTGAGGAGTCATCCAGCTTTTTAACCGTTTTTCTGACAACTTGTAAGTTGTTTCCAGTTTTAGGCCTCTATAAATAAAGTTGCTATGGACATTGACATACAGGTTTTTTTGTTTGAGCACAGCCCAGGTTTTAATTTTTCTGGGATAAGTGGCCAAGAATGCAGTTGGTTGGTAGTTTCATGTTTAGTTTTATAAGTAGCTGCTGAGTGGCTTCCAGAGAGGCTGTACCATTTTACATTCCCACCAGCAGAGTGAGAGTGATCTGGTTTCTCTGCATCCTTGTCAGCATTTGGTGTTGTCATTATTTTTGACTTAGCCACCCTGGTAGGTATTTAGTGACATATCACTGTGGTCTTGTTTTGCATTTCCCTAATTCTCTGGTGAAATGTCATACATCTCTGTTCACGTGGCTGCATGGGTCAGCGCTGGCTGTCACAAGTCTGGTGGCTGGCTGTCAGCTGGTGTAATGAGGATGGCAGAGCCACATGGCCTCTTGTCTTGCATCATCCAGCAGGCCCGCTTGATGGTAACTGGATTGAGTTCTGGGAGAGTAGAAGCACAAAAGCCTTCTGAGACCTTAGAATTGGCACACCTTCACATCCCCTGTACTCTGTTACTCAAAGCAAGCCACAAGTCCAACCCAGATTCAAGGAGTGGGGAAATAGATTCTGTCTCCCTCTTGATGGGAGAAGCTGCAAAATCAGATATCAAAGAGCATGGATACAGAGAGGAGCAGTGAAGAGGGGGCCGTTATGCAACTAACATACCATATCAGGTATCTTGTAGAATTATCTTCTACCCATATTTTCCCCCTTCACAACACATATTAATCTTGGAAACAATGTACCTTAGTGAAAATATATTTGACTGGGAGTTGGAAAATCAATTTGTGTGTGTATGTGCGTGTGTGTGTTAAGAAATTGGACTAAGAATACCTAGAGCCCCAATGCTATCCAGTTTATTTACAAACATTTACCTTTAACATATGCAGAATTGGCTTCTGCCTAAATCACACTGGGCAGTTATAATTTGAGAACATTGTATTTTCATCTTTTTTGTAGTATAAGTGCTACATAGGCTAGTTTCTGTCCATTCAATTTCAACTCAACTGCTCCTGAACAGTTCCTAAATTCATTTAGCAAATCCTTATTAAGTGCCAGGCACTGGGAAGAAAAAAGGGGAATAAGATGCTTGCCGAGGACTTCCAGTCCATTGAGACATGGGTGTAGATGACAATGGTAAGAGTGCGCCATTGTACATTCCCACCAGCAGTGTACGAGTGATCTACCTTCTCTGCATCCTCACCACCTCATCTACATCTTTTTCTTTGGACCTCAGTTTTTTTTTCTCACCAGAAATGACCCTGCCTCAATTCTTTTCCACTTTCCCAGACTACATGTGCCTGTCAGCTGCTGAAGGCTTTGTGGACAGACTGTCTGATCTGAGCTGGCTGAGTGACAGTGTTCTGGGTGTGGTTTTCTAATTAGTAAGGGATTTCTGCATTTACTGGTTAATTCTGCTCATTTAGTAATAAACCATGGCTGGCTGGAGGTGGTGCCGACCTTACACCGTAATTATTTTGTAGCTTCGGTTGAAGTCTAAACTCTTTTGCTAAGATCATACCAAAAAGTAATCAACATGTCTTCCTGCCATTTTGCCTACTTGACAACATAGAAAACAATTGCGGATAACTTAATAGTTTCATTTCTGTTGAAAATGTTAACAGAGGACAAAAATCTAGGAGGACTGGGAGGTTATGTGCCAAATGTTAGGAGTGGTAATCCCTGGCTCATAAGTTAAATGATGATTTGTTTCTTATTTGGCTTAATTATGTTTTCTAATTATATACTGTAAAAATGTATTATGGTTGTAAAATTTTTTTCTTAATTTATATGAAAGGAATTTGGGGCCCAGTGGTAATGATTTCTAGCCAAAGAGAAAACTTGAGGGGGAGAGGCGTTAGAGCTTCACAGGTGCATGAGATCCTGGTTAAAGTGCCTCCTGAATGACTGTATGTCAACACAGGTAGGAAACAGATGTAGGAAGTTTTGAGCAGATTTCATTTTTTGATGTTAATTCTCTATGTTTTCTCCCTGGTGTCTGTTTCTCTCTGCCCTTCATATACTGTGTCATTCATACTCAAAGATGATGCTTCTGACAGTGATGGTCATCTGGAGACAGGGATGTAGATGAAAATGCTATTCAAACCAGAATGCTTTCAGTTAAGAGCATGCTTTGAGGTTTTTCTGTACAACATAGAATAGAGAAGTGATTTGTGTTCTGGATTTTTTAACAATGGTATCCTTTCTTTTATGTCCCAGGCAGATAGAGTTCTGGTGATGTAAAAGATGGAGAAACATGTGACCACTGAATTTTCTGTTGTGGAGGATCACTGCATCCAACAGCACATGCTGCACTGTGAAGCACGCCTCCTATTTGTGGAGGTGGGGTCAATAAGAACATAAGCAGGCTGTCAACACAAATTCACATGTAGAATTTAAAGTCAGGAGCCTAAGACTAACATTCAAAATACAAGTAGTTACACAAAGGAAATACTCCAGTTTAAGTCCCAGTTCTGAAATGGAAGGACTGGATTCCTATTAAGGAAACCTGATTGTAACAGGATGAAGAAAAGCAGGAAATATACCAGAGGAAACAAAAGAGAGGTGAAGCACTTCTGCTTCCGACTCCCTGGAGTTCCTCTTGTGGTGAGGGATTATACCGTTCCACATTTCAGAAACTGTTTTAGGAAGGACTACATGCATTAAATCTTACACTTTCCCCTAAACCTCTTGGCTAACAAGCTCAAAGATTCACTCAAACTATGTAGGCCACAGACAGAAACAGAAATGTTGAGAATGTCTCTTTAGCTCTGCTCTCCCCTAGCAAATGTTAAGTGTGGCCACAGCATACTTTTTCTGATATTTAGCTGTGATCAACTTCCTTTGTCCTCTTGGCATTGAGATATTAATCTTAATCCTTAATTCCAGAGTCCTCTAGCAAGATTCCAAAATACAATATCAATATATAAAAATCAGTTATATCACTCTATACTAGCAATGAATGTTCAGGAATTGAAATAAAAAATGCCATTTACAATAGCATTCACAAATTTAAAATACTTAGGGATAAATCTGACAAAAGAATGCAAAACCAGTATGCTGAAAAACCATAACATCTTGCTGGGAACAATTAAAGAATACCTAAATAAATGGAGACCTATAATTTGTACATGGTCAGGAGTCTTATTATTGTTATTATGTCAATTTTCCCCAAATTGATCTGTAGATTCAATGCAACTCCAGTCAAAATGCCAGCAGTTTTTGGAGTTGTAAAGATGAATCTAAAAAGTCACATAGGCATGTGAAGAACCTAGAACAGCCAAAACAACTCTGAAAAAGAACAAAGTTGAAAGATGGAAACTACCTGATTTTAAGACTATAAAGCTCAGTAACCAAGAGTAAGGTGCTAATGTCACAGCAGACAAAGTAGAGGACTATAACAACAGGGAGGGTCAGAAATAGATCCACACACATAGGGACAACTGATTTTAGGCAAAAGTGCAACGACAATTAAGTGGGTTAAGTATTGTTTCTTTAACGAATGGCTCTGGAACAATTAGATATCCATAAGCAACAAAATGGTCACTGAACCATACCTTATGGCATATATAAAAATGAACACAAAATAGATTATAGACCTATATGTAAAACCCCAAACTATAAATCTTATAGAAGAAAGGATAAAAGTCTTTGTGACACTGGGTTGGGTAAACATTTCTTAGATAGGATACTGAGAGCACAAGTCATAAAAGAACAAAATCATAAATTGGATTTGATCAAAATTAAAAATTTCTGTACTTCAAAATGTACTGTTAAAGAAATGCAAAGATAAACCACAGACTTGGAGAAAGTATTTGAAAATATATATGATAGTGGATTTGTATCCAGAATATAGAAATTACTCTCAAAACTTAATAAGAAAACAGCCGTCTAAAATAATAGGCAACCTATTTGAAAGGAGAAATGTGGGTGACAAACACATGAAAAGATGCTCAACATCATTAATCCTTAGGGGAATGCAAATGAAAGCCCCAGTGAGATAACATAATAGACATATGAGACTGGGTATAGTTAAAGCAATTAACCATATCAAATATTGATGAGGATATGGAGGAAATGGAACTTTCATACACTGTTAGTAGAATGTAAAATAGCACAGTCACTTTAGAAAATAGTATGGCAGTTCCTTAAAAAATTAAACATAAACTTATTACATAATTAATCCATTCCTACTTCCAAATACTTGAAAGGAAAGAAAACATGTGTCTGTGTCTGTAAAGACTTGTATATGAGTATTCATAGCAGTGTACTTTGTAACAGCCAAAGAGTTGAAACAGCTCATGTTCATTATTAACAGGTGAAAGGACAAGCTCACTGCAGCACATCTATACCATTATGGAAACTACCTGGGAATAAATGAATGAACTGATTCATAAATCAGTGAATTGATTCATGCAACAACATGGATGAATCTCAGTATAATTATGCTGAGTGAAAATAGCAAGGCAAATAAAGATAACATATCGTACAATTCCATATATTTAAAGCTATAGAAAATACTAATGAAATAGTGTCAGAAAGCAAATCAGTGTTGCCCAAGGATGTGGAAATGAGGGAAGAGTGAGAGAGCAAGGTGACAAAAGGACATGAAAAACCTTTGGAGGTAATAGATTTGTTCATTATCTTGATTGTGGTGATGGTTTCACAGGTATAGCCATATATTAAAACTCACAGCATTGTACACTTAAAGTGTACAGTGTGTTGAATTTGAATTATCCCTCCATAAGGTTATTGAAAAACAGTGGGGTAAGCGCCATGGCAGGCAGGAGAGCAGGGGGTCCAGAGCATTTTGTGGGCGCAGAGAAAGGAGTGGGTTGGTCTTTTCTAGGAGAGGAGGGTTGGTAAGGGCTCTACAAGGGAGAAGATCTTTGCTGAGGAGGAAAGAGAAATAAGTACTTGTTGCAATTGCTACAAAGATAGAACATTCCAGGTACAGAGGCAGTGTGAGCGAGGCTGGGAGGAGTGAAGGAGCACAGCAAAGCCCCGGAGGAGAGGGTCGGCATGCCGGAAGCCATGCAGGTGAAGGAAGCCAGGGAAGGTGGTGGGAGCCGGACCACAGAGGTCCTGCTTATCATCTTGAAGAATTAGCATTTTAGTTTATAGGCACAGGGAGCCACCAAAGGTGTTTAATCTGGGCAGTAACAGGCCAAGTTTGTTTTAAGGAAGATTATTCTCACATTAGAATGAATGCTTAACTATGATAATTAAGGATATGTAGAATTTTGGTTAAATAAGAGAATTTTCCACTTATAAAGGTACCACATGAACGCTTCCTGTGTTAACCTTTTATTTTAAATGTGCCTGAAATTTGATCACATGGATGCCAACTATGCAGATGCATACACACGTGGATGCACAATTCTGGATTTCTCTCCTGTCTTCCCCTTATCCCAACTGTTGACACAGGCGGCACTTTCACCAGTCTTGTTCCAAGGCTCTTTCGACCAGTTTCCACATCAGAGATCTTGCTTTCATCTGCATTGTAAAAGTGCTCCCTTGTAAGATCCCATCAGAGTCCAGATAAGAAGCAAGCTCAGAGCCTGGAGATTTGGAAGGCATTTCAGTGTGTTTGACCTCCAGTTGTCCAAGCATGGAAGACCAGGCCCACCTCTTCCTGGGATGTTTTGTAAAGCCCCTTGTGCTATTGAAGGCCAGCATTGCAAGGGCAGGTGTTAATCGCTCGGCAGGAATGTTTTAGTTTGGACACCATTAAGGGATGTGGAAATAATAATACTGGCATGAGTAGAGCATTGAGGGGGAGAGCCCTATAATTACCAATCTGCTCTGATGCCACTGTAAATATTTCCACTACCTGATAATATTTGGTTACTAAATCCAGAGTATGGAAAATTTTGCCTTTCTGGTAGGAAAAGCTTCTTGTTTTTTCTTTCTCCTGGCAATGGATCTTTAGCCATATGTGTTTGTCTTGCCAGTGGGTTTCAGCCCCAGGCAAGTTCACTATGGATTCAGTGAGACCGAGGAATGACAATGGAACGTTATTGGGGTGAAAGGATTTATACCCAACTTTATTTCCATGGTAGCAGGTCAATCACTAGAATTCCGTCCACTCAGAGCGAGTCTGCACGCAGCAAGCAGGTCTCTGTCTCTGGGCTTGTCTGCCCGCACAGCCATCTCAGTCTCTGCCCCCAGCACTGCCACCACTCCTGCAGGCAGCCCAGAGCACTGGGCAGAGCTCTTTATATAGAATCAGTAGCAACGTATTGCCCACATGTGTGTAGTGGGCTAGCCGCCCAGGGCCAGGTGAGAATCCTGGCCGCAGGAGCCTTCACTTTTGGCACACTGTTGGAAAACTAAATCTCAAGTGATACTTCTGTGTGTATCTGGGGAAAACCGAAAGATTTGTTGCTTCTAACTTTTAACACTAGTGGTAAAGTCATCTTTTTTTTTTATTAAGGCATCATTGATATGCACTCTTATGAAGGTTTCACAAGAAAAACAATGTGGTCACTACATTCACCCTTATTATCAAGTCCCCCCCATACCCCACTGTAGTCACTGTCCATCAGAGTAGTAAGATGCCACAGAGTCCCTACTTGTCTTCTCTGTGCTATACTGTCTGGTGAAGTCATCTTTTAAGTGTTATTTTAAAAATGCAGATCACAAATTTACATTTTTGTTAAGCACTGGGGATAGTATGAGCATTAATATTGTATTAGAATTATTGGGGTATATACCATAATTTGATTTTAAACTTCATAATCTTACATGCTGGGAGACTTAATACTATACTCAGCAAAGAACCCTGAATTTGTAAATCTCATAAGTAAAAAATGGTGAAATAAATTGCTGGTGAGAATAATTTCACCTCCATAATTTTGTTATTATGGCTAATTGTTGACTTAACTAATTAATTCAACTATCTTAAAAGACAGGGAGAAGTGAATGTGTTTGTTATTATCATTATTATTGTTTTTACTCTTACTTTTAATTCAGAAAATAACATCAGTCACATTCTCAGAGATACTGGTTTGTGTAGGTTTTAAGTTAAGTCAAAGCCTACTAATTGCCAGGTGAGGAGCAAGGCCCGTCCCCTGCTGGGAAACAGGAGCCGCTCTGCTCCTGCGCTGCTGACAGAGCCCTTGCTGTTGCCTCTGAGCCCAGCATTTCCATGGCTCCTTTTCCCAAGGTGAGCTCCAGCCTGGGCCGCAGAGGACCCTCTCTGCATCTCTTTAAAGTTACAAAAGCAGAGTTTCATGTGTCCCTGTATGACATAGATACGTTGTCATAAAAGAAGCATTTCAAACTTGAGGGAATCTTTCTTGCGAAAGCTTTGAAAGCCATGAGGGATGGGGTCTTTCTGATCTCTCCTAGGAAATAATTGTAGCTGAATTTTCTCCCTACCTTATTCTTATTTGCATCAAAATATATTCTCATAGTTTCATTTAAGTAGGACTGACACCACTTCATTTATGATAAATCTTCACTAAAATTCAGATGAAAAGAAAAACAGTTCTATGTGATTTGATAAGAAACTGTTATGTAAGAACTGTTGACCATGACGATGATAATAATAGCTGATAATTACAAAGCATTACTGTATGCCAGGCAATTTTTAATGTGCTTCACGTATGGTTACTAGTTTTGTAATGTGCTTCACATAGGTTACTAATACCTATAAGGCAGATACTATTATTTTCCCTATTTTACACACCTGGAAACTGAGTGTCAGAGAAATTCAGTAACTTACTCAGAGCTGCACAGCTTGTAAGTGGTGAAGGAAAATTCAGAGCCAGGCAGTGTGTTGTAAGAATCTGTATTCTGAAACAATGTTTTATATTGCCTCTTGATTATATAATTTTTTAAAGAGACGATCTTAAAGACTCAATATAAGTTATGATTTAAATGGCATTAATAACTAAAATAAAACAGTAATATTGCTCAATTTATTGAGAACTTACTATGCCAGGTACTATGCTAAGTACTTTGTGTGTATTATTTAGTGTTCTGCATGTATTGTTTAATCCTCCCAATAATGCTTTGAGGCAGGTATTATTCACATTTGTGGATGAGAAAAACAAGGCTTAGAGAGGCTTGCCCAAGGCCGGACAGTAAATCTGAGATAGCATTCAAAGCCAAGTCCTTGGCTCAAATGCTTGCATTTTTAACTCTGTGCTAAAAAGGAGTAAAAAGAACTCATTATCAGATGGCTTCATGCATGGGCTGCTTTTATATGTAATATTAATTTTGAACTTTTTAGTTAATATAAGTAACTGCATATCAGAATACTTGCATATTCTCCAGTGTTTCATCTTTACATTTAAAAGTGTTCCAAGTAGTGGGATTGTTGCTTGCGTAATGGTGCTTGCTCAGTTGGTGGACAATATAGTCTAGGGAAGGAGGTGCTTAATCTTTTTGGTGTCATGAAAATCTTTGATAATCTGGGGGAGTTTATGTTCTTCTCAGAGTAAAGTATGAGAATGCATAAAATAAGCAGAATGATAAAGAAGCACATATTGATTACAATTATATTTGTCAATTATTAAATCAAATTTGTTAGTGATGTATATGCTTTATTAACACATTATATTAGGTCTAGCAGTGGGTATGATCATTGTAATTTCCAACTGTTATAAACATAGGTGATATTTTGAAATACCAGCAATAATAACAATGAGATATGAAAATATCTGTGACTTCTGTTGGTGGCAGATGTGTAAGTACCACTAATGCTACCATGATTTGTTGCCTAAATTCATAATTGAATTTAGGTTAGATGTTGGTGTAAATACAGACTTAATTTTTGTTCCCATTTGAGTTTAAGTATCTCCATGAATTCTATCGGTGGACTCTTTTGGGATCCAAGGACCTAAGATTAACAAACTCTAGTCTTGGGGGTGTTGCTTAATTTTATGTCCTTAAGGTAAAAGGTATCCATTATAATGTGCTGTTCACATCTAGGTCCTCAACACTGTTCTGCCCCTGTTGCTGAATGATTGGGGATCCCCTTCTCTGCCACCTGGAGGTTGGCACCAGAAGGTTCTCCCTGGGCCTGTGGAAAGCTTAGAATTACCTTCTCCTCTACATGGCTCTGTAGTGTTAGTTGGTTATTTTCCTCCTCATGAAGTATGAACACACAGCCCTTATAATTTTAATCTTATAATTTTAAAGAGAGAAGGCAAAAAGAACAGAAATATACTTTCAGGTTTGGGGATGGGTTACGGATGCCCAGGAAGTTTGCCTTTGAAGGGCAATAACAGTAGTAGAAGCAGTAAATGGGGGACTCTGAACTTAAAGGGAAGTTATTTGACTATACTGCAGTGATAGAATCCACCAGAATTTTATGTTCCCCCATGCCGCCTTTCATGCACAATAATAGTACTGTATAGTACCCTACTACATTGGTTCATTTGTTCCTTCAGAAATATTTATCGACTGTCTGGTATGTCCCAGGCACTGAGTTATCATTTGTCTATCATTTGAACCTCACTATTCTTTGAAATTATACCCATTTTTTTAGACTAGGAACCTGAAGCATGTAGTATTTTTTTTTTGTTGATTGACAATTTTTTTTATTGTGGTATCATTAATCTACAATTACATGAGCAACATTATGGTTACTAGACTCCCCCCATCATCAAGTCCCCAGCACATACCCCATTACAGTCACTGTACATCAGCGTAGTAAGATGCTATAGAATCACTAAGCATGTAGTGTTTCTGATGTGCTTGTAAGTGTCAGAGCCAGTCGTTTTCCTGTTTATACTGAGGGGTACTGCTTACTCTTGTCAGCTTTCCCAGCCTGCTAAACCAGAGGGGAGGGCCCAAATTAGTGGCCCCAATTCCTGGGAACATGTGGGACATGGCACCCCAGGCTAATGTGATATGTAGGAATTGTGATTTTCAACTGAAATTTGCTGAACTTGTTAACGGCAGACAAACTACATTTTGAAGTTCAGATTGCTATTTGGAAGAAAGAAAGTGGATTTCAGGTTAATGGGTTTGGGACCAGATTACTTTGTGCTTGACTGGTTTTTGGTACACTGGCCATTTGTTATGTCCCCTCATACACTCTGTTTGCTTTCCACCTGTTTTTCTTTTGTGCTGCTTATTCACTGTTACCCATTCATTCTCAACTCACTTTGTGATGTTTTTGCTGCCTCTTCTATGTTTTAGAAATTCCCCATCACTTTTCCTCACGACTCTGTGGATGAACGGTGATCCTTTATACTCTGTAAAGTACATTCTCCTTTCTTTACTTGTGAATAATTTTCTCTTCCTTGCTACTGTCTCATGATGATTCACCAGTTGGAGCTTTCTATTGCAGTTACCTCTCCTCTTGCATATCCTCTGTTAAGCATCTTCCTCTCCCTCCACTCTCATGAAACTTTCTGAACATAGGCTGCTGCAGCCTTGCTACCTCCTCTGTGGGACTCAAGGCCCAGGACATTTTTTTTTGTGTGTGTAGAAGTCCTATTTAATTAATTTATTTATTTTGCTATTATTAATATACAATTACATGAGCAACATTATGGTTACTAGACTCCCCCTATTATCAAGTCCCCACCACATACCCCCATTGCAGTCACTGTCCATCAGCGTAGAAGGATGTTATAGAATCACTACTTGTCTTCTCTGTTATACTGCCTTCCCCATACCCCCCTACCCCACCCCCACCCCCGCTACATTATGTGTGCTAATCATAATGCCCCTTTTTCCCCCTTATCCCTCCCTTCTCACCCATCTTCCCCAGTCCCTTTCCCTTTGGTAACTGTTAGTCCATTCTTGGGTTCTGGAATCTGCTGCTGTTTTCTTCCTTCAGTTTTTTCTTATGCTCCACATATGAGTGAAATCATTTGGTACTTGTCTTTTTCTGCCTGGCTTATTTCACTGAGCATAATACCCTCTAGCTCCATCTGTGTTGCTGCAAATAGTAGAATTTGTTTTTTTCTTATGGCTGAATAATATTCCATTGTGTATATATACCATATCTTCTATATCCATTCATCTACTGATGGACACTTAGGTTGCTTCCATTTCTTGGCTATTGTAAATAGTGCTGTGATAAACGTAGGGGTGCATATATCTTTTTCAAACTGAAGGCCCAGGACATTCTTAGTGCTCAATAAGACGGGATCATTTGTGAGGGTGTGCCTTCCCAGTTATTTCCCTGAGAATTTTCTCCACATTATAGTGCCTCTACAAACACTGCTTTCTGAAAAAACGTGTACCCTATTGGTAATCCATAAATGCTAAGACTCATTGTAGGTGTAATTTATATTCTCAGCCATTTATGCAGTGCATTATTTAGGCAGTTCAGAACCAAGGAGAGTGACTATTTGCTTTAGCTTGAGTTCAAGGTCAGTGGAGGATTTACTGTGTATAGGCCTTTATAGTGCTGTTGGAAGATGTAATTTTTCCATAATAGATGAAAAGCCAAACCATGTATAAACACACTTTAATAATGGTGAAAGCACTGGCAGAGCTGTACACTGAGGAAATATTAAAGTTCACACTTCTGTAGCTTAGACTTAATTGAAGCAAATAGTCTTCATATTTACATTTGGGTTGTTTGTTTTAATATCAGTTCTTGGAGTCGTTCACCACATACCTTCCTTTCCTCTACACATAATTCCTTTCCTCTGAATATCTCCAGTGCCGAAAGGCATCACTCATTAGCTGTTGGTTCACTAAAGAAAAAAAGATTTGAGCTTATTAGGGTCTTGAACTGAGCAGTTCAGCTGAGCTTGTCTGTCTGCCTAGCAGTTTCTCAGGACTAGCTCAGGGTTGCCCAGAACCTGTTTTCAGGGCAGCCTGGAAGCTTCATGCTTTCTCTTGAAAGGAACACCAGCGATTCCTTGTGTCCTGTAGATTTTTACTGAAGTGAAAATCTTGCCTAGGTGAGAAGGAAGTGGAAAGCTGCTAAATTCAGAGGAAAATCACCTTTTTTTATGCAGAAAGAGCCAGCTTAAGTGCTTGTTTCCTCCCTGTGTGTTGCAGTACTTACCCTGCTGCACCGACCTCCCCTGCGGCCAGAGGAGGAAGATTAAGTCTCTTCAGGGACCCCTGAGCTGCAGTGCCTTCTCCCAGGGCGGTCGTGGGAACTCTGAGTCGGGCCTTGGCCTTCCTCTCAAGGGGCTTTAATAGAACTTGAGGATTTATGCCTGAGAACCCCCTGTGCTGGGCCTCTGAGAAAGTCTACTACAAAAGCTTGAGAGAGTCTCTGAGTTAATAGGAAAGAGGCTCTCTTGTCTTCCAGTGAAAATGCTCTGGAGGAGTGTGATTTGAAAGGTGTCTAAAATACCACCTAGCCTGTAATGTCTTTTCCATTGACCTTTTGTGAGATTTGTAGTTCTCACAATTAATTATTTGTTTGAGGTTAGTCATTGTGTCTCTAATAAGTATTAATGACAACTCACATATATTCCCAAAGAAGGTTAGTTATCACAGGAGCCCCCTGACTGCTTCCATCCCTATCCTGCTACCATCAGTTTTTAATACAGTGGTCTGGTGATCACGTCACTCTTCCCAAATCAAAATTGTAGTCTATTCAATTCAAAATATTGGAGTCAACTTTGAGTCTTTTCTTTCT
Source organism: Smutsia gigantea (assembly GCA_032199065.1). Taxonomy (NCBI): domain Eukaryota; kingdom Metazoa; phylum Chordata; class Mammalia; order Pholidota; family Manidae; genus Smutsia; species Smutsia gigantea. The sequence goes on along the minus strand of JAVSCE010003378.1, from coordinate 818,404 downwards.
CTCACACATGTCTAATCTCTAAGCAGATGCTGTCAGCTCAGCTTTCAAAACATATCGGGAATTTGACCACTTCTCACTACTTCCACTGTTACCCTCCTGGTTGAGCCACCATCACCTCTTCCCTGGTTTAGACAGTAGCCTCCTATCTGGGCTCTCTGCTTCTACCCTTGCCTGGTTAGTCTATTCGCAGTATGGTAGCTGGACGAATTCTGTTAGAATTAATTTAGCTTTGTAAAGGTGCCAAGATGATTCAGTGGGGAAAGAAGAGTCTTTTCAAAAAATAGTACTGAAACAACTAGATGCAAAAGAGTAAAGTTAGGCCCCCTCCCCACTATATACAAAAATTAATTCAAAATAATTAAAAAATTAATTCAAAATGAATGAGATTAAACTGTAAAACTCTTATAATAAGATGTAGGTATGAATCTTCATGATCTTGGATTAAGCAACAGTTTCTAAGATGTGACACTGAAGGAATAAAAACAGAAGAAAAAAAATTATTTGGCCCTCATGAACATTAAAAACTTTTGTGTTTCAAAGCATACCATAAAGAGCTGAAAAGACAACCCACAAAATAGTAGAAAGTATTTGCAAATCATGTATCTGATAAGGGAATTTTATCTAGGATATATAAAGAATTCTTATAACTCAATAATAAAAAGATATAACCAATTTTTAAAGAGTAAGGGATCTGAATAGGCATTTTTCCAAAGAGGATATACAAATCATCAATAAGCACATAGAAAGATGCTCAATATTATTAGCCATTTGTGAAATGCAAATCAAAACCACAGTGAGATGCCACTTCACACTAACTTAGGTGGTCATTATAAGGTAGACGAAACCAGACCAGGCAAGCAGCAACAAAGAAGCCCCCCAAAAAATGTATTAGCGCAATCCTGGGTGAGGTTCACCCATCCGCAGATCCACAGGCCAGGGAAGTCGCGCCCAGCAGGAGGGGTGACAGGCTTATCAAGGGTGCTGGGAGAGCTCTGAGGGTATGGACAGAACTGATTGGCCGGTGTGGGTGTCGTGATCACCGAAGATTGGTCATGCTGGGTTGCTGGGGAGAGAGTACTGTGACACATGTTCTAGGCGGGACCTGCGGCTAGGGACCTTCCATTGAATCATCTGAGCAACATTTGCCGTTCTCTTCCTTATTAGGCTCGGGTCGGGTTCCTCTAGTGAGACCCGTCCCTCCCTCCAGTACCTCCAGTCTTACAGTCATGATGAAAAAGACAGATACAAGTGTTGAGGATATGGGGCAATGGGGGATGGAATGTAAAGAGTTTGGCCACTTTGGAATATAGTTTGGCAGTTCCTCTAAAATTTAAACATAGACTTACCCTATGATCCAGCAAGGCTACCTCTAGGTATTTACCTAAGAGAATTGAAAACACATGTCTGCATAAAAACTAGGATACTAATGTTTTAAAAGTATTATCATAATAGCTAATCAATGGAAACAATCCAAATGTCCATCAAATGATGAATGGATAAACAAAATATGGTGTATTCATATGATGCAATGTTAATAAAAAGAAATGAAGTACTGATACATGCTGTAACAAGGATGAACCTTGAAAACATTATACTAAGTGAAAGAAGGCAGAACAAAAGATCATAACTGCATGATGCCATTTATATGAAATATCTAGAATGGGCAAATCTGTGGAGACCGAGAGTATTAGTGATTGCCCAGGACTGGGAGTTTGGGGCATGGGAGTGACTGATGAGTGGTGTGGGGTTTCTTTTTGGAGTGATGAAAGTGTTTCAAAGTTGATCATGGTGATAGTTTCACAACTCTGTGAATATAGTAAAAACCACTCAACTGTACACTATGTAAATGGATTAATGTATGGTATGTCAGTTATGTCTCAATACAGATGTTTTAAAGATAGTAAGTGATATTACTCCTTTGCTCAAAACTCTCCAGTAGCTTCCTTTCTCACTGATAGTAAAAGCAGTCCTTACAATGGCCCTTGGTGTCCCCTGACTTGAATCTCAATGACCCACTACACTTTGCCTCATTTACACCACTCTAGACACTCTGGCTTCATTTCTGTAACTCAGAAATGTTAGACTTCTAACTGCTACTAAGGAATCCAGTGTTCCCTCTGTCTGGAATGCTTTCCTCCACATCTGTGCATATGACTTTATCACCTTCCTCTGGTCTTTATCCAGCTATAGCCTCATCTAACATCTTATTTAAAAAGCAGCTCCACCACAGCAGCTCTTCTTTTATGTTTGTTTTTCCTTATTCATCTTAGAACCATCTAACAGAATGTATACATGCATATATACATATTTATGTACACATATACATACATATATATTTATCATTAATTATTATTGTGTTAGTCTCTCACAAAGCAAGAATTTTGATCTGGTATCATTCACCAGTGTTTCCCCAGAACCTAGAAGAGTCCTGGCATATAGTAGGTGCTCAGTGGATATTTAGTGAATGAATGAATCAGCATAAGATTTTAAGTGAACAGTTGATATCAGTTTATCTGATTAACTAGTTGAAATTAGGAAACAGTAGGAGGTGAAAGAAATGGGAGGCCGGATAGATGTTTTTTTTAATGTGCCTTTGCAGATTGGTCAAAGTTCAGAATGATGCATACTGCCCAGAAAATGGCAGTCCCACTAAGCTGTGAATATGGAGAGTGAGGGGCTTGGGTGCTAGCTGGGGAAAGGTTCAGAGGAAATGGGATGGAATGACTACCAAAGCACGTAAGGCCGGGGTAAAGGCAATGCTCCTTCCTTTGCAGTTCTAATTCAAGCGAGTGCTGGGCATTCTTTAGAATGGAATTACTGATTAGCAAAACTAGTATACATAGATGAGATGGTTTCAGTGTTTTTGAGGCAAAAAATCATCAATATATGCTAGTTTGTTGTCATCAGATATTATGAAAAGGAACTGAGCAAACAGAACCCAAAATCCATACCAAGAATCAGCTGCTATCTTGGTATGCCTGTTGGACATTAAATCACTTATTATATTTTAAAAAACATCTCTAATGATATGCAAATAAAGGATTATTATTTGGAAGGTACTTCTCTTTGAAAAGCAGTAAATGGAAACATTTCTGTTTAAATGTGGATGAGAGATAGTTCATTTAAATAGAGTGCGTTAATATTATCTTTACCAATCAATCTTTTTAATTGACAATTTAAGAACTAGTTCCATCATAATTCTGTATATGGCACTAGAGAAATGCAGTTAACCATAGAATACATGCTTTTGGTGTAAGATATTTTTTCTTTTTCACTTAGTGTCACAGAGCTTTTCCTTAAATTACTAGATTGCTTGACTTTATACTTGACTGTGTGACTATATATTGTTAGGTTGAAAAACTGATTAAAGACTCATTTAAAGTGCTATAGCCTCATTTATAAATCTATTTTCCTCTAGGTTGTATCATAGACTGTGTGCTCTTTGAGCTTGTGTAGAAGGGCTTTGAAAGTATTCATATTGCAAAATAAAGAATATGGCATTTCCAATGTTTGATAATAGTTTTTGGAGAACACCATCTTCTTAATAACATTTTCCTACACATTTTCATTTAAAATAACACAAGACTTTCAAGGAACTAATTATGATAATAAATTTAGGTTAAAGTGCGATTTCTGTAGAAGGAAGAGAAAAATGATTTAATATGATAGCCCCAGTTCTCCTATCAGTATTGATTCAAGTGAGGCTGATCCCTTGTGTGGAATGTGGGTCAGAATGAGAATTAGACCCCACGTTATTAGGTATGATTGCTGTGTAAGGGCCAGTTGTTTGTTTAGTGTTATTGGCAAATTAGCTTACATATCAGTTTTAAATAATAAATATCAAGATATATTCATGATATTCACAAATTCACTTGTTTGATGGCACATTTGTGGATACCAGACCTTTAATCAAGTGGTCCTTTCTGGACAGTCAAGCCTCATCTCTTTCCTTGTTGAATATATTATCCTGCTTTTCACTCATGGTATGTAAATATGTTAAATATGCATTCTGGGTAATGTATGTAACTCGTGTAAATGGGTCATGACCTTGGCCCGTGAGACCAGTTGAGGAAGGGCTCCCGTCTCTCTGGATCAGGTAGAGGAATACCAGTAACGATCTGAACCAAGTGGCTGGAGCATTCCATGCCCGGGAGCAGTGGAGCGCAGAGCAGGCCCGTATCTGTCGGACTAGTCAAGCGCTCTCTGTCACTGCTGAGCAATGCAGAGCCCTCGCGGAGATGCAGACCAGCATTTGCTTGAGGAAATGGGAGGCAATCCTTAGTTTACTGCCCAGGCTGTCTGGTAATTACTAGAAATACTCTAAGATGTGCAGCCCCTCTGTTAATCTTCAGGACCGTTCAGGCCAGAAGTAGCAGATCTTCCCAGCATCTGGGACTGGGAAAACCTAAAGGATGATGTTTTGTAGAAATGCAAATTTAAATTATCTTTCCAAATTTGAGCCCTGATTTTGGGGGTATCTTTTAGAGATTATCCTTGATTTTATTGCACATATTACTGCCTGGATATTGGAAAGTACAGGATGTAGTGGAAAACATTGGCTGGCCGGTATTCTGAAGCAAACAAAGAAAAGTCCAAGTCTACAGATGCTTTCCCCTAGGTAATCTGTGATAGAGTGAGGTTAGACAGACCTGCATTAGGACTGTATCTTCTGTTCGCACAACTCATTCCAAGTTTAAGTTACCTAAAGTGGGAGTTGGGGAAGAGATGGGGGAGGAGTTTGGTGGGAAGGAATGACAGCCATTTCCTCTTTTTCACCTTGAACCTAGTGTCTTTGCTGCCTCCCATGTCTTTAGTAAGGGTTCAACACCACCCATTCCACTTCTGTTAAAGGCCCTCGGACCCGCCTTTCAGTACAGCCTTGTGACAGGTTCTGTACCATTTTCCATCTAGATAGACAGTCCCCTTAACTTTAATTGTGAATCCAATACCATGTATTTGGGTTAGAATGAGTCTTTCCCTAGGACTAGAGGGCCATGCTGTAGATTAGAAACAAAATATCAAGAACTAACTTAAGTATCATAAAGTAATTCACCAGACCATACATGCCACTTCACAGTTTGTTCACAACTGTTAGCCCAAGATCTTAACTTTGTGGCAATTTTGCCAGAAATCTTGCTTATCTGATGAGCTCTATATAACGTGAATATGGCCACACTTGCCACTCCCAGGGCCAAACTATATTTCTAGCAATTAAATAAAAAATTCATCCAATGAGTTGTTCAGTGTTGTGTAATTCTGACTTTAAGAAAAAATTTTTTTACAGTGCCTTTGAAACATATCCCATTGACTAGCTTTTTTTAAAATTGAAGTGTAGTTGATACGCAATCTTACATTAGTTTCAAGTATACATCACGGTGGTTCACCAGTAATCCACATTATTAAATCCTCACCCCAACTAGTGCAGTTACTATCTGCTGTTGACTATCTTTTTAGAGGAAATAAGCAAACTACAAGCTACCATGCTTGATTTGCTGAAAAATCTTGATAATTTTCTTGCCATAATTTGGGAAAATAATAGATATTTATAATAAAACTCTTCAGGTTTTCTAGTCTACATTAATAATTAAAAGATCAATAAATGCACTGTAGCAGAACTTTCTACACAAGTATAAATGTGTATGATTGAATCAATAAGGTACATTAAATGATGTTCCCTGAAACCGGGCTGACTGAGAGAGCTCAAAGTGGGCTTAAAAAAAAAAATCAATGAAGGGAGGGAAATGGAAGGAGTTAGTTCTGAAAATGGGTTCTGATTATCATTCTCTGTTGCTCACTTTCTCTTCTATAATGTTGCACTTTTACAGGAAGTCTGAGGAAGCAGCGTTTCTTCCCATCACTGTCTGTGCTGTGGTCAGTACTAAATGGGAGGTCTATGTTGTCTGAGGCTTTAACTTGAATGAACTTCTAGTATGATTCGATATGTGTGTATTAACTGTCCTTCCAGCTTGCAGGTTTGGAACTAGTTTTTCTCCATGGCCTTTCATCTTCCACATTTCATTTTTGCTCCAAATTTGCCTCTTCCTCTTATGCTTCCCAATTCCACAAGTACTTGTATTGTTTAAAATGACTGGTCATACATTTTATTGTTTGTTTCAGTTTGATAATACTGTACTATGTTTCATTGATTACATTATTGTATTGTTCTATATAGCAGAGAGGAATTTTTTACATCTGTTCAGAAAAGCCAAGTTGTAATTGTGGTCTTTGAAGGCCCAGTTACTAGATTGTTGCCTTAAATGTCATGCTTTCTGGTACATTTAAACAGTGAGTATTTTGATTAATTTTTATAGCATAGAAATCCGTTCTCTTTTTCCAAACCCATTTTCCACTTTGAATGGTTAGGTTTTTCTTTCGTTTTTTTTTTTCCCTGACACACAATTGGCTTTAGCTGGGATATCTAAAAGTATATTATAAACAAATACTGTCACCACCCTATTTGGAGATCGAGAAGCTGCTGTACAGCCTGACTGGTAAAGAGCCTACTGAGGCCGGGGTTGGCAGTGGTGTCCCAGAGATGTATCTTGAGCATGATTTGCCTTATCTATACAATTATGGGGTGATTTCTATAAATATAACTAGCTCCAGTAGTAAATTATCTGATTCTGTGTCTTCAAGAGCTGGCCTCTATCCATGTGAATATATGCCATATATCTTTTTTCCAAAGAGCGCAAACTGGAATCTCCCTTACATCACACCTTCTTGTATCTCTTTAACAGGAATGCTCAGTTTTCTCAGTTGCTAGTGGCGCATGCTGTGATTTTATTAAATGTCATAGAGTTGTCATCATCTATGTACTCATACCTACAGATGTTAAAACAGCAAGTTACTAAAGGTTCTTTAGATCGGGGTATTCTGAAAAGCAAATGACAAGGGTCAGAAGTTGATTGCTGGCACTTCTGGATTTGCCTCATTGCCTTCTCCAGGATGATCCCCTAAGCAATGGAAGGAAGATGAGCTCAGCAGTTTCCAAAGATCCTTCCAGGTTTGAAGGTGGTGAACTGCATTAACGTGTTTTCATTCTCTTTTGGTGACAGATAGGAATTTCTGGTTTCAGGGGATCTCAGCCCCTGGAATAGGTTACAGAGGGTTCTATGGTATCAGTTCAGCCTACCCGTTGGCGTTAATTTTCATCAAGACCTGCTGAAAAGTAAAAGAGTGGAAAAGATGACTCTTCTATTAGTCTCCTGGGGCTGCTGTTGCAAATCGCAAGCAGCAGAACTTTATTGTCTCATAGTTCTGGATGTCAGAAGTCTAAAATTAAGGCGTTGGCTGGCCATGCTCCTTCCAACACCTGTAGGGGAGACTGTTTCTTGCCTTTTTCTAGCTTTTGGTTTTTTGCTGGCAATACTTGGCCTTTTCTGCGGCACTTCGACCTCTGCCTTGGCCATCCCAGGGCGTTCCTCCCTTGTCTGTCTGTGTCTGTCTGTGTCTGTCCTCTTCTTACACGGGTATGGTCATACCGGATTAGGGCCCACCCTAAGACCTCATCTTAACTTGATTACATCTTCAAAGACTCTACTTCCAACCATGGTCAGGTTAACAGGGACCAGATGTTAAGACTTCGACATGTCATTCTAGGGGACACAATTCAACCCCAAAAAACCCCTGAAGGATTTTCCCATGTCTAAGATGAAGAGAACCTCTTGGTGAGGTTTTGAGCCTGAAGATTAGTAATCTGAATGAATTTGGAAAACAAGTCTCTCATACAAGGAAAGGTGAGAAAGCTTTTACAAGGACAGTGCTTCTGGTTCATTGAAAAAGTGGATCTCTGTTTTTCTTTGGAGCATTCAAACAAAGTCAAGGATAAATCACCACATTGGATATGGCTTACTCTAATGCCTTTTGGTGCTTCTGACATGCTTGTAAAGCCCAAGACTTGCTTGTGCATAGAGGTTATTATCTTCCAGTCCTTTGTGTGGAAAATAACTGAGCTGATGGTGCTTTTCAATAGCACAGTTACTGGACCTTCCACATAGCAATTGCTAGCCAGTCTTTGCTCTGTTCTTGCTACAGAAGGTATTTTGTGTACCATTTGTTGTGTTTAGTTGTTGTTATTGTTTCCGTATGTGGATGGCATAAGACTGTTTAGGGTATATGAAATTCTTACATTTTTGCTCCCAACCCCCACACTATACACACTTTTGTGTGTGTGCAGAATGGGGTCTGGCCATCCAGGTGTGAATTTGTACACTGGAGAGAGGTTGACCTTTTACTAGGTGTGAAGGGAGGGTTCCATGAAGGGACTAATTAATAGTGAGGTATGTCCTTCCATTGGCTTAGCCTGTTAGGTGTGGGCTTTTACTCTGTGCATGTGCCCCTGTGCAATTGGACATAAGCTGCGTCAGTGAGGTGAGCTGGCATTGTGTACAGCCTGGCTGCTGACTTTGCCACATCCAGCACAGTCTGATGGGCAGGTGGGCACCTGGCTTTGTCTTGTCTCCCTGGAGCAGAATGAAAGGCCAGAGAGAATCCAGTGAGCACTGAGAGTCAGTAAACCCCAAAAAGTTAATAGGCAATACTGCCCAAATCCATGCTTTATCTCTGACTTCTTTGAATGTACCAACTTAATTCTTGTGGGGATTGTCAGTTATGAAAATCTTTGAGCAAGATTTAAGACAAATAGATCTTAGTATTCTTTCATGGCACCTGGTCTTTTTTTAAGGGTACTGTTAGGTATTGGTTCTTCAGTGCACAGCAGTTGGAAGCTAATTGACTTTTTTTTTTTTAATAGTTTCAGTCTGAATGGGCATTGGGCATTCATCCTCATCTGGTACATGTGTTTCAATGACTTGGTAGAAAATGAAACTAATTTTATGACAATGGAAGTACATTCCAGAGGCTTAAATCATTGTTCATCAGTTCTGACTAGTCTTTGGTAAGAAGGACTTGAAGGCGCACCCTTATGAACCCTGTGTAAGATAGATGTAGGTTCAGTGTGTTTCTGCCACTGGATGCTTAGACATAAGGAGTGGGGAAGACAAAACACCAGGAGAAATTATGGAGTCATGAAACAGGACTGGGTCCCGGGAGAGCATCTCATTTGTCTTATGTCTCCAGGCAGATTTGCTTTCGGCTGGGTGAGGCTGCACGCGAATCCACCCCACAAACACATTGTTTTAAGGGTCGGCTGAGTGGGCGCAGGAACAAGGAGATGCCAGGCTGGGCTGCACTGAAGGCCTCTTAGATTATAATTGCATTATAAGTGGCTCCTATATGGCTTGAAGTGAATTCTGATGCTGTTAATATTGATTTTAATTTTCTTTCTCTTTTTCTTCTCTGCTTGGGATAAAATGTTAATTAACTCTCACCTGTGAAACTTGTGTGACTCATATTGCTTGTTTAATTTAGATTAAAAGCCCGTAAGGGCAAGCTCCTTTCTTTGTAGTGCAAAGAACCCCAATGGCAGAAATGTTTATTATTATTATATGATAGGATAATCATGATGTCCTGGTAAAATATTATGTTTATTGCATTTACTCAGAAGTGATAACTTTAGTCCTTTTTAACTTGAAAATATTTTGTTTAAGGCTGGTTAGACAGTGATTTCATAAGGAAGACTATACTATGTACTAAATTGAAATGTTGTTTGAATGCAGTTTTGAATTAAGTCAGTTATTCTGAGCCAGAAGCAGTTACAACTTCAGTGTAAAGTATGTTTTAATCATTTTTAATCTTCTCTCACTCCAGAATGGCTAGGTGGATTTTTTCTCAAATTATTTCCAAAGAAAGAAAAAAAAGGACATGAATGAAGCTTTAAAAGGTTTGGCTGAGGAAAGGAGTTATGATTGAGTGAAAACAGGTGGTTATAATATTCTGCTTAGAAATATCTTCAACAGGAACTTATAAAAAATTGTAAACTTTGTCATTTACCATAAACAGATCCATCCATGGAAAGTGACAGAGAACTGAGGCACATATCAGAATAACTGAGTCCAAAAATCACTCCATGGGAAATACTTTAACAGAGAAAAACTTGTTAATTAAAACTGACTTGGAAAGGCCAGCCAAATTGGTAAAGTTTATATTAGAGTAATCTCTAGTGTATGGCCAATTGATGTGATTATCCAAGGCCATTACCTGGATCTTGGCAGGGGTTCTAAGAAGTGGGGAGGAACTCAGAGAGGAGGTAGGCTGACTGGGTCTGTGCTTGTCATAACTGGTCACTCCTTTTATTCAGTAGACATTTATTGGGCACCTGTTATGTAACTGGCACTGTGCTAAGAACTGGGCATACAGAGATGAGTAGCTTCTGCCCTCAAGGGTAAGACACACCCTACAGAAAGAGTTGGGAAACTGTTGAAGAGAAGTGGCAGGTTACAGGATATCAGAAACACTGAGAATGGATAGCTAGACTAGCCTAGGAGCTGGGAATGTTTCCTGGAAGAGCTGATGCCTGAGCTGACTCTTGCAGTATCGGTGGACTCCAGCAGGAGTAACAGCATTGAGCTCAGAAATCACACAGGTCAAGAAGCCACAGGCCGTTTGCAGACCACACAGAGTGCCAGTAGTGGTGAGACTGGGCAGTGGACAGAGGCCTGATGGGAGCTAACATTAAGGAGCTTGAGCTTTGTCCTTAGGAGATATGGTGCTACTAAAGGGTTTTAAGCAAGGATGTGATGGAGTCAGTTTTGTGTTTTACACAGATCTCTTGGGGATGGTTTGTTGACTAAAGGATGGATTTGGGGTGGAACAAGGCCAGAGGCATGCAGACCAATTAGGAGACCTGTTTAGTTACCCAGCCAAAAAAAGGAGAATTAGAATCTTGTCCGTAAAAGCAGTAAACCTTAGAGATTAATTGGGTGTAGATTCTGAGGGCAATGGAAGAATACAGAATGAATCTCAGATACCTTGTTGGATATGTAGTGGATTGCTGGTGGTAACAATTGAAACTGAGGACAGAAGCAGAGGATCACGTCTATGGGCAGCACGTGAGGGCATGCCTAATTTGATATGCTGTGGGATTTAAACAGTACCTCTGCTGCAAGTCCTGCCCTGGAGATACCACCTGCCACCTTCCTCTCCTTCCTTTCCCTCCCTTCGTTTCTTCTCCTTGCTGCTTTACTGCAGAAGCATTTAAGGTGGCCAACTACAGAAATGGCTTTGGGAGTCAATAACATTTGGGTGGGGGATAAAATTGTGAGTGGAAGAGACTCTTCAGCCTGGCCCACCATGGGTAGAGAGGGTGGCCCCTGAGAGCATGGTAAGGACCCCACACACAGAGTAGAGGAGACTTCCAGATCCGCCCAGATCCACGGGATCCCACCCAGAAATGAGGGGCACCTCCCAGAGCAGGAACAGAAGGGACTGTCCCCTGGAGAGCAGGTGGTGACTCAAGAAGGGATCCAGTGCAGGAGAAAAGACCTGTTTAGTTTTCAGTGTTTACTTTCTTTCTTTTAATAAGACAAAGGCTTACTCACTCATCCTATCCAATAGACATTATTATTTTCAGGCCATTGTTCTGCCATTTGCTTTCTTTTATATCACCTTTAATATATTAACTTTTAAAATTTGATTCCACTTTGATCAAACCATTGGCAACTAGGGGGTGATGGGAAGAGACAACAGAGATTATACCTGTTTACCTAAAACTGCCCTTATTAAGAGTATTTTTAGTGCCAGTTTATTTTTCAAGATAAAAATAAAACAAGCAGAATGTTTCAAAAATATCTTAATAAATAGATGAAAAAACATGAGTTTTTGGTAGGCATTAAGATAATTGAAAATCATTTTTTTTGGCCTACCTTATGTGAATTAAATGTTTCCAGTGCTAATTGTATTTGCATTTGACATATGCCTTTTCACAAATAATGTAAGGGAAAACATTTACCTGGGAGTAGCTGAATTATCCCAAATGCCAAATCTGTAGAGTATGAGTTATGAGGGTTTACTATAATTTAATCAAAGAGTAGTGTTTTAATTTGAGCTAAATATACTTATTTAGATATTCTACTTCTTAGCATATATAATTATAGTCATGTATATATTAAGTAAACAACTTTAGGGAATGTTGCATACTGTGGAATATTGGATTTTCTGATCCATATTCTGCCACTTTCTTACTGAATGACCTCAGGCAAAGTAGATAACTTCTTTGGGCCTCAGTTTTCTCATGTATAGAACAAGAGAGCTGAACTAGGTCATTGGCTCTTAGGGTAGTTGTGATTCTTGTTCCTGATTGAATGAATAAGCGTGAGAGAGGGACTCAGGTTGAGCTGGAAGGTGAATGTGTGCCAAGGAGCTCAGCAAACACTTACCTGGCAGAGCAAGGGCCGACACTTCCTCTCCTCCTCCCTCTTCCGGCCATTCAGGTCCCTGATGATGCTCTGCACACCCCCCATTTGTCGTATGAATAACCGAGGCACAATATTCACAGATATGCATGACTGCATTGTAAATTTGTGGTCCATCTTTTCTTCAACTGTTGTCTGATAGAACACTGATTAGTGGCATGTAACCCCTAAGCATTTAGCGGTCAGGTAAGTCTTGGGAAATATCACTTCAAATCTCTCTGTCTTAGAAATTCCCAGCTCACATTCTCCGGGAAGTTCCCCTATATGTTTTTTCTTAACCCAGCAGTTCTTAAATGAATTTATTAGATGCCTATTTTACTCGTAATCTATTACCGTCCCAGAGAGCCCTTGATCGCCGTACACTTCTATATGTCTAATCAGTGGTGTACTTGCCAGGCCGTCCAGATGTTCACTGAAGAGGAGTATTAAATGGCGGAGAGATGAGCGCATATCACCACCTTTGATCTAAAGAGGCTTGGAAAAGAGATGGAAAGAAAGAAATGAAATGCTTTTCTCCCCATCAAGGTCTTTAAACTGCTAGGTGCTGGTGTTTTTTTCAGAGAGTCCTTAATTGTATAGTAAGCATGAGAATTGAACAATAACTTAGGAATTTGTGATTTTCACTTTTTCTCTTTTATTGAGTGGACAGTCCTACAAAAAGAATGTGTTCTGACTTGTGAAAATCTGACCTGGTTTGATTCATAGATCACTTTCCCTATGCCCACCTCGATCTTACCCCTTCACCCCTCTCCAGGGAAGAAGGAAAACAAAAAGAAGAAAGGAAAATAAAAGGAGGGTAAACTGGATTTATTAAACCCCAAGGGGTATTAAATTCTGGCAACTGGAGTCCTAGTCTTTAGACTGTTAGATTATTGTAACTTTTCTATAGGAGAAAATAATGTTAGGGGGAGCTTTTGTTTTAAATTTAGAATTATTTCTTGCTGTGGATTTGTGATATTAATATTTATACCAGATGTACTATTATAGTTGTTTTGGACTGGCAAGTAACCTTAAAATTTGATTTCTTTAACATGAAAGAATCAATAAGCAAATGCCTAATAATAACGATAATAATTTTAGCAGCCAGAGTCTTTTAAAAAACCCTCAAAGTTGATATTTTCAAATGACTTCATAGATTTAATTAAACGTGGGGGCAGTAGGGAGGGTGGGATGAGAAGGAGAGAGTTTGTCTAATCCTGTCTTGTGCATGGGTATCCAACATAACAGGTATTGAGACCACCCCTTCCTCCACACTTCCGCCTGGCCCTTCCACTCTCTCCTCTCACCCCACAGCAGCCACACGTGGACGTAAGTGCCAACCTTTGCCATCCCTGTTGTCCTGGTGGTGAGGCTTGCCTACAGGGAACCCCAGGCCTATAACAAACTTTCTACAATATTTGTAACAACAGCCTAGTTATTTTGTCTGCCAGTCAAGTAGAAAAGAACATGGACTGAATTGGTTTTAATGTACATCCTCATTGTATACTGAGAGTGAGGGCTGGCCCAGTTCCGGGACCCTTGCCGAGCGGAACTTCGCCTAGACATGGAGGACATGAGAGCTCTACCCGCTGTTGCTGGATCTGTTGGGGGAGGTTTTGCTCTTTTATTCCCATCTGCTTAACAAGTGTGATAAGGAATTAGCCACCGAATGCTCATAAAAAAGGATGTGGCATAAATCTGTTAAAATGATTTGGAGGACATCTACTTTGCTCTGGAGCCTGAGATGGTGAGATATGCTTCTAGGAAGAGCTGAGATGTCATATACAGACTCCCAACTGGGAGAAAACACAGAGATGGTCTGGGTGTTCCCTTGGGGCAAACTTAACCTTGAGACCAAAGTTGAAACATTGCTGCCTAAAAGAAACAACCTGTTTTTTCAGTATGTTTAGGGTTGAATTCTGATCAAAGGAGAATTTCTATTCCTCCCATCAAGCCAATTCTTCTCCTTGTCCTTGACTGTTTAAAGCATGTGTATTATTTGTAGGGAGATTCAGAAGTTTATAACCTTAAGGTGTTTCTTGTCCTTTGGTGTGTGCTTTTCTGTAGGTTCACATCTTTTTGATTGCATGACCATACTTTGTTTTATTCCTTTGTTGTATAAATACGTGGTTTACTTTGAAAATTAATACTGTCCTCATGTACCCCTTGGACCATAATGTGGTTACCAAAAAAGTTAGGAGCATCAAAACTATGTGTAGGTGGCTCATAAATGGGCAGGAGCAGAAGGTAGCTGGAGAAATAAGAAAAGCAGAAAGCAGCAGTCACTTTTCTTGGAGAAATTCCTTGTGGAAGATGAATTTGACTCATGCTCTTATGTGTAAAATTCTCGCTGACCGAGTTCCTTGTCTAGGGAGAGGAGCAAGAGTCTGGCTGCCACTGCGTTAGCTCTCTTGAGCCCTGTGGGACACCTCATAGAAAGAGTGACATCACTTCTTAGTGATTCCCGTAGCCCATGCTCTTTTGATTGGCAGTCAACACTCAAGCATTTCAGGGAAACAGTGTCCTTTGACACTCATCGTATCAGGCTAAGAGTGATTGACTGATAGTTGCTTAATTAGTGGGAAAGGAGATACTATTTGGCTTTCTCGTAAAAGCAGAATTAAAAAATAAAATGCTTCCATCACTCCTAATAAATAGCAGTCAGAAAAATCCTACCTTTTACTTTCCTGCCAAGGTCAAATGCTGTAGAATTGCAGCTTAACAATCAAGGAAGTTGGGACACGCATCCTATGTAATAATGTTTAGATTCCTAATATGCAAGAGAATGTTACCTTAGCTTTGTGCAGAGTATTTGATGGTGGCAGTCACACTTTCTCTTTCCCCTTCTCCCAGTGTGTTTGTGCTCTCATGGTGAGCATAACAGAGGCAGATAATTTTTCTTTTGTAGTTATCTCATATGTGCTGCATTCATAACAAGGTGAAGCAGGGTACCTAAGTCAAAAATGTAAAAGTATATTTCCTGCATAGATGTAAATAGAAGCTGTGTTTGTGAAAGAGGAAGGGGAGGCAGAGAGAAAGAGAAAGTCTTCTTTTGAAAATGGATCAATTAAATAAATATGAATTGGAAACAATCCAGAATCTTTAAGTTCATTTTAGTTTTTAGTTGAATTTCCTGCAAAAGCCATTACCAGAGTTAAAATACAAAGGCAAATTTGACTAATTTTTTTTTAATCTTTACATATGCATTTGGTGTTTACTCAATTCCTACTATTGTGCTAGTCAAGAGAGATGCGCAAATGAATGGAATATCCTTGTGGTCAGATACAGACAAGTAGATTAGTTCCTCAGTGTGGTGGGATAGTACTGCCAAGGAGGGAGGAAGCATAGGTGCTGTGGGAATTTTCTCTCCCAGCCCTTCCACCCATGGGTTGGAGTATTGATGAAGGAGAGATGTCAAAGGCATGAAGGAGAAACAGGGTGTCACACCCATAAGGGGCAGAGTACATAGAGGATCGACCAGGCCTGTCTGCACTCAACATTCCGGGTCCTGGGGAGGATAGATATGCCATTCCTAGTTATGCAGAAGCATGTGTTTCCTTTCATGCATGAAAAGTCCTTTGTATACATTTGATTTGTTTAATTGAAATGAACTGGTGGAGAGAGAAGCAAAGTAGGCACTTTCATTTGGGCAGTAGCAAAAAGAACATGAAAAATGGGTCCCTAGAATCTTTTCCTGGTGTTCACAGCATTATTTAAAAGACCTAATGTGATGTCATGTATGATTTATGCTGTGTAGGTGTTTTCTACTGTGCTCAAAGCAGATAGGTATTAGAGTGTAATATATTATGTAGTTTCAAATATAAAAACTGCCTAGTGATGTGAAGAGATAAGGTGGTGTACTGCTGATCAGATAGCCCAGAATAACTGTTTTCAGTGACAAAGCTTATATTAGGACGTTTTTATCCTAATGAAACATTCAAGAGTGTAATTTACTTTTTTCCTACTTTGAGCGTGAGGATTTGGTCCAATCCTTCATTCTTTCATACATATATATATATTCTTTTTCTTTTTCTTTTTTTCATTGCTTAAAGTGCCACCACCACAGTTGGAAGGAGAGCACCCCTGGGCACGGAGAGTCTGGATCTCCCTTTTGGCTGGGGTTTCAACTCACTCCTAATTCTGAGTGTCTTCAGTGACTCCCACTTCGTGTTGTGCTTTCCCTTCGGCAAAAGTGTGTTAAAACTGCATTTGTACTTACGGAGTGCCTTGTTACCTACTTGAAATGAATATAAGGAGATTAAGAGTTTGAGGTGCTTTTAGGAATAATAAGAGTCGGCTGTCTTCCAGTTCTTAATTTTCAGTTGAAATTTGTCGTGATGTCATTTCAAAACAATCCTAACAGGTAGAACACAGAGCAACTCACTTGGCTCCTGAGTAATGTTTAGAAAATGGAAGCATTTAAATAAGAATCTCAGCTTTGCTTTGACAGATACTGGTTTCGATCATGCTCTGTGCTTAAGCGGTAGGAGACCAACTAGAGAAAGTGAGCAGTGTCCCACCAAGAGGTAATTTCACACCTGCTAAACTTCCAAGTGTCAGATATGGCTTCCCTGGAGTGACTTTCAAGACGTTTAAGTATAAGAAGCTACAAAACCTGTCTTAAATGGGACAAAGCTGCTGTCTGGCAGGCCCAGGCTCTCACCCTGCCAAGGCGGAGGCTAGGGCTATATTTACGATCTTCTACAGAGTGATAGAGCTCCAGAACCTTAAGGTTTCTTTAAATGGAGGAACATTTTTGGGAAGGCTGAAAACTCAGTGACTGTGTTGATGCTCTGAAGAAAGAAAACCCTTTTTGTCTCCTCGATTGTTTGAAGTGCTGTTTTATACTGATGTCATTCTTAACAGGTTTAATGTATCTTTTAGATTTCCTCATTATGATTTATGAATATTGTCACATTTGTGTGAAATTGAGGGCACTGTTTTGGGAGTCTTTCACAGTCCGACATGGGATTTGTAATCATTTTTAATCACTTAGCATTTGGGTAAATGTTGCCGTGTATTTTTGAATCTCAGAGTTTGAAGAGAATTCAGTGGAAGGTGGCTGACTTCCTGATAGACTAGCTTTGTGATCTTGAATAAGGTACTTAACCTTCCTCCTTTACCCTCAGAGTAAGAATCAGGGCCGTAAGAGGAATACTACCCACCTCATGGATTGGTTGTCATGATATAATAAAATAACATATGTAAGGTCTCTGGAATTTAGGATTCACCAAGAAACACTGTCTACCACCATCATTATCATCCTTATTTTATGTCCAGTCTTTATCTGATATTACATGTTTCTTAAAGTAAGTTTTCCTCAACTCTCTCAAGGGACAGGGAACTTAGTTAACTGTCCCCCCAGACAGGCTCATGTTTACCTCTGCAGAAATCCTTCCCCATATTGTTTTTCTGCCTTCTCATAAATTCCTTCCCAGTGGTCCCTACTGTAGTCCTACATGTCACTCTTAAATCTTTTTCTATTTTCTCTGTGACAGACATTCAGTGGTTAGAAGTCAGCAGTTGGGTTCCTCCTACGTCTTTTTAAGACCTTATTATTCCTATTTTGCAGAAGAGAAAACTGAGGTCCACAAAGGTTAATTGTCTTCCATGTGGCTATATAGCTAATACATTGCCAAAAGGATTTGAATCCAGTACCTTCTGCTCTCATGCACAAACTTCACTTTTAAAACAGATTCAAAGACAAAATTATTAAGATTTTCAAGATGTTGAAAAAAGGGCATTAAACCAAGTATGGGCCCTTCTGAGAGTGGGGTTGTGTGTGACTTCACAGGTCACACACCCATTATACCTGTCCTGCCTACGGGAGAAACAGGGAAGTCGAATCACAAGGCAGATGGAAGCTGAGCTCTAATTGAGACAGCTCTATGCTCTTGGGCACCTGGCAGCACTGGGGAAAGTGTCGAGGAGAAGGAGATGTTTGAGCAGCTGCTGAAGGAAGGAATTGAAAAAAGAGGCATTGACTACAGTTTATAATACTGTATTGTGAATTTGAAAGTTTCTAAGAGAATAGATCTTAAAAGTTCTCATCACAAAAAAAGTAATTCATAACTATGGGTGGTGATGGATAACTAAACTTATTGTGCTAATAATTTCACAATATAAGCATATTGAATTAGTCTGTTGTGTACCTGAAACTAATATAATGTTATATGTCACTTATATCTCAATTTAAGAAAAGAGAGGCATTGAATTTCTACCTGAGGGAACACTTGTGCTAAGTCATAGAGTGATGGAAGTGCAGAAGTCATTAGATTTAGGGAGTAGTTATAGTCTGCAGTGGTCTGAGCAAAGAGGACATCGTGGGTTTATAGAGCATTTACGGTGTGGCATGAGAAGTAAGATCCTTGCTTCCTTATTTTCATTTATATTGCATAGTGTCTATCAATCTGCAAACATAGTCCTGAGAGAAGCATCAAGTTTATCTGTGTGATTTTTCAATAGTAATATAAGTAATTTATATTAACTTTAGACAATTTCCCCTGAAATGAAACACTATTAATTCTGTCTTGCTTTTAGAATGATTACAATTACAGATACAAATCTTGACTTTTTTTCAAATATATCTGCTTGAAGAAAGGATTAGTGAACATACTGTAGGTTATTTTCTTTATATGTGAAAGTCCCAGTGAATTTTAAAATGTTGCTCTTATCTCAGAGGTAGCATTTGAGTCGTGATACCTTCTCCAGCCTCCTGAGACAGGAGGTCAGAATTGGACAAGAGACTCATTCATACGGACAGGCTAGGGGTAGGGAGGTGGTGTGGTCCATTAGGTCCATGGCTGAAGGGCCCGGGAGGCCTTTTCAGGCTTCTGAATTGTCTCAGAGTTTGGCTGCCCTGCTGCCTGTTCTGAAGCTGTCCATAGTTGAGCTGCACTTGGGTCCTCCAGTGATTGCTTTGTTGGATACCTTATGTTGAACTGAAGGCTTAAATGAGGTATCTTGTCTATGAATGCCTTAGAACTTGATGCATTTCTAGTTTCCACTCCTTTTACCTGTGATCTTTTCCTTTCTTGTAGCTTCCCACCCAGTGTGTTGTGCCCATTGGTGTGGGGAGGATTCAGGGGGAGCCTGCATGCTCAGTCAATGCAGTGAACAGCTCCAGGCAAAGTAACAGGCTAGAGAGAGACAAACTCACAGCAACCAAAGCCCGTGCCCAACCCTGCACAGGTGAAGCTGGTGCATGTGTGTGCATGTGTATGTGAATAAGTATATACTACTTTGTGCATCTGGAGAGCTACAACTCAGTGGGAACACAGTTATCTGCTGAAGGACATCTGACTTCCAGTAGGAAGTATAAGAGGCTTAGGAATCTTGGTGAAAGCCAGTATCTGGGAGGGTGACTAGCTGTAGGCTATGGAAGGGTGAATAGTGGGAACTTAAGTGCTAATTTTCTTACATCTTGATCAGCTTGGAATCAGACCCTGAGCCTTTGGGGAGAGGTAGGTAAGTGTAGTGGTAGGAGAAAGAAATCAGGACCTAAACACAAATTTTTCTTATGCACGGACTATTTCTCCATTAATTCATTGTATCCATTATAGTTTTTAAAGTTTCTCCATAGAGTCCTTATGTGTTCTCCATTCTGAGGTTAAAGATTTTTTTTTTATTGTGGATGATGTCTTATTTTCTTTTATATTTTCTACTTGGTTATTACTTTTGTAGAGCAGTGTTATAGATTTTTACAAGCTGGCCTTGAATTAAGCTATCTTGTTCAAATTTCTTATAATATTTCTGTTTCAATCTACTTATATATTGATTCTGTTAATTCTTATCTATTAGTTTTGTTTATATTTTTATGTTGGTGATCACATTTTCTATTTATGTATTGTGTTAATTTTTCCATGTTGATAGCACTTCCTGCTAATCAGATTATTTTTCTCCTTTAATCATTATGCCTCTTACTTTTATTGTCTGCAGTAGTGTGGTGGCAGGTAGCACGATGTGTCTGAAGTTCTTCAATCATGGTGCTTGCTGTAGTGTTTGGTATATCATCCATCTTGTTCAGTAGTTACCCTCATTCTTTCATCTGAGAAATTTTAATAGGAGTCATTGCAAAACTTTTTCAAATGATATTTCATTTATTGAGATAATCATGTGATTTTATCATTTAATCTCTTAATGTGATGGATTGCTTTAATATATTCTCTGATGTCCAGCTATCTTTCAATTATCAAGATATTTATTTTCCATACATACAATATGCTTGGATATCAGGATAAACTGTAATTGATTATGACTCATCCTCCTTCTCTTTTACTATTATTTTAATATTCTGTTGGATTTTATTGGCTCAGTTTGCTGTAGGATATTTGCATCTA
Source organism: Smutsia gigantea (assembly GCA_032199065.1). Classification (NCBI taxonomy): domain Eukaryota; kingdom Metazoa; phylum Chordata; class Mammalia; order Pholidota; family Manidae; genus Smutsia; species Smutsia gigantea. The sequence goes on along the minus strand of JAVSCE010003378.1, from coordinate 797,775 downwards.
TGTTGATTAGTGGAATTTTCTTTCATTGTCTTTATCAGATTTTATAATTAAGATACCAGTGTTCTCATACTCTATATTGGGCAGCTTTTCCTCTTTTCCTGTATATTTTAACCAACTTATATAAGATTTGATTTTCTGTTCCTTGAAACAGAGCTCACTGGTAAAATGATCTGCGACTGATCTCTTTTGCTGTGGAAGAGATTTTTTAAATTACTATTATTACAATTTCTATTTTTTAATGTTTGTTTAATTCAAGGTTTTTACTTCATAGTAAACAATTTTGACATTTATAAAAAGTTTTTGTAGTTATATCTGTTTTTATTTTTATATGTTTTATTGAGGTGTAATTGACAGAACATTACATTAGTTTCAAGTGTACAACATAATAATTTGATATTTGTATATATTTCGACATAATAACCACAATAAATCTAGTAAACATCCATCACCACAGACAGTCACAAATTTTTTTTTCTTGTGATGAGAATTTTTAAGGTCTACTCACATAGCAGCTTTCAAATATTCAATTTAGTATTATTAACTATAGTCACCACTGCTGTACATGACATCCCCAGGAGGTATTAGTGGACGTTTGTACCTTCTGATTATCTTCACCCATTTTACTTAACCTCCACTCCTACTCTCCTTCTCCTTCTTCTTTTAATCTGAAAATTCTTTTTATCTCATTCAGATTTCCCTGAGATATATATAATTTAGGAATCTTTTCAAAGAGCCAGCTTTTAGTTTTGTTAAAATTTTCCTTCCTTCCCCTTTTCCACAGTGGCTGCACCAGTTTCCATTCCCACCAATGTTGCATGAGGGTTCCTTTTCTCCATCTCCTTGTGGTCTTAATTTGCATTTCCTAGCTAAGCAGTGATGTCTAATTGAACATGTGTATATGTGCTAATTGACCATTTATATCTTCTTGTATGAGGTTCTGTTTAATTTTTTTGTCCATTTTTTATTGTCTATCATTGAATTACAGAATTTTATAGTGTATTATGGATACAAGTCCTTTGCCAGGTATGTGCATTTTGAATATGTTCTTACCTATGGTGTGGCTTTTTATTTTATGATGTCTTTTGAGGAGCAGATGTTTTCATTTTGATGAGTCCAATATATCAAATTTTTATCTACCCTGTGGTTTGTGTGCAGATAGAGCTTTGCCATCCTAAGGACTTAAAGGTATTTTCAGCCAGCAGAGTTACAGCTTTAGTTTTTATGTTAAGGTCTATGAAACATTTTGGATTACTTTTTCTATATGTTTTGAGGCTCATTTATTCATTACAGATTTATAGTTGTTTCAGCATCATTTGTTGAAAGATTCTACTTTCTCTGTTGAATTGTTTTGGTGCCTCTATTGCAAATTAATTGGTCATATATGATATTTCTCAATTCTTTATTCATTTCATGATCCATACATCTGTCCTTACATCAGTACTTCATTTTCTTGATCACTGGAGGATTTTTGTAAATTTTGAAATAAGGTTCTGTAAATCCTTCTTTGTTCTTCTGTTTAAAGACTGTTTTGATGACTGTAAGTCCTTTTTATTTCCAGATAGGTTTTATAATCTGCTATCAGTTGCCACAAAAAAATGCTGCTGAGATTTTGATTGGAATAGCATTGAATTTATAGATCAACTTTGGGGCAGCTGACAGTTTAATGTTATTGGGACTTCTGGTTCATGAATGCGCAACATGAAATGTCTCTTCACTTACGTAGGTCTTTATTTTATTCTTTAATATTACATGGTTTTCAGTATGGAGGTCTTGCCTCTTCTTCATTATATTGATTCCTGAGTAATGTTTTATGATGTTATTAAAATGATATTTAAAATTTCATTTCAAATTATTATTTGCTGGTATATAGAAATATGGTTGATTTTTATGTAGTAACTTGCTATCATCTCACCTTACTAAATGAATTTTTGAGTTCCAGTAGGGATGTGTGTGTGTGTGTGTGTGTGTGTGTGTGTGTGTGTGTGTGTAAAGTAAAGCTGTTCGTTTTTCTCCAGACAACATGGTTGTTTACAGAGAAAATTAAGGAACACTGTGCAGGTGTTTCCTTTTCTCCACATCCTTACCAGAATTCATTGTGTCTTCTTGATAATAGCCATCCTGACAGATGTGAGTTGATATCTCATTGTGGTTTTTATTTGCATTTCCCTGATGATTAATAATGCTGAGTAACTTTTCATGTACCATTTTATGTACATTTCGTGTACAAGCTTTAGGATTTTCTTTTTCTGTGAAAAATGCCGTTGGAATTTTAATAGGGATTACATTGAATCTGTAGAATGCTTTGGATAGTATGGACATTTTAACACTATTAATTCTTATAATCCATGAGCACAGAATATCTTTCTACTTCTTTGTGTCAATTTCTTTCATTAATGTCTTATAGCTCTCGGTGTACAGGTATTTCATCTCCTTGGTTAAATATATTCTTCAGTGTTTTTGTTCTTTTTAATGCTATTGATTTCTTTCTGATTGTTCATTGTTAGTATATAGAAATGCATCTGATCTTTGTGTGTTGATTTTGCATCCTACAGCTTTACTGAATTCGTTTAGAGTTCTAATAGTTTTTTGGTGAAGTCTGTAGGATTTCCTATATATATCATATTGGCAACTAAAGACAGCTTTACTTCTTCCTTTTTAATTTGGATACCTTTTATTTTTCTTGCCTAGTCCATCTGGCTAGGACTTCTAGTACTATGTCAAATAGAAGTGGCAAGAGTAGGCATCCTTGTCTTGTTCCTAATCTTAAAGGAAAGCTTTCAGTATTTCACTGTTGAGTATAATGTTAGCTGTGGCCAATGATATATGGCCTTTATTATGTTGAGGTACGTTCCTTCTGTACCCAATTTATTGAGAGTTTTTATCATGCAGCAATGTTTAATTTTGTCAAATGCTTTTTCTGCATCTATTCAGATGATCATATATATGATTTTTATTCTTCATTTTGTTAATATGGTGTATCACATTGACTATTTTATGGATATTGAAACATTCTTATATCCCTAGAATAAATCCCACTTGATCAGGGTATATGATCCTTTCAATGTATTGTTGAATTCAGTTTTGCTAATATTTTTGAAGAGTTCTTGCATGTGTTTATCAGGTATATTGGCCTGTTTTTTTTTGTTATAGTCTCCCTGTCTAACTTTTGTATCAGGGTAATGCTGGCTTTGTTAAATGAGTTTGGGTGTGTTCTCTCCTCTTGTTTTTTGGAAGAGTTTCAGAAAGATTGGTATTAATTCTTTAAATGTTTGGTAGAATTCAACAGTGAAGCCATATGATTCTGGACTTTGATTTTGGGAGGTTTTTGATTACTCATTCAATCTCCTTATTAGTAATTTGTTCAAATTTTATGTTTCTTTATATTCAATCTTGTTAGGTTGTATGTTTCTAGGAATTTATCCATTTCTTATAGGTTGTCCATCTTATGGGCATACAGTTTTGCATAGTAGTCTCTTATAATCCTTTGTGTTTATGTGGTAAAAGTTGTAACATAAACATTCTCTTATATTTCTAATTTATTTGAGTCCTTTCTCTTTTTTTCTTGGTGTGTCTAGTTAAAATGTATCTATTTTATTTATGTTTAAAAAAAAGCCCAACTCTTAGTTTTAATGAGTTTTGAGTCTCATTTATTTCCTCTCTGCTCTTTGTTACATCCTTTTTTTTTTTTTTTTACTATCATTGGGTTTGTTAGTTCTTTTTCCTAGTTCCTTGAGTTGCAATGTTAGGTTATTTAATGATATTTCTTTTTTCTTCTTGAAGTGTTTATTGCTAAAAACTCCCTTCTTAAGAACTGTTGCATCCCATAAATTTTGGTATGTTGTGTTTCTATTTCCATCTGGAGATTTTTTTTTTCTTTTTTGTACTATTGGTTGTTGAGTAGGATGTTGGTTAGTATCTACATATTTGCAAATTTTCCTGTTTTCTTGTAATTTCTATTTTCATACCATTATGGTTGGAAAAATGCTTGATATGATTTTATTCTTAAATTTATTAAGACTTGCTTTGTGGCCTAGCATATGATTTATGCTGGAGAATGTTCTATGTGTGCTTGAGTGTATTCTGCAACTGTTGTATGGAATGTTCTGTAAATGTCTGTTTAGATCCACCTGGTCTAATGTGTAGTTTAACTCTAGTGTTTCCCTGTTGATTTTCTGTCTGGATGACCTATCCATTGTTGAAAGAGGGATGCTGAAGTTCCCTACTATTATTGTATTGCTGTCTAATTCTCCCTACATACTGTTTGTTAATGTTTGTTTTATATAACTAAGCGATCCTATATCAGATGCATAAATATTTACTAAGGTTGTGTCCTCCTGACAAATTCATCCCTTTATTATAAAATGACTTTCTTTGTCTCTTGTCACAGTCTTTGGCTTAAAGTCTTGTCTGATATAAGTATAGCTGTCCCAGCTTTCTTTTAGTTTCTATTTGAATGGAATATCTTTTTCTATCCCTTCACATTCACTCTATTCATATCCTTAAAGCTGAATTGAGTCTCTTTTGGACAGCAAATGGTTGGGTCTTGTTTTTTTTATCTACTCACACTATGTGTTTTAATTGGAGAATATAGTCCATTTACATATAAAATAATTATTGACAGGTATAGACTTGCTGTTGCCATTGTTACTTGTCTTCTGGTTGTTTTGTATTTCTTGTTCTCTTCCTTTGTGATTTGAAGATTTTCTATAGTGGTATGCTTTGATTCCTTTTATTTTATTTTTTGTATCTACATTTTTGCTTTGTGGTTGTGAAGCTTACATAAAATATATTTATAACAGTCTACTGTAAGCTGATAAGCACTTAACTTCAAATGCATTAAATGTTCAATATTTTCCCACATCCCCAACATTTTATGTTTTTGATATCACAATTTACATCTTTTTATCTTATGTAGCCATTGACAAATTACTGTAGTTATAGTTATTTTTAACACTTTTGTGTTTTAATCTTCATACTAGAGTGATGTTTTACCCAACACCATTACAACATCAGAGTATTATGAATTTAACTATATATATATATATATATATTACCAGTGGTTTTATATTTCACTAATTAGCATCCTTTTATTTAAGCCTGAAGAACTGCCTTTAATATTTCTTGTAAAGCTGGTCTAGTGGTGCTAAATACCTTCAGCTTTTGCTTGTTTGGAAAACTCTTTATTTCTCCTTTAATTCTGATGGATACTGTTGCTGGGTCGAGTATTCTTGGTTGACAGTTTTCCTCTGTCAGCATTACTAATATACCATTTGACTCCCTTCTGGACAACAAGGTCTCTGCTGAAAAATCTGCTGTAGTCTGGTGAGGGTCTTTTGTACATAACAAGTTGCTTTTCAATTAATGCTTTTAAAATTCTGTCCTTGTCTTCAATGTTTGACAGTTTAATTATGTGTCTTGGTGTGGTCTTTTTGGATTTTCTTATTTGGTAACTCTGGGCTTCCAGGATCTTGATATCTGTTTCTTTCCCCACATTATAGAAGTTTATTGCCATTATTTTTCTGAATAAGCTTTCTGTCTCTTTCTCTTCTCCTTATGGGACTCCTATAATGTATATATTGATCTGTTTGAAGGTTTCCCAAAAGTTCCTTACACTTTCTTCACTCTTTTTCTTCCTTTTTCCCTTTTTGCTCCACTAATTGGATGAATTCCACTGCTCTGTCTTCTAGTTCATTGATCATTTCTGCCATTTAGTCTGCTGTTGAACCTCTCAATTGAATATTTCAATTCTGTTATTGCATTTTTCAGCTCAGTGATTTCTGTTTGGTACTTTTTAATACTTTGATTCTCTCTTACTCTCCTGATCTTGGTAAACATCTTTATAACTATTATTTTGAACTCTCCCCAATAGGTAAATTACACATCTCTGTTTCATTAAGATCTGTTTCTGGAAATTTATCTTGTTCTTTTGTTTGGAACATATTCCTGTGTTTCTTGATTTTTCTTGGCTCCTCATGTTGGTTTCTGTGCATTAAATGAAGCAGCCGCCTCTCCTAGTCTGTACAGAGTGGTCTTATGTAGGAGGTGATTCTCATCAGTCAGCTTGGCCTGAGCTCCTGGTTGTTTCTTAAACCTTTATGATTGTTTAAACTGCCTTCTTTGTTCTTAGTCACTCCCAGCAGTTGAGAGTGTATGAAGATTTGTCAGTGTTCCAAAGGGAGGGAGCCACATTCAGTGCCTTGATTCAAACTGACTGGAAGATGGAACCTCAGGTAGCAGCTGGGAAAATACGTAGTTAAGCTCTTTACAGGGACAAACTGGGAGATGGGTCTTTTTGCTTGCTCTACACTGGCCCAAATGTATAGTAGTAGGGGTGGGGTGCTCCTATGCCTATTGAAAACTACTGTTTTATTTGCTGCAGTCCTGTGGGACTCATGAATGCAAATGCCATTGGCTATCAGAGCCAAGTGATCCTGGTTCTGTCCCTTGGGCAACATTCACAAAAGTTGGGGTGACAGACTTGTGTACTTGTACCATATTTGTGAATCTCCCTCCCAGGGAGTTATAAGCAACTTGGAGCTGGCTAGAGATGGAGAGCGAGGGAAGTATCTTCCAGTTTTCCACTGGCTAACCACTTACTTCTTACTTTTTAAAACTTCTCTGTTTTTCCTAGCTTCTGAATTTGGCAACATAGATCATTGGTTTAAAACCTTTCTTATTTTTTTAACATAAGGTTTATTTTTTAGCTACAAATTTTCTCTATACTCTTTAGTCAATTCCACAATTTTTTATATGTTGTATATTCATTATTACACTATTCTAAATACTTCCTAATTTTTGTTTTGATTTTTTCCTTGGACCTACGGATTATTTAGAAGGGTGTTGTTTAATTTCCAAATAATTGGGTAAGAATTTCTAGACCTCTTATTATTGATTTCTAATTTAAATTTTTTGTGGACATACATCATACAAATAATGTATTCTATATGATAATTTAAAATTTATTGAGAAGTTTTTTATATTTCAGCATATAATCTGTCTTACTGAATATTTAAAGTACTTGACAAAAATTACATTATGTGAATTCTGCATTGTTGAGTTTAGTATTCTATATATATTTTACGTTATATTTGGTTAGTAGTGTTGTTCAAATAATATATGTAATATCATTTTCTCTATCTTTTTATCAACTCCTAAAAGAGAGATGTTAAAAAATCTCTGTGTGAATCTTTCCATTTCTATTCTGAATTTCTGTCAATTTTCTGCTTTATTTATATTAAGATACTTAGGTACCTACATATTTGGATTGTTATTCTTTACTGATGAAATGGCTCTCTAAGTAATACCCTTTATTATTGTGAAATAACTAATTTTATCTGGTAATATCCATTGGCTTGAAGTACTTTGTTTGATATTTATATCAACTTTCTTATGTGTTAGTAATACACAATATATGTTTTTCCATTCTTTTTTTCAACCTGTATTTTTACAGCTAAAGTGCATCTTTTTTATAGGACATGTAATTATTTACTTATATAGTTTAACAATCTGTGCCTTATAATTTGATCATTTATTCTGTGTACATTTAATGTAATTATTGATATTTGTGTTTCTGCTATTTTTTTTGTTTCTCTTGTCTTTTTTAGTTAATCAAATATTTTTAATATCCATTTTTGTCGTGTTTTACTTGTAACTCTTATGTAATCTTTTAGTGCATGGCCTAGAGGATTATAATACTCAGCTTTATCTTATTGCAAACTATCTTCAAATAATGTTATAAAACTGCATATAAAATGGAAGAACCTCACAACATTTCTGTTCTCAGCCCACTTTGCTTTTGTGTTATTGATGTCTCATATTTTTCTTCTGTTATAAAATCCAGAATAGATGAGTGTTGCACTTGCATTAGTGAAGTGACTTAAAAACTGAAGTAGAAATGTAGCATTTTATATTTACCCATATATTATTTCAATCATCTTTTCATTCTTCCTTATAGATCTCAATATCCAGTATCTCAAATGATCTCTTTTCTTCTCAGCCAAATAAACTTCCTGTGATCTTTCTTGTTATACACATATTTGCTGTAAATGGCTTTTGCTTCTCTGAAAATATGTTTGGTCATCATTTTTGAATGAAAGATATAAAGCTTTTTTATTCCAAATGTAGAATTTTAGTGATGTTTTTCTTCTAATACTCTGAAGACATCATTCCATTGTTTCCTGGATTTCATTCATTATTTCTAACAGTGGATATGTTATCATTCTTATTCTTTTCCACCCCATCTGTGTGTGTGTGTGTGTGTGTGTGTGTGTGTGTGTGTGTGTGTGTGTAGACTGGTTTTCATTTCTTTATGTTTGCTTTTTTGCAGTGTGACTATGATTTTCCAAGTTATTGTTCTCTTTTTATTTATGCTGGACTTGTTTATTTTTATAAAATTTGTAAAATTTTCAGCCAGAACTTTTTTCTGAAGATATTCTCCTGTTCTAATCTCTCTTTTCTCCTCTGAGGTTTCCAATGACAAGTATGTTAGACTACTTTGTAATGTCCCTCATTTTATTGAGACTGTGATAATAATACATTTATTTATTTCTGATTTCTGTGCTTTAGTTTGAATTATTTCTGTTGACCTCACTTTAAGTTTATTGACTCTTTCTTGTGGCCAATCTTCTGTTAATCCTATACATTAAAGATTTCAATTTAAGATACTGTGCTTTTCATTTTAGGATTTCCATGTGTCATATTTTTACTATTTCTATGCATTTCCTGAAATTCCCCATCTAGTTATACTTTAGACCCAAATTCTCTTACAGTTTTGTAACATCTTTATCATAGTTACTTTAAGGACTTTATCTGCTAATTCTAACATTAAGTTATTTCTAGTCCTTGAATTTTCTCTTGACATTTTCTTTTTCATATCTAGTGAATTTTTATTGCATACTCCTATTGTACATAATACACTGTAGATACCCTGGATTATGCTATTTTCTTCTGAATACTTATGTGTTGTGTTGTAGAAGCCAGTTATGTTACATAATGATCACATTAAACTTGTGATGGCTTGATATTAGGCTTTGCTAAGGTAAATTTGTTTTGGCTTTGCCTTTAGTCATAGGACAAATAGTGCTTAAGCATAGTCTTTTCCTCCAAGCTGTAGCCCTTCTGTGGTGTCACTGGAAAGTCCAAGTTGTTTCCCAAGCCCCACCTAAGCTGGTACTACTTGAATTTTAAATTGTGTGTCCTCTGAGATGAACAGCTGCTCATACTTATATGTGGTTCTTTTTGCCTTCCACTGGTTAGTTTTTTCCTGTGCTCTTTGGAGTCTTGCCTCAAGCATGAACGCATAATTAATTAATTAATCAATCAGTGAATAATTTATATGCAGATTATAGTTTTTATTCTTTCTTGGACCCCTACCCTAACCCAGGTACTCTTTACAGTGCCCTGACAGCCTCAGACTCTGTCCTCTGACTCCTCAGACAAATAAGACTATGGATTTTTACTTGAATTCCATCTACACTGCCCTATAGGAAAAGATGTATGAAAGTAGATCTTACACAGTGTGGTTTCTTACTTTCAAGGGTCTTTGTTTTCTCTTTAGTGCCTTCAATATGTTTTTATTTTTTATTTTGTGTAAAGTTTGCACTTATTTTCAGCCGTCTGTAAAAGCTCCTCCATCATTATTAGATGTCAGAACTCCTCTGAAGGTCTTCATCAGTGAGTGTAAACCACTTGTCATGATTTTAAGTAGTGTTATATCAGGACTTGTTTCTGCCCTCTTATTTACATTTTTAAAATTAAGGTATTATTGATAAACACTCTTTTGAAGGTTTCACATGAAAAAACAATGTGGTTACTACATTTACCCATATTATCAAGTTCCCACCCATACCCCAATGCAGTCACTGTCCGTGGGTGTAGTAAGATGCCACAGATTCACTATTTGCCTTCTCTGTGCTACACTGTTTTCCCTGGGACCCCCACACCATGTGCACTAAACAAAATACCCCTCAATACCCTTCTCCTACCCTTCCCACCCACCCTCCCTTTTGGTAACCAGTTCCTTCTTGGAGTCTCAGAGTCTGCTGCTATTTTGTTCCTTTAGTTTTGCTTTGTTGTTATACTCCACAAATGAGGGAAATCACTTGGCACTTGTCTTTCTCTGCCTGGCGTATTTCACTGAGCATAATATCCTCCAGCTCCATCCATGTTGTGGCAAATGGTAGGATTTGTTTCTTCCTTATGGCTGAACAGTAGTCCATTGTGTATATGTACCAACGCTTCTTTCTCCATTCATCTACTGATGGACACTTAGGTTGCTTCCATATCTTGGCTACTGTAAAAAGTGCTGCAATAAACATAGGGGTGCATATGTCTTTTTGAATCTGAGAAGTTGTATTCTTTGGGTAAATTCCAAGGAGTGGGATTCCCGGGTCAAATGGTATTTCTATTTTTAGTTTTTTGAGGAACCTCCATATTGCTTTCCACAATGGCTGAACAAGCTTACAATCCCACCAGCAGCGTAGGAGGGTTCCCCTTTCTCTGCATCCACGCCAACACTTGTTGTTTGTCTTTTGGATAGTGGCCATCCTTACTGATGTGAGGTGATATCTCATTGTGGTTTTAATCTGCATTTCCCTGATGATTAGCGATGTGGAGCATTTTTTCATGTGTCTTTTGGCCATCTGAATTTCTTCTTTGGGGAACTGTCTCTTCATATCTTCTGCCCATTTCTTAATCAGGTTATTTGGTTTTTGGGTGTTGAGGCATATAAGTTCTTTATATATTTTGGATGTTAACCCCTTACTGCATATGTCATTTACAAATATTCTCCCATACTGTAGGATGCCTTTTTGTTCTGTTGATGGTATCTTTTGCTGTAAGAAACCTTTTAGTTTGATGTAGTCCCATGAGTTCATTTTTGCTTGTGTTTCCATGGCTTGAGGAGATGCATTCAGGAAGAAGTTGCTCATGCTTATACTGAGGAGATTTTTGCCTATGTTGTCTTCTAAGAGTTTTATGGTTTCATTACTTACACTCAGGACTTTGATCGATTTGGTGTTTACTTTTTTTTTTGTCCTACAATTTTTTTTAATATAATTTATTTTATTATCATTAATCTACAATTACATGTGCAATATTACGGTTATTAAACTACCCCTTCATCAGGTCCCCCCCATCAACCCCATTACAGTCACTGTCCATCAGCGTAGTGAGATGCTATAGAATCACTACTTGTCTTCTCTGAGTTGTACTGCCCTCCCCGTGCCCCCCCAACATTAAATCTGCTAATTGTAATGCCCCTTTTTCCCTCTTATCCCTCCCTTCCCGCCCATTTTCCCCAGTCCCTTTCCCTTTGATAACTATTAGTCCGTTCTTGGGTTCTGTGAGTCTGCTGCTGTTTTGTTCCTTCAGTATTTTTTCTTTGTTCTTATACTCCACATATGAGTGAAATCATTTGATACTTGTCTTTTTCGGCTTGGCTTATTTCACTGAGCATAATAACCTCCAGCTCCATCCATGTTGTTGCAAATGGTAGGATTTGTTTTCTTCTTATGGCTGAATAATATTCCATTGTGTATATGTACCATATCTTCTTTATCCATTCATCTACTGATGGACACTTAGGTTGCTTCCATTTCTTGGCTATTGTAAATAGTGCTGCAATAAACATAGGGGTGCATCTGTCCTTTTCAAATTGGCTGCTGCATTCTTAGGGTAAATTCCTAGGAGCGGAATTCCTGGGTCAAATGGTATTTCTATTTTGAGTTTTTTGAGGAACCTCCATACTGCTTTCCACAATGGTTGAACTAATTTGCAGTCCCACCAGCAGTGTAGGAGAGTTCCCTTTTCTCCACATGCTCACCAACATTTGTTGTTGTTTGTGTTTTGGATGTTGGCCATCCTCACTGGTGTGAGGTGATATCTAATTGTGGTTTTAATCTGCATTTCTCTGATGATTAGCGATGTGGAGCATCTTTTCATGTGCCTGTTGGCCATCTGAATTTCTTCTTTAGAGAAGTGTCTATTCATGTCCTCTGCCCATTTCTTAAATGGATTATTTGCTTCTGTTTGTTAAGGTGCATGAGTTCTTTATATATTTTGGATGTCAACCCTTTATCAGATACGTTTTTTATGAATATATTCTCCCATACTGTAGGATGTCTTCTTGTTCTACTGATGGTGTCCTTTGCTGTACAGAAGCTTCTCAGCTTGATATAGTCCCACTTGTTCATTTTTGCTTTTTGTTTCCCTTGCCCGGGGAGATATGTTCATGAAGAAGTTGCTCATGTTTATATCCAAGAGATTTTTGCCTAAGTTTTTTTCTAAGAGTTTTATGGTTTCATGACTTACATTCAGGTCTTTGATCCACCTTGAGTTTACCTTTGTGTATGGGGCTAGACAGTAGTCCAGTTTCATTCTCTTACATGTAGCTGTCCAGTTTTTCCAACACCAGCTGCTGAAGAGGCTGTCATCTCCCCATTGTATATCCAAGGCACTTTTATCAAATATTAATTGACTGTATATGTTTGGGTTAATGTTTGGATTTTCTATTCTGTTCCACTGGTCTGTGGGTCTGTTTTTGTGCCAATACCAAATTGTCTTGATTACTGTGGCTTTGTAGTAGAGCTTGAAGTCAGGGAGTGTAATTCCCCCTGTTTTATTCCTCCTTCTCAGGATTGCTTTGGCTATTCGGGGTCTTTTGTGGTTCCATATGAATTTTAGAATTATTTGTTCCAGTTCATTGAAGAAAGCTGTTGGTAGTTTGATAGGGATTGCATTGAATCTGTAGATTGCTTTAGGTAGTATAGCCATTTTGACAATATTTATTCTTCCTAGCCAAGAGCATGGGATGCATTTCCATTTGTTAGTGTCCTCTTTAATTTCTCTTAGGAGTGTCTTGTAGTTTTCAGAGTACAGGTCTTTCACTTCCTTCGCTAGGTTTATTCCTAGGTATTTTATTCTTTTTGATGCAATTGTGAATGGAATTGTTTTTCTGATTTCTCTTTCTGTTAGTTCATCATTAGTGTATAGGAAAGCAACAGATTTCTGTGTGTTAATTTTGTATCCTGCAACTTTGCTGAATTCAGATATTAGTTCTAGTAGTTTTGGAATGGAATCTTTAGGGTTTTTTATGTACAGTATCATGTCATGTGCAAATAGTGACACTTTGACTTCTTCTTTACCAATCTGGATGCCTTGTATGTCTTTGTTTTGTCTGATTGCTGTGGCTAGGACCTCCAGTACTATGTTGCATAACAGTGGAGAGAGTGGGCATCCCTGTCTTGTTCCCGATCTTAGATAAAAAGCTTTCAGCGTCTCGCCATTAAGTATGATGTTAGCTGTGGGTTTGTCATATATAGCCTTTATTATGTTGAGGTACTTGCCGTCTATACCTATTTTGTTGAGGGTTTTAATCAGGAATGGATGCTGAATTTTGTCACATGCTTTTTCAGCATCTGTGGCGATGATCTTGTTGTTTTTGTTCTTCTTTTTGTTGATGTGGTGGATGATGTTCATGGATTTTCGAATGTTGTACCATCCTTGCATCCCTGGGATGAATCGCACTTGATCATGGTGTATGATCCTCTTGATGTATTTTTGAATTCGGTTTGCTAATATTTTGTTGAGTATTTTTGCATCTACGTTCATCAGGGATATTGGTCTGTAATTTTCTTTTTTGGTGAGGTCTTTGCCCGGTTTTGGTATTAGAGTGATGCTGGCTTCATAGAATGAGATTGGAAGTATTCCCTCCTCTTCTATTTTTTGGAAAACTTTAAGGAGAATCGGTGTTATTTCTTCTCTATATGTCTGGTAGAATTCAGAGGTGAATCCATCAGGCCCAGGGGTTTTGTTCTTGGGTAGTTTTTTGATTACCAATTCGATTTCGTCGCTGGTGATTGGTCTGTTTAGTTTTTCTGTTTCTTCCTTGGTCAGTCTTGGAAGGTTGTATTTTTCTAAGAAGTTGTCCATTTCTTCTATGTTTTCCAGCTTGTTAGCATATAGATTCTCATAATATTCTCTTATAATTCTTTGTATTTCTGTGGCGTCCGTCGTGATTTTTCCTTTCTCATTTCTGATTGTGTTTATGTGTGTAGATTCTCTTTTTCTCTTAATGAGTCTGGCTAGGGGTATATCTATTTTGTTTATTTTTTCAAAGAACCAGCTCTTGTTTCCATTGATTTTTTCTATTGTTTTATTCTTCTCAATTTTATTTATTTCTCCTGTAATCTTTATTACGTCCCTCCTTCTGGTGACTTTGGGCCTCATTTGTTCTTCTTTTTCCAATTTCAGTAATTGTGTCTTTAGACTATTCATTTGGGAATGTTCTTCCTTCTTTAAATAGGCCTGGATTGCAACATACTTTCCTCTTAGAACTGCCTTTGCTGCGTCCCACAGAACTTGTGGCTTTGTGTTGTTGTTGTCTTTAGTCTCCATATATTCTTTGATTTCTGTTTTGATTTGGTCATTAACCCATTGATTAATTAGGAGAGTGCTGTTAAGTCTCCATGTATTTGTGAGCCTTTTTGATTTCTTTCTAAAATTTATTTCTAGTTTTATGCCTTGGTGATCTGAGAAGTTGCTTGGTAGGATTTCAATATTTTTGAAATTACTGAGGTTCTTTTTGTGACCGAGTATGTGGTCTATTCTGGAAAATGTTCTATGTGCACTTGAGAAGAATGTGTATCCTGTTGCTTTTGGGTGTAGAGTTGTGTAGATGTCTGTTAGGTCCATCTGTGCTAGTGTGTTGTTCAGTGCCTCTGTGTCTTTTCTTATTTTCTGTCTGGTTGATCTGTCCTCTGGAGTGAGTGGTGTGTTGAAGCCTCCTAAGATGAATGCATTGCTGTCTATTTGCTCCTTTAATTCTGTTAGTATTTGTCTCACATATGCTGGCGCTCCTGTGTTGGGTGCATGTATATTTATAATGGTTATATCTTCTTGTTGGACTGACCCCTTTATCATTATGTAATGTCCTTCTTTATCTTTTGCTACTTTCTTCGTTTTGAAGCCTATTTTGTCTGATACAAGTACTGCAACACCTGCTTTTTTCTCTTTGTTGTTTGCATGAAATATCTTTTTCCATCCCTTCACTTTTAGTCTGTGTATATCTTTGGATTTGAGGTGAGTTTCTTGTAGGCAGCATATAGATGGGTCTTGCTTTTTTATCCATTCTGTTACTCTGTGTCTTTTGATTGGTGCATTCAGTCCATTTACATTTAGGGTGATTATTGATAGGTATGTACTTATTGCCATTGCTGGCTTTAGATTCGTGGTTACCAAGGGTTCAAGGGTTGCTTCTTTACTATCTAACAATCTAACTTAACTTTCTTGTTAAGTTATTGTAAACACAGTCTGATGTTTCTTTATTTCTCTCCCTTCTTATTCCTCCTCCTCCATTCTTTCTATAACTAGGTGTTTTATTCTTTGCCTTTAGTTAGTATTTGGATGGTCTGCTTTCTTTGCTATGATTTTTATTTTCTCTGGTGACATCTTTTTAGCCTTAGGTGTGCTTCCCTCTAGAGCAGTCCATTTAAGATATCCTGTAGTGGTGGTTTATGAGAGGCAAACTCTCTTAACTTTCGTTTATCTGGAAATTGTTTAATCCCTCCATCATATTTAAATGGTAATCGTGCTGGATACAATATTCTTGGTTTGAGGCCCTTCTGTTTCATAACATTAAATATATCATGCCGTTCTCTTCTGGTCTGTAAGGTTTCTGTTGAGAAGTCTGATGATAGTCTGATGGGTTTTCCTTTGTAGGTGATCTTTTTTCTCTCTCTAGCTGCCTTCAATACCCTGTCTTTATCTTTGATCTTTGCCATCTTAATTATTATGTGTCTTGGTGTTGTCTTCCTTGGGTCCCTTGTGTTGGGAGATCTATGAGCTTCGGTAGACTGCGAGACTACTTCCTTCCCCAGCAAGGGAAAGTTTTCAGCAATTATTTCTTCAAAGACACTTTCTATCCCTTTTTCTCTCTCTTCTTCCTCTGGTACTCCTGTAATGCGAATATTGTTCCGTTTGGATTGGTCACACAGTTCTCTTAATATTCTTTCATTCCTAGAAATCCTTTTATCTCTCTCTGCCTCAGCTGCCCTGTACTCCTGTTCTCTGTTTTCTATTCCATTAACAGTCTCTTGCATCTCATCCATTCTGATGTTGAGCCCCTCGATCGCTTGTCTGATTTCTGTATTGTCTTTCCTCAGTTCCCTCACTTCGTCCCTCAGCTCTTGCACATTTCTCTGTAAGTCCGTCAGCATGGTTATGACTTTTATTCTGAATTCTTTTTCTGGAAGACTGTGCATTTCCATCCCTTCAGACTCCCTCTCTGGGGTTGTCTGGTTGATTTTGGTCTGAACCATATTCCTCTGTCTTTTCATGGCTGTATAATTTGGTCACTGATAGTTGCCACGTATGTCAGCTGGGCTTTTTAAGACTTTAAAAAGAGAAGAAAAAAAAAGAGAAAAAAAAAGAAAAAAAAGAAAGAAAGAAAGAAAAAAGAAAAAAAAGAAAGAAAAGAAAAAACAAAAACAAAACAAAAAACAAAACAAAACAAAAAAACAAAAAAAATGCCCACCGGACGTAGATTCTGTGGGAATGCTGTAGGTGGTGCTATTGCCCCACTATTCCACAGCTGTGACTGCGCCGCTCCGCAGGGCCCTTTATCGCTCTGGCAGGGGTGGGAACGAATAGGAGGCTGTTGATCTCAGTGAGAAATGTAAGTATGGGTACGCTTCCTCAGTCGCCAGCTAAGGCGTCTGAAACTCCCCAGGACTCCCAGCCTGCTGGGCTGAGTGTGCTGGGGCGTTCCGGCTCCACCGCTGGGCTACTGTCTCTTTAAGACCGCTGAAAAAAACGCGCGCTTTTTTTTTTCCTTCCCGGGAGCCGGCTGCAAGCACCCTGGTGTGTTCCCCGCTCAGATTCTGCCCCTCTCTCCCTCCAATATCCGCTGCACTGCGCAATGTGGGTCAGCGGTCCCCGCGCAGATCACTGGGGCTGGCTACTTCGCGGGGTGTACTTCCACTCCCTCCTGGTTCTGAATCCTCTCCTCCCGCCGGTGCGCTGGGGTGGGGGAGTGCTCTGGTCCCTCCGTGTCGCGGCTCCGTATCTTACCCGCCTCTTGGGGTGCCGAGTCCTCTCGGGTGTAGCTGCACGCTGTGCGCTTTCCTGTGTATTCTCGTCTCTCTTTTTGGAATAGATGTATTTGCTGTGTTTTTGTAGATAAATATACTGTTGGGAGGAGATTTCTGCCATCCTGCTCACACCGCCATCTTCCCGGAAGTCCTGGGTGTCCTACAATTTAACTCAATCTTGGCACCATCGTCCTTGGAAATTCCAAGAGTTTTAGGAGCTGTGTGCCAGAAACTGGGACAAACCACCAAATATATATTGCTTTAAGTCAGATGATCACACTAGTCTTATTCCCCAGTACCCATGAATGTGACCTTATTTGGAAATAGGGTTTTTGCAGATCTGGTGTTTACTTTTGTGTACGGGGTTAAACAATAATCCAGTTTCATTCTCTTGTTTGTAGCTGTCCAGTTTTGCCAGCACCAGCTGTTGAAGAGGCTGTCATTTCCCCATTGGATGTCCATGGCTCCTTTATCATATATTAATTGACCATATATGGTTGGTTTATATCAGGGATCTCTAGTGTGTTCCATTGGTCTATGGGTCTGTTCTTGTGCCAGTACCAAATTGTCTTGAGTACTGTGGCTTTGTAGCAGAGCTTGAAGTTAAGGAGCATTATCCCCCCAGCTTTATTCTTCCTTCTCAGGATTGCTTTGGCTATTTGGGTCTTTTGTGGTTCCATATGAATTTTAGAACTATTTTCTCTAGTTCGTTGAAGAATGCTGTTGGTATTTTGATACGAATTGCATTGAATCTGTAGATTGCTTTAGGCAGGATGGCCATTTTGGCAATATTAATTCTTCCTATCCATGAGCATGGGATGTGTTTCCATTTATTGGTATCTTCTTTAATTTCTCTCATGAGTGTCTTGTAGTTTTCAGAGTACAGATCTTTCACTTCCCTTGTTAGGTTTATTCCTAGGTATTTTTTTCTTTTAGATGCAACTGTGAATGGAATTGTTTTCCTGATTTCTCTTGTCTGCTACTTCATTGTTAGTGTATGGGAATGCCACAGATTTCTGCGCATTAATTTTGTACCCTGCAACTTTGCTGAATTCAGATATTAGATCTAGTAGTTTTGGAGTGGATTCTTTAGGGTTTTTTATGTACAATATCATGTCATCTGCAAACAGGGACAGTTTAAGTTCTTCCTTGCCAATCTGGATGCCTTTTATTTCTTTGTGTTGTCTGATTGCCGTGGCTAGGACCTCCAGTACTATGTTGAATAGAAGTGGGGAGAGTGGACATCCTTGTCTTGTTCCTGATCTTAAAGGAAAAGCTTTTAGCTTCTCACTGTTAAGTATAATGTTGTCGGTTTGTCATATATGGTCTTTATTATGTTCAGGTACTTGCCTTCTATAACCATTTTGTTGAGAGTTTTTAATCATGAATGGATGTTGAATTTTGTCAAATACTTCTTCAGCATTTATGGAGATGATCATGTGGTTTTTGTCCTTTTTGTTGATGCGGTGGATGATGATGGATTTCCTAATGTTGTACCCTCCGTGTATCCTTGGAATAAATCCTTCTTGATCATGATGGATGATCTTTTTGATGTAGTTTTGAATTCTGTTTGCTTATATTTTGTTGAGTATTTTTGTATCTATGTTCATCAGGGATATTGTTCTGTATTTTCTTTTTTTGTGGTGTCTTTGCCTGGCTTTGGTATTAGAGTGATGCTGGCCTTATAGAATGAGTTTGGAAGTATTCCCTCTTCTTCTACTCTTTGGAAAACTTTAAGGAGGATGGGTGTCAAACTAAATATTTGATAAAATTCAGTAGTGAAGCCATCTAGTCCAGGTGTTTTGTTCTTAGGTAGGTTTTTGATTACCAGTTCCATTTCGTTGCTGGTAATTTGTCTTTTCAGATTTTCTATTTCTTTGTGGGTCAGGCTTGGAAGGTTATATTTTTCTAGAAACTTGTCCATTTCTTCTAGGTTATCCAGTTTGTTAGCATGTAATTTTTCATTGTATTCTCTAATAATTCTTTGTATTTCTGTGGTGTCCGTTGAGATTTTTCCTTTCTCATTTCTGATTCTGTTTATGTGAGTAGACTCTCTTATTTTCTTGATAAGTCTGGCTAGGTGTTTATCTATATTGTTTATTTTCTTGAAGAACCAGCTCCTGCTTTCATTGATTCTTTCTATTGTTTTATTCTTCCCAATTTTATTTATTTCTGCTCTCATGTTTTTTAAGTCCCTCCTTTTACTGACTTTGGGCCTCATTTGTTCTTCTTTTTCTCGTTTTGTCACTTGTGAGTTTAGACTGCTTATATGGGATTGTTCTTCTTTCCTGAGGTAGGCCTGTATGGCAAAATACTCTTACCATGGCCTTCGCTGCATCCCATAGATTTTATGGTGTTGGATTATTGTCATTTGTCTCCATATATAGCTTGATCTCTGTTTTTATTTCGTCATTGATCCATTCCTTATTTAGGAGCATGTTGTGAAGCTTCCATGTGTTTGTGGGCTTTTTCATTTTCCTTGAATAATTTATTTCTAGTTTCATACCTTTGTGGTCTGAGAAACTGGTTGGTACAATTTCGGTCTTTTTGAATTTACCAAAGCTCTTTTTGTGGCCTAGTATATGATCTATTCTTGAAAATGTTCCATGTGTACTTGAGAAGAATGTGTATTCTGCTGCTTTTGGGTGTAGAGTTCTGTAGATGTCTGTCAGGTCCATCTGTTCTATTGTGTTGTTCAGTGACTCTCTCTCCTTACTTATTTTCTGTCTGGTTAATCTGTTCTTCAGAGTGAGTGGAGTGTTGAAGTTTCCTAGAATGAATGCATTGCATTCTGTTTCTCCTCTTAATTCTGTTTGTATTTTTTTCACATATGTAGGTGCTCCTGTGTTGGGTGCATAGATATTTATAATGATTATATCTTCTTGTTGGATTGACCCTTTTATCATTGTGTAATGTCCTTCTTTGTCTCTTGTGACTTTCTTTGTTTTGAAGTCTATTTTGTCTGATACAAGTACTGTAACTCCTGCTTTTTTTCCCTATTAGTTGCGTGAAATATCTTTTTCCATGCCTTCACTTTCAGTCTGTGTATGTCTTTGGGTTTAAAGTGCATCTTTTATAGGCAGCGTATAGATGGGTCTTGTTTTTTTATCCATTCAGTTACTCAACGTCTTTTGATTGGTGCATTCAGTCTATTTACATTTAGGGTGATTATGGGTAGGTGTGTACTTATTGCCATTGCAGGCTTTAGATTCGTGGTTACCAAAGGTTCAGGGTTAACTTCATTACTATTTAATTGTCAAACTTAACTCACTTAATGTGCTATTACAAACACAATCTAAAGCTTCTTTTTTTATTCTTCCTTTTTCTTCCTCCTCCATTCTTTATATATTAGGTATCATATTCTGTACTCTTTGTCTATCCCTTGATTGACTTTGGGGATAGTTAATTTAATTTTGTATTTGCTTAGTAATCAGCTCTTCTACTTTCTTTATTGTGGTTGTATTACCTCTGGTGACAGCTATTAAACCTTAGGAACACTTCCATCTATAACAGTCCTTCCAAAATACACTGTAGAGATGGTTTGTGGGAGGTAAATTCTCTCAGCTTTTGCTTATCTGGAAATTGTTTAATCCCTCCCTTAAATTTAAATGATCATCTTGCCAGATAAAGTATTTTTGGTTCAAGTCCCTTCTGCTTCATTGAATTAAATATGTCATGCCACTCCGTTCTGGCCTGTAAGGTTTCTATTGAGAAGTGATATAAAAGACTGATGCGCTTTCCTTTGTATGTGATCTTATTTCTCTCTCTGGCTGCTTTTAATAGTCTGTCCTTATCCTTGATCTTTGCCATTTTAATTACTATATGTTTTGGTGTTGTGTTCCTTGGGTCCCTTGTGTTGGGAGATCTGTGCACCTCCGTGGCCTGAGAGACTATCTCCTTCCCCAGATTGGGGAATTTTTCAGCAGTTACCTCCTCAATGACACTTTCTATCCCTTTCTCTCTCTCTTCTTCTTCTGGTGCCCCTGTAATGAAAATATTGTTCTGTTTGTGTTGGTCACACAATTCTCTCAATATTCTTTCATTCTTAGAGATCCTTTTTTCTCTCTGTGCCTCAGCTTCTTTGTATTCCTCTTCTCTAGTTTCTATTTCATTTATTGTCTCCTCCTCTGTATCCAGTCTGCTTTTAATACCATTCATTGTGCTCTTCAATGGTTGGATCTCTGACTGGAGTTCATTCCTGAGCTCTTGAATATCTTTCTGTACCTCCATGAGCATGTTAATGATGTTTATTTTGAACTTCCTTTCAGGAAGACTCATGAGGTCAATATTATTTAAATCTTTCTCAGGGGTGTTATTATAATTTTACTCTTAACCAGATTCCTTTGGCATTTCATATTTGTATATGGTGCCCTCTATTGCCCAGAAGCTCTACTCCCTGGAGCTATTCTGACCCTGAAGCAATGTCGGGCATCGAAGGGGAGGTGTATTGGTGCCTCGGGAAGAAAGAACTGTTTCCTGCTACCTAGCTGTTATGTCTGTCTCCATTGCCTGAACCAGTGGGCTGAGCACACAGGTATAAGCCTCTATGCTTTGTGCTTATTGTTGCTGTAGACAGATCTTGCCTCTGGCCGGCCTAACCCCAGGGTAGGGTTTGCCAGTTTGCGAGCCAAGTTGGCCTGCCTGGGAGAAAGGCGCGGTAGGCTGCTTATCATGGAGGGAGTCCTTGGAGCTGTGTAAACCAGCCAGGGAGCTAGAGCACCTGAAGATCGTCTAAGGACGAAGACTTCTTTTTCCTCCTTAAATATGAGAGTCTTTAAGGAAAGCCCCCAACCTGCTGGACAGAGTGCACCCGGACAATTTTGTCTACCTGTCCTGTTTCCTGAGCAGTAAGCTCTGTGCAGTCCTTGCCCCTTTAGCAGCCCTCTTGTTAAGGGCTTCCTTGTTACAAAGTCTCTCAGACTGCCCTCCTTTTGTCCCAGAGCAGCCGTATATGGATCCCTGCTTTCCACAAGCAGCTGTAATCTCAGTCTCTCCAGGAATTCTCTGTCTAGCTTTCCAACCCCGTAATCCCGGGAGTATCATGCAAGCACCATGAATTGTAGGTTTCTGCTCCCAGAGCAGATCTCCGGAGTTAGGTATTCAGCAGTCCCAGGCCTCACCTTCCTCCCTGCTTGGTTTCTCTTCCTCCCACCCATGAGTAGGGTTGGGGGAACGGCTTGGGTCCCGCTGGGCCACAGCTTTGGTACATTACCCTGTTCTGTGAGGTCTGCTGTTTTCTCCAGGTGTATGCAGTCTGGCACAGTCCTCTTTCCTGTTGCTCTTTCAGGATTAGTTGTATTAATTATATTTTCGTATTATATGCGGTTTTAGGAGGAAGCTTGTGTCTCACCTCTCACGGTGCCATCTTTAATCCAATCTATTATTTACATTTTATATTTACTGTTTTTTCCTTCTTTCTAATTTTCTTTGAATTGTCAGTTTTTCTTTTGTTTATTTAAACAATGTTCATTCAATTTTTATTCTTTAAAGAAATCACCCTAACTGGTTAAGACATACTCTTATTTTTCTCTATCAACTTTTAATTTAATTGTTATCCATCAAGTACAACAGTATACTTATCTTTGGTATTTTTTCATCCCTGCCGTTTTTGGTATTTTAGTTCTTTGTTATCAAGGATTTTTTTCTAAAGGCTTGAGCAAGGGGAAGTGATATATTTCGCTCTAGTTCACCATTTTGCTGTCAATTGTATATAGTTGTTTTTTTTAAATAAAATAGATGAGATACAGGCTCATTTTTTTAAGATGTAAAACTGAGAAGCTAATAAAGAAATACTTCTTAAGGAAGGCTGATACAGAATTGGTAAACTATTTTTTATAGTCAGTAATTCCTTTAACAACCATTAGAAGAAAACAAAACAGTCTTCAATTGTAATTTGTGGTAAGTTCTCTTAAGCCCTAGCATATCACCTGTTTCTTATATATTTCACTTTGAGTGTCTAGGCTATTAAGTAAAAATCCACCATGAAGAAATAATGTTGAGATAGTCTATAGAACTAAGTTAAGAATAGGCTCATAACTGAGACTTTTCATAATACAAGGGGGACAGGGTTGGAATGGAATATAGCATAAGTGTATTCCTTGGTGGCAATAGAATTCAGTATCATGATTACAATCGTGATTACGTGAATCTGTATAAAGGAGAAAATTGCATGGAACAACACATACACACATAAGCACACAACACACATGTGCATATTAAAGCTGGTAAAATCTGAGTAAGGCCTGTACTCTGTATAAGAATATTGTACCACCGTAGTTTTCTGGATTTATTGTAGTAGAGATATGTGAGGTGTTACCATTTGGGGGAGGTAGGCTAAAGGTACACAGAACTCTCTGTACTCTTTTTGTAGTTTTCTTTGAGTTGATGAATGTTTCAAAAAAAAAGTTTAAAATAAAGTGTTGCAAACATTGTCACTTAGTTTAAATTCCTCCTCACCTAAAAAGGTAACAAACAGGGAGATGAGCTAGAACTTTTAAAGCCAGACATGCTGTGACAGGCTTTGGAGTAATACAGTTTGTCTCAGCTAAAGTCATGGCTCAGATAATCTTGAAAATCTGAGAAAATATCCTGGTAAATAAGGAATTTTTAAAGTTCATTTATCTCTAGGTAAAGATTGTTTTATTTTTTAACTCGAGCAGATTTTATTTCTTCTGTTACTGGATGAGATTGTTGGCTGCTTTGCTTTCTGGTTTAAAATCCAAGGATTATGAAACTCAAACTCATTTGTAAATATAAAGATACTTTTTTATTTACCACTGACTCTAATAAAGTCAAGTTGCTTTTTAAAAACAAACGATTGTTTTTGGGTAAAGAAGTACATACAGACTTAGGAACAATTAATGGTTTGGGTAATTATTATTCACTCTTTGGACATAATATATACTTCAAGCCTCTAAATATTCAAAACATGAACTAATTTTTCTTCATTATCGAAATCTCTGTATTCAAACCTAGTAGCATTTGAAAGCTAATCTCCCTATGTGCCAGAGTAATTACTGCAAAGTAAATAATCTCCCGTGTTCTTATTCCCTATAGAAATGGTTTAATATTTTATCTTTCAAAACTGGTTTCAGTTCATTCAAAAAGCCTGAGAAAAGTTCTTTAGTATTCAGAAAAAGAGTAACTTTAAGAAACCTCTGAAGCATGTCTCTCCTCTAGCAGTTGCTATTTTATCAGGATACCTTCTCTATCTGAGGAGGAGAAAACAAATATCTTTGCTGCTTTTCCCTAGCATGAGGGTGGTGTGTGTTCCTCTGTAGAGTCTCAAATCACAACCCTGAATCAGAAATGTGAAGTGTTTGTAAACATGAAGTGATTTGTTTGGCTTGTTGATCATCCCATAGGAGGCATTTTTAAATCAATTCCTTTCTAAACAGATGCCCCAGTATGATATTAGGGGTCACCAAGTTTTTCCATGAGATGTTCCATAGAGGGCCTGAGCCAACATGTTGGTTTTTTACCAACTGGGATCTTTTTTATCCTGTACAAGGTTTGTGGTGCTTGTCCCAGTGTCTGTACGGGTTCCAGAAGGAGTCATTATGCAGTTGTTCCCAACTTATAAGGCAGTAATCACATGGGATGAATTCTTTGCTTCTATATATGAAATGTTGGATATCAGGCCTCCAAGTGCCAAAGGAATTCTTGCTTCTTAAAACTGTGAAATTGTTTTTCACAGGCCTCTTTACTAGTGTATGGGCTGAAAGCTTCTGCAATTTTTCCCCAAAAGGTTAAAACTGTGAGGAGAGTTTCTCAGTATATATGAGTCATGTTTCTTCTAGAGCAGAATCATTGGGAGACATTTTGTTTTGAATAAATATATCTTCAGTGAAATGTGCAAAAGAGTTGACATGTGATACTTGCAGTTTTCAGCCTGTTATAATTTTGTGAAAAGTGCAGTGTTGATTGAAATTTTCTATTTTTGATCTTGGTGTTAAGATAGTTTTTGTTTTACTTTTTGCCTCAATAAAATATGAGGGGAAAAACCTACTATTCTTTTTTGTGTGCATTAAAATTGTAATATTTTAAATTTTCAAAAGATGCCTTTTGTAATATAGCTTAATTATTTAGATTTTAGTTCACAATCTATTTTATAACTACTTAACTTTACATTTTATTATTTATGCTATGACTTGGCATTCTGCAGGAATTTTTTTGTTTTGCCAGCTACTCTAGGGCCTTTAGAGGTCTGCGTTTCCAGTTTTATATTATTGAGCTTTTCTTTGCCTTTAATATACCATCTAGGTCCAGATTGGATGTGTTATCAAAGATATTTATATAGGAGTTCCCACTCTTAAATATTTGTTGCCAAAAACAAAAAGGAGCTTTTTTTTAAATGGGCTAACAAGCAAAGCATTCCTTGTGGTAGTGCATGGCTGTTGGGTGCAGTGACAATTTTGGTGAAAACGCTGAGATCAGAGGGCTCCCTGGTGACCCCCCTATTGCCTCTGCGTTCCCCCCCCCCCCCACTTTGGTTCCTCCTGATCTGCTTCTCTCCTACTTTACTATCACTCTCCTGATGTACAGAGTGTCTGAATGTTTTCCCGGCCACATCTTCCTTCTCCTCCCTTTGCCCTGCCAGACGTGAGTGCTCTTCACGGTTCTATCCTCTCCTTCCTCAACCCTGATTCTGGAGGGGCTGCGGATCTGCAGGCTCAGCCTCACTTGGTTTCTGAGCCTTTTCTGGGCATGCAGGGGGAGCAACGGAAGCTTCTAGCCTGTGCGGCCCCGAATCAGTCTGGCTCTCTTAGGCCACATGCTGAGGCTGAGGAGATATGGGGAATCCTGGTCATCCACATCTACACTGAGCTTGTCCTGCCCCCAGAGTGTGCCCTGTCGGGCCAGTCTGTGCGGCTTCACTGGACCCATCCCTTTGATTGGAACTTGGATATCTTCCCCCTCCTGCTAGTCTTGGGAAGCCAGACTTTGCGTCTCAGCTCCTCAGGCAGTGGCAGGAGATCTGCTCTGCGATAGCTGACCTCTCGACAGGACATTGTTGCTGCTGTGCCTGACCTACCACATTAGACCTCCCAGCTATCAGCCCTGGTTTGTTTCAGCCTGAATTTGCTGGGACCCTCAGAAAATGTTGGTTGAACAGCTGGCTGCCTTCTTTAAGGTTCAAGCCTAAAGTTGGGTCAGTTTCCCGAACTCTAGCCCTGCCTAGTCCTGGCCTCCTTTGTTTCCCCAGTTGACTAAGTTTTCTGTTTAGGTATGAGTTCAAACAGGTCATTTTTCTTCTCCCTCTTCCACTCTGAAGGCTTCAGCAATGACCTCTGTTAGGAAATACTTCCTAAGCTCCAATTCTGTATTTTCATCTGCCTAATGGACCTCACCTACACATGTTCCTCTGGCACCTAAAACTCAGTATATGTCTGATATTATATACTCATTGCCTTCCCTCTCATACCAGTTCCTCCTCTAGGATTTGCCATTATTTCTGTTAATGGCACTATCCTGTTTTCCATCTAAAACCCTGGGAGTCATCTTTTATTCTGCCTTCTACCTCACTGTTTACATTCAGTCAATTGCCAAAATGTGGATTCTTCCTTGCTTCTTTTCTGACCCCTCATTCTCATTCCTTTACTCTGTGCCTTTGCTTATACTATTCCTTCTGGCTAAAATGCAATTTCTCCTCATTTTTGCTTGTTTAAACTTAGTTATCCTTTAAGAGCTAGGAAAGATTTCTACTCCAAAACATTCTTCCCTGATATGCCAGGCTGAAATTAATTCCTCATAAATTTGCCTTTTTAAAACTATGTTTTTGTCATGTATGTTCCTCTTGTATTTTCCTCATTACTTGAAGCACCTGAGATAAAGATATGAGTGTGCTTATATTTGTGTGCTTTATTGCCATAAGTGTAGAGCCTAGAACTTGCTAAATTGGTCCCTGAACTCCAGGTATCATTGCTGCCGGCCATGGATATCCTGTCTGTGGGTTCTGTAGCACCACTTTATATGATCCCATCCCCGCAAACTCATGTCAACCACCTTATTGTGTTTGTTTCTACTTACAGTGGCTAAAAATGCTCATTCTGTAGAATGTCTATACAGTCATCCCAGTTATTTTTCCCAGCTGAACTCAAACAACCAGAAAGTATTCACTGCTGGAACCAAAAGAGGTCAAAAAGCAAATAAAACAGTATAACCACTTTGGAAAAATGTTTGGTGATTCCTCAAAAGGTTAGACATAGAGTTACCATATGACCCAGTAATTTGTCTTTTAGTTATATACCCAGGAGAAATTAAAATACATGTCCACATGTATACCTGAACATGCATGTTCATAACAGCATTATTCATAAAAGCTAAAAAGTATAAACAACCCAAGTGTCCATCAACTGTTGAGTGGGTAAACAGAGAGTTGTATATCCATCCATACAATAGAATTTTATTCAGCTATGAAAAGGGATGAAATACTTACACAAATCTACAACATGGATGAACCTTGAAGACATTTATCTAAGTGAAAGAAACTGGTCGTAAAGGCCATTTACTGACTCTTTTTATAGGAAGTGTCCACAATAGGCAAGTCCCTAGAAACAGGGAGATCAGCGGTTGCCCAGGGTTGTGGTGAAGGGCTGGGATGATCCACACCAGGCATGCAGTTTGTTCTTGGGGTGATGAAAATGTTCTGAGTTTAGATGGTGGTAATAATTGCACAATTCTCAATATGCTGAAAACCACTGAATTGTTCACGTTAACAGACTGAACTTTTATAGCATGTGAATTTATCTAACACCAAAAAAACCCCATTATATAAAGAAATAAATAGAAAAGATTAGAGAATCTAAAGGGTTTGACTGTGTTTCGTCAGGCCAGGGTGGGCCTTCTGACTTTGGTTTGGCTACTCAGGGCTGTTACATGGGGAAAGCAAGGCTCAGAGAGGTTAAGTGGCCCTACTAGGGTCCTGCGGTATGTGGTGGGGAGGGAGGATGGAACCGGTCTGCAGAACACATGCTGGTTCTGCCAATTGTGTTGCCTCGTCAGAAGAGCATACACTTCATGTGAGATGTGTCTTGTGAACACACTACTCTGTGAGGTCTGGTGGCTCTCTGAAGTCCCTCTCAGTCGAGATGAAGCCCCCCACTGTCTGCCTTCTGGTGCCGTGAATGGTGCTGGGGGGAGGTCTGTGTACTGTTGGGGCCTGTGCTCTTCTCTCTCTGTGCCTCTGTTCTGTCCTCACTAGAAACAGATGGGTGCTGGCTATCCCTATGAGAGGAGAATGGTTGGAGCTTATACATGGGGTCACTTTAATTTCTTAAATGCACCACAGAAAGACAGAATGCACCAAATCACTCAGGAGGGGATTCTACTCAAGTGTTTGCAAGGGAGAGAATGTTCATTAATGAGGAGTATCTCAAAGAAGAGAGAGACCACTTGGCTTTTATAAATCAAAGGAGTCAGTGGATAGGGTGGAAGTGGGCCTTATGTCAGAACGCAAGGTGGTCCTTTGCAGTAACCCCTGCTTCCACCCTGTCTTCTCCAACATCAACAGTTAGTTGAAATTATACATACTTCTGCTGGTATTATAAAGATGGACACAATCTTGAAGTGTCACTCAAGGAATGATATTGTCTCCTTTTTACACAATTGAAGTGAGACTCATTTTCCTGATGGTGGCCAGTTTTTTTTTTCATTAAGGTATTATTGATATGCACTCTTATGAAGGTTTCACATGAAAAAACAATGTGGTTACTACATTTACCCATATTATCAAGTCCCCATCCATACCCCAATGCAGTCACTGTCCATTGGTGTAGGAAGACTGATGGTGCCCAGTTTTAAAGGAAACTAAAAAGATGAACTAAGAAGAGTGAAAGAGAGAGGGACTGACATGTGAACCAGATTCAGCAGGTAAATGAGTGTCTTGGCAAAGTGACTGCTAAGCCAGAGCTACTGCCAACTAGAACGGCATAAACTCAGCAGGGGGAGGAACTTTGGAGTGAGGTGATGGACGATTTTTCGTTAAGATCTGACGTAGTTGTTTTGGACATGAGTGGTATAAAAACAAACAACAACAATAACAAAAAACACCAGGTTTGAGGTTGTAAGACTGATTTTGTTCCAGCATAGACTAGCTCAATAACAAATTAGTCTTTCTTAGTGGGTTTTTTTTTCCCCTAAGCCTAATTTTCATGATTTTACCATATGGAAACTCTGACTTTTATAAAGAACTTGCTCCAATGAGCAAGCTCGTTGCATTTTTCAACTGTTCCTTGACATTAACAGCTCTCTCTCTCAATTAGCAAAGGGAATAAAGTTGATTATGCATATCCATGGGGTGACAATTTACATCTGATTAGCCAGCTCTAAGGTAAACATTAAAGGTCACTATAAATAACTTTTACTTCTTTTGTTTTCAGAAAGACCAGTTACCAAGACCTAGCTTCCCCTACTCCCCAGAGTTGAGAAGCCCAATTTTTAAATGATGGACTTAAACTGATATTGGGCAGTAAAAATCTGTAGAATTTAAAGATTAGCTCATTGACATTTTGTTTCTTGCATTTTTCTAACCATATTCTGATACCATCTGTTTTTGTGAGCACTATTAGCTAATGATAGACATTTTTTAAAAGGCAGCATATGTATAGACTTGCAATGTGTCCTGGTAACCTATTTATGGATTTATCATTAGAGCTGAAAGGTCTTCTCTTTTTTTCTGACTAAAAATAGGCAAACTGTCAGAGAAAGGCAGGGAAGAAATGAGCTCCACCTCTTCTATTATAAGAATTAACAGTTCATCTTTGTTTTATGCTCACTGGAATCAGAATAGCTGCTGACTTGTGTGTAACAAAGATTCAGAGAAGTAAATTTATAATGTTAATTGTTCAGGCGATAGTGTAGGTGGTCCTATGGTATTTTGTTAATTGCTTTTGGCAAACTTGTAGAGGATGAATTTAATGAGTGTTTCTTGTTTGTGGTTGGTGTAATTTAGTTAAAATGGCAGCTCTTTGAGACACACGACCCTGCTCTCTTAATCCATTCATCAAACCCTGTTTTTGTCTTCTTTCTCCATTTTATCCATTCTTTTGAAACAGTGAATGTAGCTATGTTGTTGGTAATTATTTTTCAATTATAAAAGTATACATGCTCTTGGTAAAAATAAATTATGTAACATTAAAAGGTATGAGGAAGGAATTCATAATTCCCACTTCTCAGAGATAATGATTATTTACATTTTCGTAAATATCCTTCCAAGTGTGTACTTGTTTTTTTGTTTGTTTTTTCTGGGCACATAAATAAACATTTTAACATAAGACATTGTTTTTAACCTAAGTTAGTTCTAACATATTACGCATAGCTTTCTGTGTTAAGTAAGTATGCATAGATCTTTGATTTTGATGGGTTTATGATATTACAATATAAAGAGCTACTATAATTCATTAAACAACTCCCTGTTCATGGACATTTAGGTATTACTCTAAGATAAATTGTGGTTCTGTTAAAAGTACTTTTCAGAACTCTCTTAACAATATTTAACAGTGTCCATTTTCCTATACCTTCAATAACAGAATATTTTTTAATCTTTGTCATAATGTTATGCAGAATATCATTTAAAAACTGAATTTCTTTCCTCTGAGAGCTTGAAAACTTTACATAAATTTAGAGGCACCTGTGTAACCTGTTCATGCCATTTATTTGTTTTGCTTTTTCTAATAGGAACTTGTCTTTTTGTATTGGTTCACAAGAGATCTTTATATATTAGGAAGACTAACCCTCTGTCTTATAAATCAATTTACTCAACATAAATTAAAATGCAGGCAATGTACTAAAAATGCAATTTTCTCAATTTATTGTTTTTTTTTTTTCACTTGGATTTGGGTAATGTCTCACCTGAGGGTTTCAGTCCCTGGCAAATTTGCCATGGATTCTGTGAGACTGAAAAATGTCAATGGAAATTTGGGGGTAAAAAGGGTTTATACCAAACTTTGTTGTCACTGTGGCAGCTCAAGCTCTAGAATCCCATCTGCCTCCTGGGCAGTCTGCAAGGCCATCTCTGCCTCTGCCTCTGCCTGTGCCTCTGCTCTGGCCTCTGCCTTGGGGACTGGGTTTGCTCCTGGCTCTGACTCCACTCCAGGCTCTGCCCTTGCTCCCTGCCTCTGCTCTCCTCTGCAGCCTCTTCTGCTTTCTTGCTCTCTCTGCCCTTAGCACCAGGCAAAACTCTTTTTATAGCAACACAAATAATAATGGATTATCGCCAACAGGTATATTAGCACCTGCTCAGTAGGCTGAGAATTATATCATTGCACGTACACACTGAAAAGATTAGGATCAGTGAGAATCCTGGCCAAGGAACTTCCATTTTCCCTATAGGTAGATTTTCCCCAATTAAAAAGCTACATATTTACTTAGTCAAATGTGTTAATTTTTATAGTTTTTGGCTTTTGAAATCATGCTTGGAAAAACCTTTTCTCCCTTGAATAATAGATATTGTCCCTTCTATAGAAATTTCCTTCTAGTTCTGTGATTTTTTTTTTAGTTTATTTTGCTATCATTAATCTACAATTACATGTGCAATATTATGGTGATTAAACTACCCCCTTCATAAGGTCCCCCCACCAACCCTATTAAAGTCACTGTCCATCACTGTAGTGAGATGCTACAGAGTCACTACTTGTCTTCTCTGAGTTGTACAGCCCTCCCTGTGCCCCCCCAACACTATATCTGCTAATTGTAATGCCCCCTTTTCCCCCTGGTCGCTCCCTTCCCACCCATACTCCCCAGTCCCTTTCCCTTTGGTAACTATTAGTCCGTTCTTGGGTTCTGTGAGTCTGCTGCTGTTTTGTTCCTTCAGTTTTTTTCTTTGTTCTTATACTCAACAGATGAGTGGAATCATTTGGTATTTGTCTTTTTCGGCTTGACTTATTTCACTGAGCATAATACCCTCTAGCTCCATCCATGTTGTTGCAAATGATAGGATTTGTTTTCTTCTTATGGCTGAATAATATTCCATTGTGTATATGTACCACATCTTCTTTATCCATTCATCTACTGATGGACACTTAGGTTGCTTCCATTTCTTGGCTATTGTAAATAGTGCTGCGATAAACATAGGGGTGCATATGTCTTTTTCAAACTGGGCTGCTGCATTCTTAGGGTAAATTCCTAGGAGTGGAATTCCTGGGTCAAATGGTATTTCTATTTTGAGTTTTTTGAGGAACCTCCATACTGCTTTCCACAATGGTTGAACTAATTTGCATTCCCACCAGCAGTGTAGGAGGGTTCCCTTTTCTCCACATCCTCGCCAACATTTGTTGTTGTTTGTGTTTTGGTGTTGGCCATCATCACGGGTGTGAGATGATATCTCATTGTGGTTTTAATCTGCATTTCTCTGATGATTAGTGATGTGGAGCATCTTTTCATGTGCCTGTTGGCCATCTGAGTTTCTTCTTTGGAGAATTATCTATTCATATCCTCTTCCCATTTCTTAATTGGAATATTTACTTTATGTTTGTGGAGGTGCGTGAGTTCTTTATATATTTTGGATGTCAAACCCTTATCGGATACGTCATTTATGAATATATTCTCCCGTACTGTAGGATCTCTTTTTGTTCTACTGATGGTGTCCTTTGCTATACAGAAGCTTTTCAGCTTGATATAGTCCCACTTGTTCATTTTTGCTTTTTTTCCCTTGCCCGGGGAGATATGTTCATGAAGAATTCACTCATGTTTATGTCTAAGAAATTTTTGCCTATGTTTTTTTCAAAGAGTTTTATGGTTTCACGACTTACATTCAGGTCTGTGATCCATTTTGAGTTGACTTTTGTGTATGGGTTTAGACAGTAGTCCAGTTTCGTTCTCTTACATGTAGCTGTCCAGTTTTCGTAACACCAGTTGCTGAAGAGGCTGTCATCTCCCCATTGTATATCCAAGGCTCCTTTATCAAATATTAGTTGACTGTATATGTTTGGGTTTTCTATTCTGTTCCACTGGTCTGTGGGTCTGTTTTTGTGCCAATACCAAATTGTCTTGATTACTGTGGCTTTCTAGTAGAGCTTGAAGTCAGGGAGCATAATTCCCCGTTTTATTCCTCCTTCTCAGGATTGCTGTGGCTATTCGGGGTCTTTTGTGGTTCCATATGAATTTTAGAATTATTTGTTCCAGTTCATTGAAGAAAGCTGTTGGTAGTTTGATAGGGATTGCATTGAATCTGTAGATTGCTTTAGGTAGTATAGCCATTTTGACAATATTTATTCTACCTAGCCAAGAGCATGGGATGCATTTCCATTTGTTAGTGTCTTCTTTAATTTCTCTTAGGAGTGTCTTGTAGTTTTCAGAGTATAGGTCTTTCACTTCCTTCGTTAGGTTTATTCCTAGGTATTTTATTCTTTTTGATGCAATTGTGAATGGAATTGTTTTTCTGATTTCTCTTTCTGTTAGTTCATCATTAGTGTATAGGAAAGCAACAGATTTCTGCGTGTTAATTTTGTATCCTGCAACTTTGCTGAATTCAGATATTAGTTCTAGTAGTTTTGGAGTGGAGTCTTTAGGGATTTTTATGTACAGTATCATGTCATCTGCAAATAGTGACAATTTGACTCCTTCTTTACCAATCTGGATGCCTTGAATGTCTTTGTTTTGTCTGATTGCCATGGCTAGGACGTCCAGTACTATGTTGAATAACAGTGGAGAGAGTGGGCATCCCTGTCTTCTTCCCGATCTTAGATGAAAAGCTTTCAGCTTCTCACCGTTAAGTATGATGTTAGCTGTGGTTTGTCATATATGGCCTTTATGATGTTGAGGTACTTGCCGTCTATACCCATTTTGTTGAGAGTTTTAATCATGAATGGATGCTGAATTTTGTCAAATGCTTTTTCAGCATCTGTGGAGATGATCATGTGGTTTTTGTTCTTCTTTTTGTTGATGCGGTGGATGATGATGGATTTTCGAATGTTGTACCATCTTGCATCCCTGGGATGAATCCCACTTGATCATGGTGTATGATCCTCTTGATGTATTTTTGAATTCGGTTTGTGAATATTTGTTGAGTATTTTTGCATCTACATTCATCAGGGATATTGGTCTGTAATTTTCTTTTTTGGTGAGGTCTTTGCCCGGTTTTGGTATTAGAGTGATGCTGGCTTCATAGAATGAGTTTGGAAGTATTCCCTCCTCTTCTATTTTTTGGACAACTTTAAGGAGAATGGGTGTTATTTCTTCTCTATATGTCTGATAGAATTCAGAGGTGAATCCATCAGGTCCGGGGGTTTTGTTCTTGGGTAGTTTTTCATTACTGCTTCAATTTCGTTGCTGGTGTTTGTTCTGTTTAGTTTTTTTGTTTCTTGTTTGGTCAGTTTTGAAAGGTATATTTTTCTAAGAAGCCGTCCATTTCTTCTAGGTTTTCCAGCTTGTTAACATATAGATTTTCATAATATTCTCTTATAATTCTTTGTATTTCTGTGGGGTCTGTCGTGATTTTTCCTTTCTCATTTCTGATTCTGTTTATGTGTGTAGATTCTCTTTTTCTCCTAATAAGTCTGGCCAGGGGTTTATCTATTTGGTTTATTTTTTCAAAGAACCAGCTCTTAGTTTCATTGAATTTTTTCTATTGTTTTATTTTTCTCAATTTTATTTATTTCTTCTCTGATCTTTATTATGTCCCTCCTTCTGGTGACTTTGGGTCTCCTTTGTTCTTCTTTTTCCAATTTCAGTAATGGTGTCTTTAGGCTATTCATTTGGGAATGTCCTTCATTCTTTAAATAGGCCTGGATTGCAATATAGTTTCCTTTAGAACTGCCTTTGCTGCGTCCCACAGAAGTTGTGGCTTTGTGTTATTGTTGTCATTAGTCTCCATATATTCTTTGATTTCTGTTCTGATTTGTTCGTTAACCCATTGATTAATTAGGAGAATGTTGTTAAGTCTCCATGTATTTGTGAGCCTTTTTGTTTTCTTTCTAAAATTTATTTTTAGTTTTATACCTTTGTGATCTGAGAAGTTGGTTGGTAGAATTTCAATATTTTTGACTTTACTGAGGTTCTTTTTGTGGCCTAGTATGTGGTCTATTCTGGAAAGTGTTCCATGTGCACTTGAGACGAATGTGTATCCTGTTGTTTTTGGGTGTAGAGTTCTGTAGATGTCTGTTAGGTCCATCTGTTCTAGTGTGTTGTTCAGTGTCTCTGTGTCTTTACTTATTTTCTGTCTGGTTGATCTGTCCTTTGGAGTGAGTGGTGTGTTGGAAGTCCCCTAAAATGAATGCATTGCTGTCTATTTCCTCCTTTAATTCTGTTAGTATTTGTTTCAGATATGCTGGTGCTCCTGTTTTGGTGCATATATAGTTATAACGGTTATATCCTCTTGTTGGATTGACCCCTTTATCATTATGTAATATCCTTCTTTATGTCTTGCTACTTTCTTCGTTTTGAAGTCTGTTTTGTCTGATACAGTACTGCAACACCTGCTTTTTTCTCCTTGTTTGTTTGCATGAAATATCTTTTTCCATCCCTTCACTTTTAGTCTGTGTATATCTTAGGGTTTGAGGTGAGTTTATTGTAGGCAGCATGTAGATGGGTCTTGCTTTTTTATCCATTCTGTTACTCTGTGTCTTTTGTTTGGTGCATTCAGTCCATTTACATTTAGGGTGATTATCGATAGATATGTACTTATTGCCATTGCTGGCTTTAGGTTAATGGTTACCAAAGGTTCAAGGGTTGCTTCTTTACTATCTAACAATCTAACTTAACTTTCTTGTTAAGTTATTGTAAGCACAGTCTGATGTTTCTTTATTTCTCTCCCTTCTTATTCTTCCTCCTCCATTCTTTCTATACTAGGTGTTTTATTCTTTGCCTTTAGTTAGTATTTGGATGGTCTGCTTTCTTTGCTATGATTTTATTTTCTCTGGTGACATCTTTTTAGCCTTAGGAATGCTTTCCTCTATAGCAGTTCTGTTATGATGTCCTGTAGAGGTGGTTTATGGGAGGCAAATTCTCTCAGCTTTTGCTTGTCTGGAAATTGTTTAATCCCTCCATCATATTTAAATGATAATCATGCTGGGTACAATATTCTTGGTTCAAGGCCCTTCTGTTTCATTACATTAAATATATCATGCCATTGTCTTCTAGCCTGTAAGGTTTCTTTTGAGAAGTCTGATGATAGTCTGATGGGTTTTCCTTTGTAGGTGGTTTTTTATTCTCTCTCTAGCTGCCTTTAATACTCTGTCCTTATCTTTGATCTTTGCCATTTTAATTATTATGTGTCTTGGTGTTGTCTTCCTTGGGTTCCTTGTGTTGGGAGATCTGTGGGCTTCCATGGACTGCGAGACTATTTCCTTCCCCAGTATGGGGAAGTTTTCAGCAAATATTTCTTCAAAGACACTTTCTATCTCTTTTTCTCTCTCTTCTTCCTCTGGTACTCCTAATATATGAATATTGTTCCGTTTGGATTGGTCACACAGTTGTCCTAATATTCTTTCATTCCTATAGATCCTTTTATCTCTCTCTGCCTCAGCTGCTCTGTGTTCCTGTTCTCTGATTTCTATTCCATTAACAGCCTCTTGCGTGTCATCCAATCTGCTGCTAAATCCGTCGATGGCTTGTCTGATTTCTGCATTGTCTTTCCTGACGTCCCTCACTTCCTCCGTCAGCTCTTGCATATTTCTCTGTAGATCCATCAGCATGGTTGAGACTTTTATTCTGTATTCTTTTTCTGAAAGATTGTGTATTTCTGTCCCTTCAGTCTCCCTCTCTGGTGTTGTCTGGGTCTGGGTGGGCTTGGTCTGTACCATATTCCTCTGTCTTTTCATGGCGATAGAAGTGGTCACTGGTAAGTGCCATGTATGTCAGCTGGGCTCTTTAAGACTTAAAAAAAAAAGGAAGGAAGAGAAAGATAAGAGGAAAAAAGGAAGGAAGGAAAAGAAGGAAATGAAAAGAAAAGAAAGGTAAAAAAAACAAAACAAAAAAACACCCATGAGGAGTAGATTCTGTAAGGGTGCTGTAGGTGGCCCTGTTGCTCCACTATTCTGCAGCCACGGCCACGCAGCTCTCCAGGGCGCTTTGTAGCTTTGGCCGGGGCGTGAACGCATGGGAGGCTGTTGTTCTCTATGTGATGTTTCAGTGCGGCTACTTTTTCCTAGTCACCATCCAAGGGGTCCAAAATTCCTCAGGACTTCCAGCCTGCTGGGTTGAGTTTGCTGGGACTATCCTGGGCCCTTGCCTTTTAAGACCTCCAAAAACAACGCGCACTTTTCTTTTGTCCCAGGAGCATTCTGCAAGGACCCGGGTGCGTTCCCAGTTCAAAACCTGCACCTTCTGCCTCTCCAATCTCCGCTACACCGCGCGATGTGTGTCAGCACTCCCAGCGCTGATCAACAGGGCTGGTTATTTTGTGGGCCTGTACTTCCACTCCCTCCCGGCTCTGAATCCTCTCCTCCCACTGGTGCGCTGGGGTCGGGGAGTGCTCGGATCCCGCCGGGATGCGGCTCCGTATCTTACCCGCCTCGCGGGGTGCCGAGTCCTCTCAGGTGCAGATGCAGGCTGTGCGCTGTCATGTGTATTCTGGTCTCTCTTTTAGGAATAGTTGTATTTGCTGTATTTTCATAGATATATATGGTTTTGGGAGGAGATTTCTGCCACCCTGCTCATGCCGCTATCTTCCCAGAACCATTGCCTAGTTCTGTGATTTTTTAAAACATTTAAATATTTAATCTATCTAGCAATAAATTTGGGGAAGATACTTGCTAAAGATCCAATATTATTATTTCTACATGTTTGACTTATTACCCCAGTATCATTATTTCAGCGTCCATTGTTTTTCTCCTTTCATCATACACAACATTTCCATGGGTCTTTGCATCAAATTCTGTTTCCTCTATTTTGATCCACAGATCATTTACCATGCTGCTAACTCAGGTACAAAAATATATTATCATATATGAGAGTTAACTTTCCATCACATAGCTATAGGAAGAGAATGATTGCTAAAGCTTCCAGTAGGTGACCCCTGAATAAACTGAAAAGATGTTGTAGGCATGAGCCAAATGAGGGTTGGGTTGGGGTAATGGGTAATAGGTAGGAAGTGCATTCTAGACAGAGATTGTGGTGTGAATGGTCTCAGAGGTGTGAAGCAGCAGGGCGTGTATGTGTTTTGTGAAATTTGAGTGATGTAGTGAGAAATGAGGTTGTAGCCATGGTAAGGTATCTACTGATTGGGGTTTGCTCAATCATGTAAGAAATTCAGATTTATTTTCAGATGGTATATATTGTTAAAGTGTGTTAAGCAGAGGCCTGACACTGTCTGGTTTGTGTTTTAAATAGATTTTTTTCTTTCCACATGTATGATCCATTGTAGAGAAATTTATCCTAGAGCAAGGAGATGAGTAGATGTTTGTGTGCTTATCCAAATACAGAGCAACAGGTACCTGAACCAAGGTAGGGGTGGTAAAGGGGGAAAAGAAGATGGGATGACAGGCTGTTTTGGTGATTACTCATGAGGAATGATGAATGATGTGGGTGGAAAAGCGAAGGGTGGTTCCAAGTTTCCCAGCATTGCTGAATGGCCTCCATTGTTAGAAATGGAAGGGACAATACTGCCTTGTGAGGAGGAGGAGATGGCAGGGTTAACTTGGTGGATTTAAGAGAATGACAGGGATGAGGGAAAGATCTGACCAAACAAAGTTGATGGGCTTCCAGTGAAGCTGCCATTTGAAGGCATTACAGATAGTGTTCAAATTGTGAATTTTGTATTCACATATTCTTTTTGAACAAATGTCTGTAGCTTTTCACAGGCTACATACACATCATGTCGGTGAACTCTTGCCCTACTCCCACAGCTGTGCCTTGGACTAGGTAAGAGTCTAGGTTTTTTAAAATCTACATATTTAACCTAGCCAGTAGGATACAAGTTGCAGTCTCTCAGTTTCATACATTATCTGCATCAGCAGGTAAATTTCTAGATGTGCTTTACAGATGATACTTGAAGCTAGCAGACTCTGAATAATGATGACCCTATAAAAGTAGCAATAAGAAAGACTTTTTGGAGCTGACAGAAAATCTCATCACAGAAGCCATAGCAGATATGTTACTTGCAAAGTTTTTCTTTGCACATTGGCTGGTCTTTCTCAAATCAAAGGAAGAATTAATTTTGCTAATTGGAAGGCTATTTCCAGTAGTTAGATTCAC
The DNA here is from genome assembly GCA_032199065.1 of Smutsia gigantea. Taxonomy (NCBI): domain Eukaryota; kingdom Metazoa; phylum Chordata; class Mammalia; order Pholidota; family Manidae; genus Smutsia; species Smutsia gigantea. The sequence goes on along the minus strand of JAVSCE010003378.1, from coordinate 758,557 downwards.
ACCTGATATGAGCTACAATGTGAAAAGCCGTAAATGAAGAATAAAATGTGTAGGACTTGTGCCACTGAACTGCCAACTGTGTCATTAAGTAAGGAAATATGGGTAGCATTGTCACCATCCTCAATTTATATTTATTGAACACCATGGTGTTTGAGGTCAGGCTAATGAATGGTCACTTGGTCAGGTTGAGTTCACTAATAATTTATGCTGGGCAAGTAGAAGAGGTTGCTAATTTTGCCTCTTTACCATCTGTGTGCCTCCTAGGCAGATCGTTTTTTAAAAATCTGCATGTCTTTTTTTTTTGAACTTATTTATAAGCATGGCTGGCCGTTCGTAGGCCAAAAGAATGTTCCAGATACAAAACCTTCAGAGCCTCCTTCTTTGCCCCAAGTACTTCATTTTCTAAAGAGAGGGAAGGGGGTAGATTGGTAGACACAACTCTGCAAAATCTCTGGTTCTCCTTTTTCTAGCTGATGTCTCCTTGACTCAGAACTGCTGAGAAAGCAGGCATGGGTGCTCTGGCCTGGATTTTTTTGTGTAAGCTACAGGCTCTGTTGTATTTATACTAATGAAGCACTGCTTAAAGTGTTATTAGAATGAATTCCAACTTATTTTCTTGGTCTTCTTATTGGGAGCCAAGAACAGACACACAAATGGGTGGAGTGGGAGGTGAAGGAGAAGCCTTGAGCAAAGTAGAGAGCATGGAGAATTGCACACTCTGGAAGTGAAAAAGGAAAATGCATGGTGGTAATGAATCCTGTGAGTGAGTGCTGAGTGTGGGTGCACACAGACAGGTGTGTGTTCATGTTAATACGTTCATATGTATAGACCACAAAATTTTGGATGCAGAATACATTTACCTATATAGGTTGATTTATGGACATGGAAGTGGATGAGAAAAAAATGAATATTGCAATCCCTAGCTTTAAGGCAGTCCTGCTGAATGGCGATGACAATCTGGTTATTTTGAGGAGCTCACTTTACCATTTTTCTTAAATACAATTTGGCTCACATTCCATCTAAATATAAGAGGTACCAAATAAGCGTTAGCTTCTTAGAGATAGGCTCAATGCTTGATCACTAAATTTGTACTCATTTCTACATATGTTCATTAAATAGCTAACCAATCTCCCAGTTTATTTTCATTTGTCTTCTACTTTGCTGAATCTTCTTCCTCCTCTAACACTCGTGTTCTTCAGAGCTCTGAACTTGGTCTCACTCTTCACAGTTTCCTGAGTGACCTTTTCTCATCCTCATGCTTCTGGCCGATGTATGTAGTTTTGACTCTAGTGGTAGATCCTGGCAGTTGTCCATCAGAATCTGCTCCTACCCTAAACACACAGCTCTACTGCACTTCTCAGCCTCTCTTTTAGTTGGGAAGCCATGTAGGATCTCCAGTGGAGTGGGAGCAGATGTGATGTGTGCGTCTCTGAATAGTAAGCCCGGCCAACCAGATGCCCTAGCCACATAGCTGGGAGCCGTTGCTGACTCCTCTTGTGGCCCCGTCCCTCAGTTAGTCCAGGGGCTCTGCAAAATTCAGTCCTGGGCTACATTTGGCCCGTTGGCTTGTTTTCTGTAAGTAAGATTTTTTTTAGAGCCCAATCACACAAATTCACTTGCATACTATGTCTACTTTCTCACCAAAACAGCAGAGTTGAGTAGTTGTGACAGAAGCTGTATGCCTGGCAAAGCCTAATTTCCCACCTGTCTCTTTACAGAAAGTTTTGCCGACCCTTGATCTAGCTGGTTGCCAAAGTTGGTTAATTCTGTTCTCTTAATGCTCTCTTGAACTCATCCACTTTTTCCCATACCCAGGATCACCAGTATAATCCTCATCTAGACTACGGATATGACATTCTAAGTGGTTTCTATGTGTCTAGTCTCACACAGTTTTATAATCCATTCTCCATATGGCAGCCAAAGTAATCTTGCTAAAAGGAAAATGCTGAAGATCTGTTTATTACTACACTTAGCCTACTCCAAGGACGAAACTTCCAAATCTGTATGCCTTTACCTGTGACCCAAGTCTCCCTCCTTAAACTCAGATCCAAACTTCAGCACCTTGTTTAAAATCTTTCAATGGCTTCTCATTACCTATAGAATAAAACAGCGGAGGCCCAGGCTTGTCTCTTCCCTTCCCTTCTCTGTGTTTTGCTAACATTGTGTTCGTCCTTGTCCCTGTGTCTCCTCCTCTTTCCCACATTCCCCTTCCCCGTGGATGAGTGTTACTTACTTCTCAAGTCAAAACTTAAAAGATATTTTGTCTAGGAGGTGCTTCCTGATGAGATTTGTTATCCTTCCTATGTGCTCTCATAATACCCTGTGTTTCCTCTGTCATTACAGTGACTCTTCTTTATTTGCCTTATTATTTATCTCTCTTCCTCCCACTGAATGTAGATTCTGTAAAAGGAGAGGCCGTGTCTGTGTTGAGTCTTGCTTAATATCCAGCACCCTTTATATTTGGAAAACATGGCTGACAGGTTGTAGGCAACACCATGGGGTAATACCAACTTACATTTCCTGCCCTTCCCGCCCTCCAGGAACTTACAGTAAGAAGGAGAATGCTTTTTTTTTTTTTAAGAATAAGGATTCTAACTGAATTAGGACCAAAGAAAATAAGCAATTATGGAAGCAAGGTATGAGATAGGCAGGCTTGGTGGGTACAGAAGAGGAGAGATGAAATCCACAGAATACAGGAGCAGAGAATATACATGTACATGTGACCACACACAGAACACTTGTTTGCTGAGTGCCAAACATTTTGGACATCTTTCTGTCCTCTTAATATTGTCTTGAATTCATCCACGTTTTCCCACTTCTACAGTCATCATTACCATTTTCATCTAGACTACTGAAATGACATTCCAAATAGTTTCTGTGTATCTAGTCTCACAGTTTTATAATCCATTCTCCATATGGCAGCCAAACTGGCACGACCCACCCCCTAATCTAAGGGTGACAGTGTCAGCCGTCTTCAGTCATAAAGAATAGAGGAGAAAGAACATTTCTCTTGCCCTAGTTAGAGAGAGCCCTTGAGCAACATTTCATTAATTCACTGCTACATTCTATCTTTCATTTGTTTGTTTAACACCTATTTGTTAAATGTGATACCAGATGCATGGGATACAAATATTAAGCAGAAAAAAAGGAGCCATTACTTAGTGGAAGGCAGACAACTAAAATATAATTACAGGACAGTATGTGTAAGCACTGTAATTCAGTTTGTACAAAGTAGGAATAGAAGGCAAAAGGAGGAAGAAAAGCCTGTTTTACCTGTCTGTGGCACAATGACAATGGAAATGTAGGTACACCTTTTTTGTGAGGGGTGAAGGAAGTATGTAGCACCTGTGTGGTGCTGTGGTTTTGCGTTAGTAGTTTCGCATTGCTGCCTTTCCCACTTGTCTTTGGGGCTGAAGCAGAGAGCACACGGTTCTCACGTGCATTTGCTTGGCGGATCAAATAGTTCATGCATAGCTGCAGGACCAGCAGGAGCGGCGTTTCTTTGACGTACTCAGCTGAGTCATAGGCGAGAAGACAGACATTGTCCCCTGATGCCAACACCCCTCCCCAACCTCCCCGAGGAGGAGACACAATAGGAAAACCCAGTTCCAGGAGCTGACCACACAAAATAGCCAAATGGGGACAAATCTCACTGGAATGATACCATGCGAGTGAGGTTTGAGTCTCATGGGAAACTTTGTGTAACAGACAGCTCACCTGGCTCAGAGCAAACTCCAGGCTTTGTGGGCCAGCACTCACATGGCTCCACGTTAGGATCTCCCTCTGCCTCACTGAGCTGGATGACACGGGAAGGAACCGACACTGTGGCTGGAGAGAGTCTGTGTTTTCCTCATTTAGGCTCCTTCCCTTTATTCTTCTCGGGGTCTTTTCTCTCTCTCTTTGTTATAGGAGTTCTTGTGTTTTTCCTGCTCATCCCTTTCCTTAATCCTCCAAATTTTCTTACAAATACACTAATCCTGACAGAAACTGGCCACTGGTAAAATTAATAATGGATAGTATGTATTCAAATCCCATCTCTGTCACTTGTTAACTGGGGAGTCTTGGAAGGTTGATTTAATTAAGCTCGCTAAGCTTCAGTTTCCTCATCTTAAAAATGAGAATATTAATACTATCATCTATCTCAAAAGATTGTTATAAAGATTAAATGAGATAATAAAGTCCTGGTACATCCGAAGATGTTCCTTAAAATTCTCTTTTATTAGGTCCAAAAATCTAAGACTTGCCTATTGTTTCTTTTCTGTTTATGTACAACACTTTGCCCTTGCCATTCCAACCCTGAAAGTGACAAGAATTAGCTAGAAGATTATCCTAAGGGCTCATGTGTGACTTTTGACTTATTGGTTGGCGTACGTTGGCCAAGCCTTCACTTATTTTAGGAGATGTCTCAGTGTTTAAACTAAGCGCTGAATGCTCCCCCTGGGTCTTCTAAAAGGCTGTGACAGGTTTCTTCAGTTCCCGAGGAGGGCTAATCTGATAAGCCATGCATATGCCTCTCAGCAGGCCGAGGTGCTCTCCAGCCCCAGAATGCCAAGGAGGTGAGACTGGCTGGGCTCAGAGTGGAGCTCACTGTCTTCTAAAAGCCCAAATGATAAAAACAGCAGAAGAGTATAGATGTCCGTAATTGATTAGCCTTTATCCCACCAGAAGCACCTTAAAGAAAAAAAAAACCTGTCACCATTTAACACTTCTCTTCCTGAATTTTTTTTTTTTGAACTAAGGCCTTATATAGTTCAGATCTGAATTGCCAAGTACACCGACTCATTTCTTCATTATGTAAGCCACTTACAGGTCACTGCTCAGATACTGGGACACCTGCCGTAGGCTAAAGCAAGGTGCCCAAATGATTCCCAGCTGTGTCCTTATGCTGGCGCTCACTTGGGCTCCCCAGAGAAATACCATGCTCAGCTCCTTCCTCACCATTAGCTGAGCCCTGCACAAAGGCCTCATTAACATCAAAAAGCTCCTCCTCTCCTTTGCCTTCCTGGCAGCAGCCTACCCAGGGGAGTGGAAGGAAACTATGTAAAAGACAGTTTGCAATTACTGGGGAGTCAGGCTTTCTGCAGAAAATGCAGATAGACTGGATATGGATGTGGGGAAGTATGAAGAGACCCAGTGTGGGAAAATGTCGTTCTAGTGTTAGGGGACATCCTGGGACATCAGACTCAGGCTTATTTTCTTCCTTAGTTCAGACATATTCCTCTTCCTTTTGATAATCAGCTCAGGTGTCCCATCAGGTGTGGCTGGATGAGGCCCTTCCTGGCCGCTTCGGCTTCCCAACAGGAAGCAAGGGTCTCAACTATCTTAACAACTGAGGTGCTTGCCTCTACCACACGGTCCACTTGACGCTTACAGGCATATTTTGCTCTTTCTGGTCATTAAAATATCACTGTTCAAAGAGATTAAAGGTATCAATAAAATAAATAAATGGCTAAAATACAGATTAGAAAAGGACCTAGGAGTTCAAGTAAAGGAGATGTTATTTCTGGATAGGACATCAGAATTGCCTCATGAAATAGGTTATATTTAAGGTAGAACTTGGAAAAATTTAGATTTTTGACAGGTGAGTTGCTTCTTGAACAGGCATATATATCTTCGTTAGTTTAGAGTGTAATCTCTGTGGAGGCAGAATATGAGTTCTCCTCTCTATGTTTCCTTCCTGACATATGGTTCAGTGCTTGATACCAAGGTAGGTGCCTAATATCTGTTTGTCACCAGAGACAGTGAAGTAGGTATCCCTTGTAGGAGGAGGAAGATGGAGGTGATGGAACGGAAACATTCAACCTCGTCGTAGACCAAAAGCGCGTCCTTGCCCAGTATCACTGGGACGATTTTTAAGAAAGTGGGTTTCCCTTCCCTCTTGGCTGGCTCCTTGGACCCAGTCGCTTTGATGCCATATTAAAGAGAAGGTGAAGGAGTGAATGAGAATCTCATGGGTAGAGTCAGGTTGCTTTTACAGAATTATCTTTGGAGAAGGATCTGTGGCTACTTCATCGTGGTATGTAAAACCATCTGAGAAACCCAAGTGAAATTGGTTATTTTTAAGTCTTACTGTCTGTCTGGTTCTGTTGTCTTTGACACATCTGCTTTGCATCTAGTTAATTAATGTTACACCTGACTCACAAATAGCCACTGAATTGGAGTGGCGAGCTCAAAAGAAATCCAAATGTCAGGGGACCCCGGGTCCTCTGCTCACCAAGAGCTGAAACCCAACTGAGTAGAATCCGACATTATAAAAACAATTGAAAAATGTCAAACACTAAACCCTGGGAAGAGTTGAGCCCAGCTTTGTAAGTTTCTGAGGAAAGAAAAAAAGTTTCTGCATGCTCCTATTTTGCATGCCAACTAGAAGGTCAGTCTCTCCAGATGCCTTCAGCACCTGAGGAGACACCTGAGACCATCTCTGAGAGGTTCTCCTCTTTTCTACCCCCAGACTGTCCTCCCACAGGGAACCAGAAAGCCATTGAGGAGCATGTATTTTGAGGGGCTGATCTGAAAAATTCCTCTTTCCCTGCCCCACCCTAGCTTTGCTAGACAATTGCAGGAACCGCAAAGGAGTACACAGACAGCCACTGGAGAAGAGTTTCTCTGCAGTTATCTGCCATTGACCTTGGCTTTATTTGTCATGTTTTGGCTGACCATTCCAAAGATGAAGGATGAGGTACCTGTTAGATTTGATGTGCCATGTTCTCCCTCGGAAGCTCAGTTTGGTTTGCTAGATAATGACTGTATTCTGTTATATTAAAAACTTAAGGTTTATTTTATAAGCGTGACAACTAGTCTTTATGTGAGTATTATTCCACAGGTCCTGAGTAGAACATGTAAAATGTCATTTCAAGTGCCAAGATTTTTTCTAATTCCATTTTTTTTTTTACAGATTTTTGAAAGCAGTTTAAATCTAATTGGCTCCCTCAGGATCTCAGCTCCTGTTACATTTGTGGCGTTTCCTTTTTTGAGACGCATCTGGAGAGACTGATCTGCCACTGCTGGTTGGCATTCAGGGTTGGAGGAGGCAGCAATGTTTTTTTTCTTACTTAGAAACTTCCAAATCTTGGCTGAACTCTTCCCTGAGCTTGAGTATTTGATATTTGCAATAGTTATTGTAATGTTGCGTTCTGGTTTTCCTATGACTGAATTTCACACGAGTGAGAATGATAGCCACAGCTGCCTTGTATTGTGGAGGAAACAAAGCAAAAAAGAAAAGCAAAACATGCCGTGGTAGTAGAGTATAGGTCTGTGTATGTAACACTCACCAAACGCAGGTCTGATAGGTTAGCTTTGTGTGCGTTTAGTCTACTAGAAGCAAACACCTATTCAGACGACAGAACTGAGGTATTTTTAGTGTCCCAGATTCAGATGTTCCTATAGTCTAAATAACCGAGAAGACTGCCAAAATCATACCCTTAATCAGAGTGACATCATACCTTTGAAACTCCACACTGTGAAGCAAATGGGGAAGATGCTACTCTGATGGGAGGAAAAGGGAGCAACTAGGGGCCTTTTCTTGTTTCAAATTTTTTGTTTCAGCCAAATTCTTATGCTTAAGGATCTGAGATAAAACAAAACAGGAAAACATATGGTCTATGTGTACATACATTATCAAAAAACATTAAAAGACTGGTTTCAGAGCTTCAGTCTTCCATTGTGGAGTTCAAAGCTGAGAGGAAGGAAAGTTGAATATTTAGGAGACTTATTGGCCTCGTTTGGGCAAACCATACTGGAGGCATTCAGAAGCCAGATATGAAAGCTTATTGAGTACGGTGGTTGGGCTTTTTGTTGTTGAATTAGAAATAAGGAGCAATAGCAAGAAATTTGTTCCTCTTTTGGAAGGTAAATGATTTGAAATCTCCGTGTTAGGAAAGGCTTATCTCGTAGTATTTGATATCTCTCCTAAACATAGGCCAAGAAAGTGACAACAAGAATGGGCTCAAATGTTGGTTTGATTAAGTACCTCTTGATTGTGTGTGTGTGTGTATGTGTGTGTGTGTCTGTCCCAGTGATACAAGTGGGACTGTTTAATTGAAATCTAATTTTCCTGTTTTGGTTAGGCAGGACCTGCCCAAGCATAGAAAAACCTAATTTCGGGCTTAGCAGGCAATAAAGTTAATAATAATACATGTTTATTGAATTAAATGCAGTATGATTCTTGTTAATTAATTTAAAAATATTTCTCAAGATTTTCTTCCCAAGATAAAAATTCATGTGTCTGCCAAATGGGAGAAGAGCCAGCCAGACCTCTTTTGGGCAAATGTACTCATTTTGTTGTCCTAAGGGAAGCAGCACAGACTTAAGGCACAGGGAGTCCAGTTTTAATTGTGTTTGTGCCATTAGAGAGCTGTATAACCCAAAGGAAATGACTTTGGTCTCATTGGCCTTAGTTTTTCTCATGCATAAAACAAGAGGATTGGATTAAGTGACTTCTAAGATCCTTCCTATATGTAACATTTTGTAAAATAAAAGTGTAAACAGTGGAAGGAATAGCACAGGTGGAGGTAAGGGTGGTAGCTCAATGCCCGAGGAAGGATTTTCTGTGCAGGGAAGGAAAAGAGGGTGAGACTGAGCCGTGAGCTCTCCTCTCTCTGCACTTCAGTTCCTGCCTTCCTGGAGGTTTAGGGGACTCAGACGTGCCCCTCCCATCTGCTGCCTCTCTTTCTCTTGTCTTTCTCGTGTTTCTTTGTTTCTTTACATCTTTCTTCACTCCCCCACTCAACACCATCTTTCCATATTTCTGAGGAATTGATGTTAGCATTTGTCAGGAAGGTATAAGAATAATAATGAAACTTGTAAAAATAGTTTTCCAGTTGGTTTGTTTTTCCTTTCATTTCCTAGGATCTGTTATAGCTTGAGTTTTACTAAATAAAAAAATGAAAAATTTTAACTCATGGTCTATTGTTCATAATGATGGTACTCCTGATAATCATGATAATAATCCTAACCTCCAGGTTAGTGTGCCAGGAACAGCTCTTAACGCTTTAGGAATAGTAACTCATCTAATCCTCATAACAACACTCTGAGGCAGGTCCTGTTGTCACCATTATGCAGGTAAAGACACGGTGTCAGACAGGTTAGGTAACTTGCCCAAGTTTTACAGCAAATTATGGCAAAGGTGGGATTTTCTCCCAGGCGGTGCTTTCCCAGCATCACAGCTCTCATCCACTTGGCCTTGCTGCACCTCCTCTGAGGCACAGATGATATATTTTATTCATTTTTCATATTCCCCTAGAGAATTTGGTATAGTACTTGAGGAAAATATACCTTGAATTTGTGCAGAACTGAAATAAAGGAACGCCGCCTTCCTGGAAGAGAACCTGACCAAGGCTTCCCTTTCTCGGGTCTTTAGGGGAGAAGCTGTGTCCATAAGCCTTCCAAGCTTGCTTGTTGACAAATATTTGACTTGCTATTTGAAAGCATCTACTTCCTTTCTGTATGAAACTCATGAACTCTTTTAAGTTAGAAGTTTCTGTTTTAACAGCGAAAGTGACTGTAACTTAAGGAAGTCAATTTCTGTGCAAACAGTGAAACTGTAGTGTTATTTAAGCAAACGTAGCTGATAAATTAATATGTGAACCACGTGGCATTTGAAGCAATAGCTAGAAACAGAGGGTCCATGAAAGCACTAGATTTGGCTGTTAGAAGAAAATTTCCTTTAAGGTTTTATTTGCTTGGATGCAGTTGGCTTCTTTTGAGGTATACTAGGTATTTTATTTATTATGAACATATGACACAGAAAAAAAATCAATATGTTTACACTCCAAGGTCAATATTTCTACTTTCTTATATAATATTAAGGGTGAGAGAAAGAAATAAGAGAGCTAATTCTTATATTTGTTGCCATGATTCAAGGATAATACCTTCTGCTAGGGTTTCTGTATTAGAGGGCAAAGCATGCACTGTTGATTCATTATGTCCTTTAATGCCTCACTTACCTGGCAGTCAGATTTCCAGAAGCTTTATCATCTGGAACATACCTATATACCTAGAAGTAAAGGATTAGGGAAGGATTAATGTTGAAAAGGGTCATACCTTATTTTTCAGATGAAAATGTATAGCCCCAAAATGAATAAGGAGCCTTATCGTGGATTAGAACGAAGTCTCCAAATAGAAAACCGACTACAAAGGTTACATACTGTTCACTCTATTAATTCATTTTATAAATATTTCTTGAGTACCTTATAGTGTTTAAAGGCTTTAGGGATAGAGCAGCCCTTCTGGGACAAGGAAATAAGTAGGCCCTCCTTGAAGCTCTTATCAAATATGTGTGTGACGAAGCACAGATAGGAAATATCTGAGAATGATTCCTGGTAAACTCTGTGAAGATGACAAGGGCTTTGTCTTGTTAATTCCTAGTGACTCATGTGTTCCAGGAGATGAAACAGCTACCACAGGAAGGAATGAAAGGAATGATCACAGTGCAGAAGTCTGGGAACAATTAGTGTAGGCAAATCTTCTGACTTGAAAAGACTCCAAAAAATTATACCTTTTCATTCCATTGCTAAGTCAAAAATTGATGTTGCTAAATTAATCAAAAAAGGTTAAAGTTCTTTCAACCTGCTCTTTTAACAAAATAGTTAAATGTGCAATACATTTTAGAAAGGTTTCAAATATAAAGAGTGTTGGTGCATAAAGGTGAGTTTCACTTATCTGGGACACTTAGTCAAATGTCATCAAAATTTGTTAGCACCAGCTATGCACAACAACTTATCTCTAGACCATAACTTTGATGGTACATATCATAGATAACTTTGATGGTACATAGAAGGAAAATTGATCATTATTGTACATAAAGTTGATGTTTAGCCATTAACTTTACAACAGGGTTTCATGTACTGAAGCACCATTATAAAAGTTGCTGTGCAAGGGGTCATGCTAAATGTTGAGATTGAGGGGAATAAATAAGCTATAGCAATTTCTGCAGCTGAGGCAGTGTGCCAAGTCTGTGACTTCAGTTGATTCTCACATCAATTCTGCATGGGACTCAAGTGTTATTCCCATTTTACTGGTGGGGAAGCTTAGAACTGAGAGGTGAGTAAATCTGCCCAACATGATATAGTTGGCAAACAGCAGGATCTGATTCTGTATTTATGTGACTCCAAAGCCCAGGCTTGCTCTATTGTGCCTAAAGCAGGTGGCATTTCATTCTTCCGCTGACATGCGTTCCTTGCAGCTTGACAGACCATGTGGTTTGTTCATTCATTTCTGTATCCATGCATCCTTCCATTCAACAGATACTTGAAAACCAGCTTTATGTTGGACTCTTTAAGGAGAGGCAGATATGAATTGGTAGAACATTTGAACTACAGGATAATGTAAGAAATAACAAAGGACCTTGACAAAACCATAGGAGTGTGGTTGTTTTTTATTTTAGCCTATAGAATCAGTACTATTACTCTGCAATCATGCCTCTTATATTTGGAGGAATTGTTTTTGAATTTTTAAAAACATTGATTATCCATGAAAACAGAATTAAATAATTTGTAGTTAGCAAATCCATTTTAAAAGCAAACATTTTGTGGGTGCTGAGTGAGTGATGTTGGCCCTGGTGACGACTAAACAAAGGGAAGCTTTTTCTCCACCGTCAGGGTGGTAGCTTCCCCGCCCAACATCCTGTATTGGAGGCCCAGTAGTTATTGTAGTGCCTCCCAGATTTCCAGGTAAGTGGGGTGCCAAATGATGTCTTATTGCCTCACCAATTCTGAGTCAGTGACATCTAGATTAATGCAATTTACAGCACATAGAGTTAAGAACAAGAAATATACTAAGAGCATATTCTGGGAAGTACAAGATCTCAGTTCAGAAAATTTGAGTTTGAATGAAGGTTCTTTCACTTGTGTAGCATTATGCAAGATTTATTTATTTAATAGTGTTTATGTCACATAGGTTGTGAGAATTCAATGACAAAAAGCTTTGCAAAGAAAGTTATAGTGTGCATTTATGTATATACCTTTATAGGATTATCATTGTGATAAGTAGCCAGGGTTTTAGGTGTCATGTGAGGATGGTAGGACATTTAATATTGGGTTCCAGCTGTGACAGAAAGAAAAATAGAGAAAACACAACTGTAGAGAGAGGTTTTGACGGTAATGGGAGAAGAGTGTCAGTATTTGCCTTTTATTTGCCTACACAATTGCTCGCCATGTCCAGCGGCAGGTAACACTGCATCCTTGCAGTCTTCTGCTCCAGCGTCTGAAGTTGCCTCTAAGATGTCCCATGCTGTCAGAAGCCCGCCCCCTTGACTGCCTCCCAGATGTCTATTCCACTGCTTCCTTTTGGACACTCCTACTGGTGTGCTTGTCTGCTCTCCAAGCCTCCCCTTCCCTCTTGCCACCTGTCTTTCTTGTAGTCTTTTTACAGATCTCAATCACCACACTACCAAAAAGGCAATTTTAAGTGTATGATGTAGCCAAGCAATAAAAAGGGTTTTGTAGGGTAGAATGGATGGGGATAGGCCTGGGTAGAGGATTCTGATGTGAATGGAGCCCCGGGGAGAACCTGCGGGGAGGCTCAGAGTGAGTCACCTGAGTGTTTATGTAACGACAGGGCAAGTGTCAACTCTCCTTTTGTGTGTGCTGAGAGCATATCACCTACTTACCTTCCTGGCAGCATTTGGCAAGTGGAATCAGTGTAGAGGAGAGTGATTCACACCTTTACGTACAGTTCAGCCCTGAAGAGTGATTTTCTGAGTCTCCAGGTTGGAGGACAGGTTGCAGCTGACCAGGTGTCCCTTTCCTTTCTCCTGCACGCCCTTCTGTGGGTGTTCTCCATCTGGCTACTGGGGTACCACTAACTGTGACCACATTACCCATTAGCGGGGCTGTGCCTGGCAATGTAGGGGCCTCTGGAAAAGCATTATTCAAGAAATGCAGTACAGAGGAAGTCTGCACATCAACACAAAACAAACAACCCACATTCAGTAAGAACAGAGAATGTATGACTCACAGGGACCAACACGGGCAGACACTCCCTCACTGTTTCCCTTTCACACTTCAAAATATCATGAGGTGGGAGTCCCCAGAGCTTCTGAGAGAGAGCCTGGCAGAATGGAACCTATTTCTAAAACGTGTATAGGTATTCCACAGACTAAACAGCGTGTCCAGGCCTCCCAGTCCTGCCCCCAGTGTTTGTCTTCTTTAAATATGATCTGAATTATTTTAGTGGTAATTTCACCTAGCTGAATTCTACTCCTCTAAATAATCTTACAAAGACCAGACCTGTCAACTCTTTGCTCACAGTGTTTCTGTTTTCCTTTTGCCAGACATTTGTTCAGTGCCATCGGCGCTCCTCCCTGAAGAACAGGTGAGGAATTCCAGTCGGGCCAGCGAGTCACGGCGCGCGTCCCTTCTGTTCACAAGGAGCCTCAGCTCTGTGACCCGCAGGAGGGCTTCTGAAGAGCTTGTGCCCGGGAGGCCTTGTTCATCATCACAATGTCTGTTTAAAATGTCACGTTGTACTCTAATATTTGGTTTGCTCTATGTGAGGTTTGCTTTTGTGTTACTGATTTTTTAGTTTTGTTAGCCGCATTTTATGGATTATTTAAAAGGCCTCCAGACAGGATGAGTGAAAGGCAGCAACTGCCTTACCTCATCCGGACTGTGCTCTTGCACTGAGAACAGCCCCAGGGCCCCTGCACATTCCGCATGATACACAGACGCGGGTGGTGCGTGGTGTGACCTGCGGGGAGGAAACCTGGTTCCCAGCTTCGCTCTGCTGATAACTTGCGATAGGACCTTTGGTAAGACTCTGCCTCATTTGCCCTTAGCTTCCTTGCAAATTAAGGGAAACAATAACAACTATTTCTCTTTATTCCTTGAAAGATTGTTCAAATGATTTCAAATTTGCTTTGAATTGCAGAAAAATCTATCAAACATTATATGTATTTATGTGAATGTGAGTGCATGTGTGCATATGTATCACACACACGTACATTCACTGTTCACATTAAGGCAGGGGTCAAGCAAGGGGAACGTGAGTTCTCTTGGCCACCCGAGCTCCCCCACAGGCCCCTCTGCTCTGCCACATGGCGCCTGTGCCGTCTTCCTGGGCGGCTCCCCAAGGACCTTCCCTGTCTCAGTGAATGGCATTTCCTCCCATTCAGAAATCATCTTTGATTTCTCTTTCTCCCTCATCCCCTACACCCAGTCTATCCATCACCAGTCCTGCCAGCTCTTCTTATAAATGTATTTCAAACCCACCCGCTTCTGCTGCCCTGAACCAGACAACCACCGTCACCCTCCTTGATTGCTTCTTTGTAATCCATTTCCCACAGGAGCCGCGGCGACCTTTCAGGAACACAAAGCACACCGTGATGAGCCTTGCTTGAAACTCGTCACTGGCTCCTGGTGCTTTGACAGTGAGATTCCAGCTTGTACCCCTGACCCCCTGGCTTACCTTGATGTCCTCGTCCTCCCGTCCTTGTTCACTGTACTCTAGGAAGCGGGACTCCTCTCCGTTCTTCAACACCAAACTCTTTCTTTTTTTTATATATAATTTATTTTGGTATCCTTAATCTACAATTACATGTACAATATTATGGTTATTAAACTACCCCTTCATCAGGTCCCCCCCACCAACCCCATTACAATCACTGTCCATCAGTGTAGTGAGATGCTATAGAATCACTACTTGTCTTCTCTGGGTTGTACAGCCCTCCCTGTGCCCCCCGCCCCGCCCATCTTCCCCAGTCCCTTTCCCTTTGGTAACTATTAGTCCGTTCTTGGGTTCTGTGAGTCTGCTGCTGTTTTGTTCCTTTAGTTTTTTTTTCTTTGTTCTTATACTCCACATATGAGTGAAATCATTTGATACTTGTCTTTTTCGGCTTGGCTTATTTCACTGAGCGTAATACTCTCTAGCTCCATCCATGTTGTTGCAAATGGTAGGATTTGTTTTCTTCTTATGGCTGAATAATATTCCATTGTGTATATGTACCACATCTTCTTTATCCATTCATCTACTGATGGACACTTAGGTTGCTTCATTTCTTGGCTATTGTAAATAGTGCTGCGATAAACATAGGGGTGCATATGTCTTTTTCAAACTGGGCTGCTGCATTTTTAGGGTAAATTCCTAGGAGTGGAATTCCTGGGTCAAATGGTATTTCTATTTTGAGTTTTGAGGAACCTCCATACTGCTTTCCACAATGGTTGAACTAGTTTACATTCCCACCAGCAGTGTAGGAGGGTTCCCTTTTCTCCACATCCTCGCCAACATTTGTTGTTGTTTGTGTTTTGGATGGTGGCCATCCTCACTGGTGTGAGGTGATATCTCATTGTGGTTTTAATCTGCATTTCTCTGATGATTAGTGATGTGGAGCATCTTTTCATGTGCCTGTTGGCCATCTGAATTTCTTCTTTGGAGAAGTGCCTATTCCTGTCCTCTGCCCATTTCTTAATTGGACTATTTGCTTTTTGTTTGTTAAGGTGTGTGAGTTCTTTATATATTTTAGATGTCAACCCCTTATTGGTATGTCATTTATGAATATATTCTCCCATACTGTAGGATGTCTTTTTGTTCTACTGCTGGTGTCCTTTGCTATACAGAAGCTTTTCAGCCTGATATAGTCCCACTTGTTCATTTTTGCTTTTGTTTCCCTTGCCCGGGGAGATATGTTCATGAAGTAGTCGCTCATGTTTATGTCCAAGAGATTTTTCCCTATATTTTTTTCTAAGAGTTTTATGGTTTCATGACTTACATTCAGGTCTTTGATCCACCCTGAGTTTACCTTTGTGTATGGGGCTAGACAGTAGTTCAGTTTCATTCTCTTCCATGTAGCTGTCCAGTTTTTCCAACACCAGCTGCTGAAGAGGCTGTCATCTCCCCATTGTATGTTCAAGGCTCCTTTATCAAATATTAATTAACTGTATACGTTTGGGTTAATGTTTGGATTTTCTTTTCTGTTCCACTGGTTTGTGGGTCTGTTTTTTTGCCAATACCAAATTGTCTTGATTACTGTGGCTTTGTAGTACAGCTTGACATCAGGGAGCGCAATTCCCCCTGTTTTATTACCCCTTCTCGGGATTGCTTTGGCTATTAGGGGGTCTTTTGTGGTTCCATATGAATTTAAGAATTATTTGTTCCAGTTCATTGAAGAAAGCTGTTGGTAGTTTGATAGGGATTGCATTGAATGTGCAGATTGCTTTAGGTAGTATAGCCATTTTGACAATATTTATTCTTCCTAGCCAAGAGCATGGGGTGCATTTCCATTTGTTAGCGTCCTCTTTAATTTCTCTTAGGAGTGTTTGTAGTTTTCAGAGTACAGGTCTTTCACTTCCTTCGTTAGGTTTACTCCTAGGTATTTTATTCTTTTTGATGCAATTGTGAATGGAATTGTTTTTCTGATTTCTCTTTCTGTTAGTTCATTGTTAGTGTATAGGAAAGCAACAGATTTCTGTGTTAATTTTGTATCCTGCAACTTTGCTGAATTCAGATATTAGTTCTAGTAGTTTTGGAATGGAGTCTTTAGGGTTTTTTATGTACAGTATCATGTCATCTGCAAATAGCGATAATTTGACTTCTTCTTTACAAATCTGGATGCCTTGTATGTCTTTGTTTTGTCTGATTGCCGTGGCTAGGACCTCCAGTACTATGTTGAATAACAGTGGAGAGAGTGGGCATCCCTGTCTTGTTCCCGATCTTAGATGAAAAGCTTTCAGCTTCTCGCTGTTAAGTATGATGTTAGCTGTGGTTTGTCATATATGGCCTTTATGATGTTGAGGTACTTGCCCTCTATACCCATTTTGTTGAGAGTTTTAATCAGGAATGGATGCTGAATTTTGTCAAATGCTTTTTCAGCATCTGTGGAGATGATCATGTGGTTTTTGTTCTTCTTTTTGTTAATGTGGTGGATGATGTTGATGGATTTTCGAATGTTGTACCACCCTTGCATCCCTGGGATGAATCGCACTTGATCATGGTGTATGATCCTCTTGATGTATTTTTGAATTTGGTTTGCGAATATTTTGTTCAGTATTTTTGCATCCACGTTCATCAGGGATATTGGTCTGTAATTTTATTTTTTGGTGAAGTCTTTGCCCGGTTTTGGTGTTAGAGTGATGCTGGCTTCATAGAATGAGTTTGGAAGTATTCCCTCCTCTTCTATTTTTTGGAAAACGTTAAAGAGAATGGGTGTTATTTCTTCTCTATATGTCTTGTACAATTCAGAGGTGAATCCTTCTGGTCCGGGGTTTTTGTTCTTGGGTAGTTTTTTGATTACCGATTCAATTTCGTTGCTGGTGATTGGTCTGTTTAGTTTTTCTGTTTCTTGCTTGGTCAGTCTTGGAAAGTTGTATTTTTCTAAGAAGTTGTCCATTTCTTCTATGTTTTCCATCTTGTTAGCATATAGATTCTCATAATATTCTCTTAGAATTCTTTGTATTTCTGTGGGGTCTGTCGTTATTTTTCCTTTCTCATTTCTGATTCTGTTTATGTGTGTAGATTCTCTTTTTCTCTTTATGAGTCTGGCTAGGGGTTTATTTATTTTGTTTATTTTTTCAAAGAACCAGCTCTTGGTTTCATTGATTTTTTTGTATTGCCTTATTCTTCTCAATTTTATTTATTTCTTCTCTGATCTTTATTATGTCCCTCCTTCTGGTGACTTTGGGCCTCATTTGTTCTTTTTCCAATTTCAGTAATTGTGTCTTTGGACTATTCATTTGGGAATGTCCTTCCTTCTTTAAATAGGCCTGGATTGCCATATACTTTCCTCTTAGAGCTGCCTTTGCTGTGTCTCACAGAAGTTGTGGCTTTGTGTTGTTGTTGTCATTAGTCTCCATATATTCTTTGATTTCTGTTTTGATTTAGTCATTAACCCATTGATTAATTAGGAGAATGTTGTTAAGTCTCCATGTATTCGTGAGCCTTTTTGGTTTCTTTCTGAAATTTATTTCTAGTTTTATACCTTTGTGATCTGAGAAGTTGATTGGTATAACTTCAATATTTTTGAATTTACTGAGGTTGTTTTTGTGGCCTATTATGTGGTTTACTCTGGAAAGTGTTCCATGTGCACTTGAGAAGAATGTGTATCCTGTTGCTTTTGGGTGTAGAGTTCTGTAGATGTCTGTTAGGTCCATCTGTTCTAATACATCGTTCAGTGCCTCTGTGTATTTACTTATTTTCTGTCTAGTTGATCTGTCCTCTGGAGTGAGTGGTGTGTTGAAGCCTCCTAAGATGAATGCATTGCTGTCTATTTCCTCCTTTAATTCTGTTAGTATTTGTCTCACATATGCTGGCGCTCCTGTGTTGGGTGCATATATATTTATAATGGTTATATCTTCTTGTTGGACTGACCCCTTTATCATTATGTAATGTCCTTCTTTATCTTTTGCTACTTTCTTCGTTTTGAAGTCTATTTTGTCTGATACAAGTACTGCAACACCTGCTTTTTCTCTTTGTTGTTTGCATGAAATATCTTTTTCCATCCCTTCACTTTTAGTCTGTGTATATCTTTGGGTTTGAGGTGAGTCTCTTGTAAGCAGCATATAGATAGGTCTTGCTTTTTTATCCATTCTGTTCCTCTGTGTCTTTTGATTGGTGCATTCAGTCCATTTCCATTTGTGGTGATTATTGATAGATATGTACTTATTGCCATTGCTGGCTTTAGATTCGTGGTTACCAAGGGTTCAAGGGTTGCTTCTTTACTATCTAACAATCTAACTTAACTTTCTTGTTATTATAATGACCGTTCGATGGTCTTTATTTCTCTCCCTTCTTATTCTTCCTCCTTCATTCTTTATATCCTAGGTGTTTTATTCTTTGCCTTTAGTTAATATTTGGATCGTCTTCTTTCTTTGGTATGGTTTTATTTTCTCTGGTGACATCTTTTTAGCCTTAGGGGTGCTTCCCTCTAGAGCAGTCCATTTACGATATCCTGTAATGGTGGTTTATGAGAGGCAGACTCTCTCAACTTTCGTTTTTCTGGAAATTGTTTAATCCCTCCATCATATTTAAATAATAATCATCCTGGGTACAATATTCTTGGTTCAAGGCCCTTCTGTTTCATAACGTTAAATATATCATGCTATTTTCTTCTGGCCTGTAAGGTTTCTGTTGAGAAGTCTGATGATAATCTGATGGGTTTTCCTTTGTAGGTGATCTTTTTTCTCACTCTACCTGCCTTTAATACTCTGTCTTTATCTTTGATCTTTGCCATTTTAATTATTATGTGTCTTGGTGTTGCCTTCCTTGGTTCCCTTGTGTTGGGAGATCTGTGGGCTTCCGTGGACTGCGAGACTATTTCCTTCCCTAGCATGTGAATGTTTTCAGCAATTATTTCTTCAAAGACACTTTCTATCCCTTTTTCTCTCTCTTCTTCCTCTGGTACTCCTATAATGCGAATATTGTTCTGTTTGGATTGGTCACACAGTTCTCCTAATATTCTTTCATTCCTAGAAATCCTTTTATCTCTCTCTGCCTCAGCTTCTCTGTATTCCTGTTCTCTGATTTCTATTCCATTAACAGTCTCTTGCATCTCATCCCATCTGCTGTTAAGCCCATCAATCACTTGTCTGATTTCTGCATTGTGTTTCGTCATTTCCGTCATTTCCTCCCTCAGCTCTTGCACATTTCTCTGTCGATCCATCAGCATGGTTATGACTTTTATTCTGAATTCTTATAAAGGAAGACGGCATTTCCATCCCTTCAGGCTCCTGCTCTGTGGTTTTCTGGTTGATTTTAGTCTGGACCATATTCCTCTGTCTTTTCATGGCTATAGAATTGATCAGTGTAGTTGCCACGTATGTCAGCTGGGCTCTTTAAGACTTTAAAAAGAGAAAAAAGAATAAAAAGAAAGAAATAAAGAAGAAAAAGAGAAAAAAGAAAGGAAAAACAAAAAACAAAAAACAAAACAACAAAAAAAAACGCCCACTGGGAGTAGATTCTGTGGGGATGCTGTAGGTGGCGCTGTTGCCCCACTCTTCTGCAGCCATGGCCGGGCCGCTCCACAGGGCCTTTTATATCTCTCGCCGGGGTCGAACTAATGGGAGGCTGTTGATCTCTTTTGGAAGTTGATGTGAGGCCACCCTTTCCCAGTCGCCAGCTAAGGGGTCCAGAACTCCCCAGGACTCCCAGCCTGCTGGGCTGAGTGTGCCAGGGCGATCTGGCTTCTCCGCTGGGCTCCTGTCTCTTTAAGACCACTGAGCAAAGCGCGCGCTTTTCTTTTCTTTTTTCCTTCCCGGGAGCCGGCTTTAAGCACCCTGGCGCATTCCCCCCTCACATCCTGCCCCTCTGTCTCTCCAATCTCCGCTACAGCGCACTATTTCGCGGGGTGTACTTCCACTCCCTCCCGGCTCTGAATCCTCTGCTCACACTGGGGTGGCTGAGTGCTCGGGTCTCGCCGGTTCACAGCTCCGTATCTTACTCACCTCTTGGCGTGCCGAGTCCTCTCGAGTCCTCTCGGGTGTAGCTGCATGCGGTGCGCTTTCCTGTGTATTCTGGTCTCTCTTTTAGGAATAGTTATATTTGCTGTATTTTCGTAGATAAATATAGTGTTGGGAGGAGATTTCTGCCACCCTGCTCATGCCGCCATCTTCCCGGAAGTCTCCACCATACTCTTTCTTATCTTACGGGTTAAAATAATTGACTTTACTGTTTGAAATGGTTTTAGGTTTACAGCAAAACTGAGCAGAAAGTAAAGAGTTCTTATATATTTCCACAACCCCCCCCCCAACCATGCAGTCTCTCCCACAATGGACATCCCATATGAGAGAATTCCATTTGTGGCAATTGATGATCCTACACTGACACGTCACTATCACCCAAAGTCCATAGTTGACTGTAGGGTTCACTCTTGTGTTGTACATTCTATGGCATTTGACAAATGTATAGTGACGTGTATCCACATTATGCAGTCTCATACAGAATAATATCACTGCCCTAAAAATCCTTTGTGCTCCTCCTATTCTCTACCTCTTCTCAACCCCTGGCAACCACTCTTTTTACTTCTCCATAGTTTTGCCTTTTACAGAATGTTATAAAGTTGGAATCATATAGAATGTAGCCTTTTCAGATTAGCTTCTTTCACTTCGTAATATACATGTAAGTTTTCTCCATGTCTTTTCAGAGCCTTAAGGATTTGCTGTAGCTTTTTGCTCCACTTGGCTTTTCCTGTCTACCCTATTTAACTAGACTTTCTTACCATATCTCCCTGTTGTATGATTTTTGTATAACCTCCAACATTTCCTTTTTTGTTTATTGCCTTCTCTTTCACTAGATCTGTAAGTTCTAGGGGAGTGTAGTCTTGTGTGCTTATTTCTGGCTGTACCCCAAGTACCTAGAATAGTTCTTAGTGCATAGTAAGTACTCAATAAATGTTTGAAGAATTCAATGCATGAATGACCTGAATATTAATCTCCTTTAGCTTTATTCTTCTCTCCTACTTGGTTTTCAAGGTGACAAAGTCTTTCATCTACACTGTTACAGATTTTGTTCATAGGAAAGAGACAGACATTCATGTTAAGTCACTGAGTCTGAGAATTATTTCTTGTTCACCTTTGGCTTCTGAAGCTCTCTTGGTTGTCTGCTGAATTTAATGGGTCTCCTGGCAAATAGCAGTTGGTAGCCTTTGTGGGAATCAGTCACCTTGCAAGAGAGAACAGAAGCAGTAGAAGATGATTAAGGGAAACTAGCAGAAAAGTATGATTTAACATTTATTGAGTCACACACTGTACTCAAAGCTGTGTCTAACATAAAAAGCAAATTAGGAGACAAGTCAGATACAAAATGAGTGAGCATACACAAGCACACAAATACTGCAGCGAGGAAGGTATTTCTTCAGGTGCCTTCTCTCATTTACCAAACTGTAGTCTTATCAAAATATATAGGCTAGTTCAGGAGAGAAATAATGCAGCCAGTGTTTGTGGCCCAGTCATGCCCTGTGGGGCACAGACAGGCCTGCAATTTCATTACTGCTTCTTAAAGAAACTTTCTCTTAGGCTAACAGACTTTCTAGGGAGGCCAAACCAAGTGAAGCTGCGTTTAATGTTCTCATTAAAATGTTAAAGAGGCTTTATTCATGAACGACTGAAGCTGTAATTGCTTTATCCTTGTAAACTATGAAAATAATGCGGTGATCTCTTACAGAGGCATTCACCCAGTCCCCTTTGTCAGGAAGGTCTGTTTAATGAAAGGCTTGGGTGGATTGAGGGACTGACAAGTAGGTAGGTGATCTAGACTATATCTTGCAGGGATGTGGAAGTGGTTGAAGGGGTACCCCTTAATTGATCTATTTTCCTTCTGTAGCTCTTGTTTTGTTTGTACTGTTTGACTGCTTGATCTTGAGTTCTGCTTTGGAAATCATGAAAGATGAGACACACATATATACACACATGCACACAAATGTGGTGGAAGGAGGTAGTTTTTTCTATCCTTTCTATAAATAGTAGCTTACTGAAATGATAATAGGAGAAATCCAGAGATTTGAGGTGCTAGTGAAACTGAACAGGGAATTGATCTGGAAAATAGACTACATGGCTCCAAGCAGGAGAGGGCACTCTGAGCTGGCTTCACGTGGTGACACATTACCCCCACCCACTTTGCCATCCTTAAAACCCAGAGTGAAAACACAGCTGTACAACTTTAGGTAGTGAATGCAGATGACAAATGCAACTATTTTTTTTCCTTGTATTACTTATAATGATAAGTATAGATAAGACTGAAATAATAGTGCTGCAGTTCTAATATAGCTACGCAACTGTGAGGCTGGAAATCTCACAATGAAATTTAGGGGCAAAAGGATTAGAATATGCCATCTTTTCTTCAGTTCCTTATTATTAGAAAACCCTGTTTGTTGAATGGTAACATATCTAGGTCTCATGATATACAGATGTAGTAATGTAAGTAATATCTAGGCATTTTTAAAAGTATTTTCTTCTTTTTCCATCAGTGGTTCATTTAAATCTGGGTCAAACTTAAATTAAAATACATGTGTCCTAGAGCTGTCAGAGCATTTTCTTCAAGAGGTCACATCCTTCCTTTCAGATGTGAGTGCAGGTGTCTGTTTAAGCTGATTCAAGTCTGAGAGGGCAGCAGAGGTGAGAGGTAACAACAGAGGCTTTTTCTGTAGGATAGGTTGGATAGGTTTTTGAAGAGTTGTGGAGAGGTGACCATCTCAACCTAAGGAAATGTTCATAAAGTTAATGTTATAAAGAACCTCTCATAGTTTTTAACATGAAGAAGATGAATTCTAATTTTCTGAACACTGTTGATGACATATAATAAAATACATTTTCTAAATTATGAAGAGATTCAGAGCAAGATATAACCAATGACCGCTGCTGGCTAGGCCTGCTCTGCCTCTAACTCTTGTCTGACTGATGTGGAGTGACTTGTACTCCCTGTTCTAGGGAGCTGCTAACTTGGTTCCTGAGGTGAATCCAGAGAGGTGAGGACGCCTCAGGTTCTATTTAGGTTCAGCTCAACTTGTCATGACTCTGCATCCCATTATCCCATTAAGGATTATAATTCCTTTCCCAGTCTATAGAATGAAGATAAGTCTGGAACTTTCTTGACTTGACTAGGGAAACGTGGTGGGGTGTGAGCAGGTCCTCACTCCCTCATGTGTGTGACTCAGAAACTGTTGAAGTAGTGTAAGAGTGTGATGAGACCATCAGTAATAAAAGGGTATGTACGAAGTATGGGAATGACTGGAGGGGTTGGCTGATTTATCCAACTACTGCACCTTTTAAAACTTTTGTCTGCTTTTTAGTTTTTCTACTTGTTCATTTGCTGTTATGTTAATTGTCACATCTGACTACACAATGTCTGCCCAGTCTGTCCCTCTTCCCATTCCAGTTCTTGGAGAATGGTTGTATCCAAGACCCTATGTTGACCTTATGATTGGGTGACAATGCCAGAAGGCTAGGGGAAATTTTCAAAGAGCATTAGTGTGTGATAGTATTTACTTCAAGCTACTTAAGTCTGCTGTGTCTTAGGTTTACAATGATAGGCCAGTTGATTGTTTGGTTAATTAACTCATCATTCATCAGATATTTTGGGAGCATATACTATGCCAAGGGCATATACTACATCTAGGGACTGGGATAAAAGGGGAAGCAAACCAGATTTGTCTACAAAGTTTGCTGATAGTTGACAAAGGTTGAAAATCGAGTGAAATGCTTCAGGACAACCAAATTGCTTTTCTGCAATTCAAGAAGTATGTGTGAGATTGCCATATCATAGCCTCCTCTATGGGGCTCTCCATAAGTGCATTTCATATGGGAAGTGGTACCAGACGTTTTCTGTATTACAATAATCTTCATATATTTATTAAGCTGTAACTTGTAAGGCTTCCTGATGGGGCGTTAAATGAGCCTTTTTGTGTGCTGCATTGTGTCTTTGTCAAGAAGCACTTCGTTAACTCCGACCTGTGTCATTCATCTGCCTTGGGCTGGTAATAAGGCACATTTCAGCCATTCCGGGAGAGTCTGGGGATCTGCACAAATGATTGGGTTGGCTTCACGGTGGGTTGGAGGGAATGCAATTAGGGAAAACCAGGCATGGAATGAAACCCTTTTGTCTAGTATATTTTACATCTTGTACCTATTCAGCACAGCAGCTGAATATTCCAGAATTATTCTGCATTTTAAAAAATGCTAAGAAAATGCTAGCTTCCTACATTTCTAAGGCATTTTTTTCTTGTCAACTGTTGATCTGACAGCAGGTTAGGAGAATCTGAGAAGTCTAGGGATGACAATGGAGCAGTAGAAGAGTCCAGCAACTCTCCTGTCATTTCTAAGCTCTGTGCTTGGGAGAACTGGCCGCATACTGATAACAGAGGTCCAATTCTAGGATAGGAAAGAGAGCATGGAACAGAAGAATAGAAGTGTGGGTTATTAGTGGAGAAAATGGAATAAAGGATCAAGGGAAAAAAGAAAGAGCTTCGGTTGTCCTCTCTTTTATCTCCTTGTCACAAAAGGAGGGGGTGAAAAAGGCAGATTGAAAAGGAAGAGAGTTGAATTAGAGATTGGAGGATACTTGGAGGTAGTAAGGGAGAAGGAAAATGAGTCAGAGAAATCACAAGAGTAAGTGAGGGGAAGGAGGTAGGTTAAGAACTATTTAAATGCAGGGAGAAGAGACAGGCACAGATAGGGGTGTGCGCACCATGCTCGCACTGAAGCCATCAATTGCTTCCAGCGTTGCACCTTCCAAATAGCCTGGGTCCCTCACCCAGCGCATTTTCCTGACTTCTACATTAACTTTAATGCAATTCTCTTTATGGTCTCTGTATTGCCGGTTGCAGTTTCATTGACACTGTGTGTGATCAAATAGCAAGTGTGGTGGAGGCACAGTTCTGGTGGTCCTGCCTCCTTGCAACATTCAGCAGACCTCTGAGTCAGTGCTTCTTGCATTTGGGATTTGCCATTCCTCCTTGTCTACAGATAGCAGAGTTGAAAGCGAAAAAATGTTCCTAAGGGCTGCCAGATTTGTAGCTCATGCATACAAATATTCAGAGCAGTTGAAAAAAAAACTATAAAATCACAATCCAATATTTTTTCTAACTAAGGTAGTCAACTCCTTCATTGCTGGCCTGGGTACTTGCCCTAACCCAACACCACACTCACTCTGCCTACAGGTGGGCTGCTTCTTGATAAGTCTTTCTTCTTTTCTTGACATTCAGCTCAGGAAGCCTTCTCAGCACTGCTCCCTGTCTGGGTCAGGTGCTTTCTAAATGTGCACCAGTGTTCTCCTCTGCATGCCGACTTCCTGTGCTGATGTTGCCTTATTAGAGCCACCGTTCCATGTTGTAATTTCCTATCCTTCCACTAGACTTGAGCTCTTTGCCTACATGGTGATCATTATGGAGCATCTAAGTAGATGTTCACTAACTAGTTATGGAGTGAATGAATAGCCTATGATATTTTTGAGTACAAAACAAAATTCTTCTAGAACCAGCTATGCTTTTTGATATCAATTTACATCAGCCTACATGTCCTAGAAAAGAAACGTTGACTTGGCCAGCAGTAGATTTCTGGGAAAACTAGTAGGACCCCAGATTCATGCAACCATATTAAAGGGATTATGATTTTATTTTAACTCTTGGACACACCAGAGCATGGTCTTGGAGTTTCAGGCAACTTATTCCTTGTGATTGTGGTACTGTAGACCAGATGCAAAGGCACTTCAAAACCCTCCTTCTCAGACCTTAATGTGAATAGGAATCACCCAAGGATTTATTAAAATTCAGATTCTGTTTCAGTAGGTCTCAGATGGGTTCTCAGATTTGGCATTTAAGGCTCCCTTGCCATGCCGAAGTTGCTTGTCCATGGACCCAACTTGAATTACGAGGCTTGAAAATACTTTCTAAAAAGTCAAGTTGAGATGTACTCTATGAAAATATCTAGATGCATTTTTATAGTTTGCAGAACAACACATTTTCTGAAAGAAGACTTCTAAGTTTCTAACTCATTTCAACTTAGAAATTTGCAAGAAGTCGTTCCCTTTATTTACTTAAAAATAGTAATCCTATATTGGTCAGCCCCCAGAACGGCTTTGGAAAGATCGTTTTGGTCGTAGGGCCCTTACTTAACGTACAGCACCGTTTGTTTAGGCTTCCTCAGATTTGGAGGCCTTGGCTCTACTCTAGTGCTGGGTTTGGTGTCACTACTCTGTCAACCAGGACTACTTTTAAAGCAAAAATATTCTTTAGAAGATTGACAGTTCAAGGGCTGTGTTTATGATGGGACCTTCACATTTATTGCTTGTTCCCAGGTTAGTACCATGCAAAGACCTTCTCCAAGGGCAGTCGATTAGAATGACTGGAAATAGGATAGGGCAATGTTTACCTTGAACTTTGCAAATGAAACCTTGGATCTGCTTACATATGTTCAAACAGCTCTTTGAATTTTATATTTGAAGTTTTTTCTAACAAGATGACCTTTATTTTACAGGTCCTTTGCAGCCAGCATGATACGATATTTATAACCCATGGAGGAGAAGGAGCTCACTGTGTCCAGGTAAAGGGATGGAGGTCGTGCACAGCCAGGGACAAGCAGGCCTAACAGCCGCTGTGTGTCCCTGTGTGAGAAGTGATTCCGCTGAATTATACCCTGACATCATGCCCTGTGTGTGTTTTCCTCACTTACGCCTGAGGTGCAGAACGCCTCTCACAGGCGATCTCAGTGAACTAGCATGCATTCAGGGAGCATCTACAAAGTGCCTGCAACAGGGCCTCTGTAAACAACCAGTGAGGAAACAGGGCTTGTCCCCTGAAATCTCTTTGCCTCAGAGTTAAGTTAGAATTATTACTAGTACTGTTCATCTTTATTACCTTATCAGAAGGCTTTTATCTTTTTGACATTTATGTAAATATATGAATACTGAAACTCTTCTAATTAAAGTCTTATCTCTGTCCCTTTATCTAAAGTAGCCGTTCTAAATATTCTCTGAATTTTCTTTTCAAATAAATGCATGTCCCACAACTTTAAATTGCCCATATAGGCCACCAAGATTAATTTTCCATTAACCTTAATTGCTTCTGTTTCTTTCTAATCATCTTTTTAGAGGATTAAGCAGCCCCCCTTGAGTCAGCTCTATATAGGCTATAAACTAGCTTTTTCTTTGATAGCCTTTATGGAACAGATGTAGAACGTAGATCTGTGGTCCAGTGACTAAACCTGGCCCCATTAACTGAGTCAAAGTATCTGTAGATAGAACCACACAAATTCTGTTGACCAGGGCAATTTCATCATTGGCCTCGCTTCTTTTGTGACCCAATCTGTATTAATTTCCTCTGCTGGTTCTAACACAGTGTCATAAACTGGGTGGCTAAAACAACTGACACTTACCCTCTGACAATGATGGAAGCTACAAGTCCAAAATCATGCTGCCAGCAGGGCTGGTTGCTGCTGAGACTTGTGAGGGAGAATCTGTTCCATGCCTTTCTCCTAGCTTCTGGGGGCGTCGGGGATTTCTGGAGTGTAGAGGGCCATCTTCTCCCTGTACTTTCACATCGTCTTCTTTCTATGCCTGTCTATTTCTGTGTTCAAATTTCCCCTTTTCCTAAGGAAACCTATCATATTGAATTAGGGACCACTTAAATGACTCACTATAACTTGACCAGGTGCAAGGTCTCTACTCCTATGTAAGGTCACATTTACATGTACAAGAAATGAGGACGTCAGTATCATTTTGGAGCACACATTTCAACCCATAACACTATCTAAGAGAAGGAAACTTAATTTCTTTTGTATCTTCTAAAGAAACTAGCACAGTGCCTATTGTTTAAGAATGGTTGAATGGATGAATGGAAAAGACCAGAATGGTCACGTTCAAATTTAATTTGAAAAAACGAAGTGCAGTGACCACAGGTTGGCAGGTATTTTGCTAACCCCTTGTCAAGTGACCTTGTATTTTCAGGGTAGTCAATTAACCAACATAATAAATGTCATAAGTTTTTTCCTTTAAAAGTAATAGCAAGTTGAGTTTTTATAAAATACAGCCCTCTGTGTGAGCAAGGCACACTTCTGCTAACATCACAGGCTGAACTGCCAATTTACATGCTGCCTCTATCAGTCCATCAAGATATCTTTCCAGCTAATTCAGTACCATTTAAATCATACTTAGTTGGGATATCCTTTTTTTTCAACTTCATTGCTTTGCACTTATTAAATTTAACATTCTGTTCCCTAGCACTAACCTACAGATTCTGTCCCGAACCAATCTGCTCTAGTTGTGTCTTCTCTTATCTCTATGCTTCCGAGTTAGCTCAAAATTATTAGGAGCTGTCTTCTGAGTGTTTATATTTGGATGTTGATAAATATGAAGATACTGGTCTCAAAGTAGCACTTAAAGGATCCATTCTTTAGAGATGTCTATTTAGAAGACTCTTATTTCCTGTAAGGGTAGAGCTTTCTGGACATGGACTGTTTCTTCTAGGAAAGAATTACCTTTTTATACCAAAAGGAAGCCACCTACTGAGTGAAGTCAAAGCCAATGGTGGGTTTCCTCCTGGGAGTGAAATAAGCATCTTTAG
The DNA here is from genome assembly GCA_032199065.1 of Smutsia gigantea. Lineage (NCBI taxonomy): Eukaryota > Metazoa > Chordata > Mammalia > Pholidota > Manidae > Smutsia > Smutsia gigantea. The sequence continues at coordinate 729,582 of JAVSCE010003378.1, read as the reverse complement.
AAGCCCTATGAATTCTTTTCAGCCCTGGGTTAGAGCTGCAGGTGGGCAGGCCAAGGTCTGGGTCCTGCCATTGTGGCTCAGACCCTGGCCTCCCAAAGGCTGTGCAGCAGGAGGGCTGGGACAACTTGCATACAGGCTTCTCAGCCCCCCAGAAGCTTTTCTGTTCCCAGGGCTGGGGCTGCAGGTTGTCCCATGGCCAAGTGATAACACTGACTAGACAGCTCTGGATTTATAAGATGATGACAGACAGTAGCAAATGAAAATGAAAGTAAAAATTCATTTGGGCATTTTTCACACTGGCATTAGTCCTAAGAAAATTGGTAAATCAAATATCAAATATTTATGGTGTGTGAGATGCATGCCGACACGGTTCCACCAAATGCCGTATATGGAAGTATAACTTCATCTTGGTGCCTCCACTGCTTACTTTTCTTTTCCATTTTGCTCAAGTGCTTATTTCCCTCGATTAGAGGCCTTCTGTACTTTACCGGGTGAATCTCCTTGTGTTGTTTATGAAAATGTCTTCAGGGCTTCATTAAAATTTATTTGCAATTCATAAAACAATTTACTTGTACTGGTCAGACAATAACCAAATCAGCGTGATGGCGGACTAGCCCTTAGACAATTACATGTAGAGTTTAGTTAGCAACTGCATTCTGGTCATTGAACTGTCCTTAAAAATTGCTAAGTATTCTAAAGTATGCATTATTACAATTATAGCATTCTAATAAATCTTATTTTAATAACTTGGTTATTTTGTGTGTACCTAATACTTTTCTACTATTAAAGAGAAAATAAAACAGAAATAAAACCTTTCAAGTTTTTTGAAAACTAAAAACGAATTTATTATTTCTTAGTCTTTTTCCCTTTTCCATTTTGTATTCTCCAGTTTCACTAATCTTAGATGTCTGAAAACTCTAATGTGAGAGCTCATGGAATTGATAATAATATATTCATTATTAAACTCTGATTTTATAAAAAAGAAAATGATTTTATGTTCTTTTATTTAGTAATTAACATGGTAGGTTTTTTTAGTCCTCTAAAATTAGAATGTATTTATGATGTATGGGAAATATTTTAATTAAAGAAATTATACTTTGAATCAAGACTCCATCAAACTTTCTCAGAAATTGTACATGGGTAAGTTAAAATATGAATCTTAGTGTTTGCTCTCTCTGGGTCTTCTGCCTCTATTTCCTGATGATTATTTCTTTGTTTCTTTTAAATTAATGATTTTATATTCAGTGCTTTCAGGTTGATAATATAAAAGTAAAGAAGAAATTCAATAGGCTTCTGGCAGAGACCTCAGATGCTTGGAATTCTCTGCTATCTTTTGCTTCCCCTACATTTACTTATCACTAAACTCTGTCAAGTTTCCATAGTTCTTTGATATTTTTACTTAACTTTTCATTTATGACTACCTTTTCCAGGCTTTTCTTTCCTCCTTCTTTTATTTATATGTATGACCATTTAGCTTGTTCAGTTCCTTATTCATTTACGTATTGTCCTTCTCACATGTGCTAAGAATTGCTCTGGAATAACATAAAGCGCGTTCTGATACAATAAGGTGGGAGATGATCATGCAAAAATTGTTGCTTTGATGGAGCTACATGCTAAATATCCATTACACATAAGAAAAAGAGCAACTAAGCTGGGTTAGGGGAGTGAGGAAATTCTTTGGAGAGAAAATGTCATTTGAGTGGAGATGAAGGAGTAGAACATTGCCACGTGGCCCAGTGTGGTGGAGAGAGAACATCCCAAAGGAGACAGTGTGGGAAGCCTGCCAGGGAGGCATAAGGGAGCAGGGTGTGCTTATGTAGTCCTTGCAGTTTAGGTGTTTGTTGGAGCATAAAGTGCAAAGGAGGATGTGGGACCAGAGGAGGCAAGAACCACATCTTGAAAGTCCCCTTACGTATTGCTGAGCCCTTCTTTCCACCTTATGTCAACAGACTGCACGTGCAAGGAGGCTGGCCGTGGTAAAGTGGTGCTTATCTCCTGCCGAACTCCTCCCAGTCTCATTGCTTCTGGAGGGAAGTCAGGCCTTCCTAACCTGGTGCTTGAATATCTTAGCCTGTCCTCTTTTATTTACTCTGTAAATCATTTATTTAAACTACATTTACGTCATTGCTTCTCACACACAGTTTGTTCATTCCCCCTCCTAGCTTCCATTTTCGAAGTTCTCTCATCCTTCAAGATCTTCCTCAAATACATTTCCTTTAGGAAACTTTTCTCCACTCATCATTAATTTTACCTCTTCTGAACTCCAGGAGAACTTTCAGCAGACTCTTCACACGACAGTTTTCACATGCTTCTTTCTCTCACAAGTCAATCTGTGACCCTCCGAGGACCAGAGGACCACCACAGAAGGGAAGGGCCACATTCCTGTTGTGTCCTGTTGATGCCGAAAAGGCAGCTCTTTGCATTGGGTAGATGCTGCATTGATGATTGTTAACAGAGCGGAGGGAAACAGAGTTCCTTTAATTTGTTAGACTGTTACAGAGGTGGAACTGAGGAATCAATTAATTGTCATATGGAAGAGGCAGTGGTTAATGTAATGCTCAGCTGAAACTCTTGCAGGGCAGAATAATTGTTGGTGAAGGCAGAAGGATGACATTAAACAAAAAGCAGGGATATGTACAGAAAAGAGGTCCATTTTGAAAACCAGTTAAACAGCCCTGAGGCTTAGGCATGGGGAGAAGAAACTTAGAAAATCATGACTGGTCTTGACAGTGAGTGACAAATGATATAACAGGTAAAAGCACCTATATTGCATTAAGATGCTCTGCATCTTTATATGAGATGGCTTCTGGAAAACTTGATTCAATTTAAGACCTTTCAGTTGCAGATCTGGAGACAATCACAAATTCAGAAATATATTTATGAAAGTCTGTTGCCACTGAGCTCTAAAAACCATAATCCTATTACTTGTGGTTTTGAAAAGGGTAAACATGAATAACTGAAAGGAGGTATTGATTAAAGAAGTAATATGAAGAGGAATAATGGAATTAAAGTAATTGAGGCAATATTGGACCTAATGGACCTTGTTCTTTTAATGCCTTTCTTCTGCTCTTTGTATTGAGTCGGCCCTAAAGTCGATTGGCCTATGCACACAGAAAGAGAGGGACATTGTAATGGAAGAATTAGTATTGCTGTCTATAAAAAAAAAATCAATTTGTTGTTCTTCCTGAAGAACATCAATCAGTGTGTGAAATCAATTAACTGGATTTTTTTTTACATTTGGCTTATAAGATGAGACAAGTGATCAGAAAAGTCTATGCCTTGCATATAATAGATGTTTCTTGAATTAAAAACCAAAGGGTACCATGGATTTCGTTTAAAAACAACTTCTGTCTAAGTCCTTTTGTCAGTACATACTCAGCCCCATTCCCTTTACTGGACTGACTATATCTATCGTACTGTAAATGTAGATTATTCAGTTTCATTGGTCTCTGAAGTGAGCTCTCTCACATTTCTACTGCCAGACACTCCAGGCCAGCTTTTCATGACCTTGGATCTCTGCATTGTTAAGGGTCTGAACTGTTTCTGTGACTAAACTCTCTGTGCTATAGACCACTGGCAGATTATATATTTTGAGACATCATTTTGATGAAGTTATTCCATATTCAGAAACTTCAGTGTCTCCTCTTTGTCTACAAAGTCATAGCTCATTATACTTTGGAGTTAATTACCCACTATGTGGCTGTGAAGAGCTTCTGCACTCAGACTTCTCCCACGACCCATCTATACTTACCTCCCACCAGCCTCCTCCCCAGCCCAATGGGAAAGACAGATCTGTCCTTTCATCATGTCATCCCGTTTTTGAACATGCCCAGTGTTGTCCTTGAACCCCTTCCTCTCATATCTACATACGTCCAATTAAGAGTCATTTCTACCTAAGAGTAATAGCTGTATTCCTTAAAACTGTGCATTATCAAAAACTGTGTTATGAAAACAGTTTTCTTCAGTGTGTTAAATGGTGTTAAAGAGAGTGGCAGGCACACAATAATAAAGTTGTTTTACCTGTAGTTATTTCAATTATAATGGTGTTTCAATCTCAGTAAGAGTGTAGCTTCAAAATCTGAACATCACTGAAAAAATGTAGCATTTTACTGTATCTTTTTTCACAAGTTTGTAGTAAACTGAACTGGTATTTAAAAAAATTATTTCAAAATCTTAATGACTTACTGTGGTGAAAAACAGAATAAAAATTTAAGTCAACTGTATTGTAAGCAGAAGAGCTTTCTTTTCCTATGCCAGCAGCCTTAGTCTGCATAACTAAATCTTATCCCCCCATCAGTGAGATTACTTTATATCTCATGCACATCATGCCATCTCTGCAGGGGGAATATCTGTGATGTTTCTTTTCCAAACTGAGTTTGAGCCCTTTCTCCTCCATTGAGTTTGCCACTTACTATTTTACCCTTCTGGTAGTTTTTCCCTATGAATCCTCTTTAGCTTAATATCAGTTCAAGGTCCTTTTTAATAGTTAATTTTTTGGAGAATTTTTAGAGGCTGTTCTAAAATAAGGACATACTTTTATTTCCCCCAGTGCCAAGTGCATTGTTTAGACAATGAGAAATGTTAGTTTATTAGAATATGCGGTTATTAAATTCACTTTCACCTAAACCCCTAAATTGCTATTTTCTCCACTTCCTGTACCTCCTGAGCATTGGGTCTTATCTTAATGGTGAAAAAAATGGCGTAATTCCCATTTCAATGTCCATGTAAAAGGATGAAACCTATGGGTTTTAGGATAAAGATGAATTCATGTTTTAGTTCCTGGCCCTTCCCAAAATTCCATTAAAATGACATTTCAGGGACTTTTTTTGTAAAGCCACACACCTGTAAGAACAAAGAAGTAAGACAACAGCTGCAGTATTTGGGAATCTGGGCTACAGATAAATGAGTGGTAACTTACTGAGCAGGCCTGAAAAAGTGGAACTTGAGGAGGAGAAAGGAAGTAGCCCGATATACACCAGTGAGCACCGCAGACACTTTCAGCAACAAGGACCCCTTGGAAGTGAGAGTGAAGATAGGGAGTATTGGCTGAAAGTTCAGATCTGTGCCCACCTTTATACAAGCAGGCAACTGCCCATCTTTCACTCCAGCAGAGGAATGGAGATTATTTTCTTCTGAAGATGTGGAAAAATAGAAAGTTTCTGATTTGGGAAGGTATCAGGAAAAGTTAAAAGTAATATTATATAGTCCTGAAATCAGGGAGATTGCATTGATTTACCAAGACCTAAGAAAAAGCCACCTTCTCCCTACCCCTTTGCATCATACCCTACCTGTAGGAGACTCCAGGAGATTTCCCTGGGCTGCTGACCTAAAATTTAATCTCAAGGACGCTGACACCAGGGGTCCCCCTAAAGAAGAAGCCTAACCAGAACAATCTTAAATCTCAAATCCACAGTAGTCCTGCCCCAGCCTTACTGTGGACTTTGTAGGTCCCCCCTCTTAAATTAGCAGACACCCAAGGATCATCATCTTTCACGAGAGACAGAAACAGCAACATGCAAACCAAAAAACCCTGTGTGTTTGTATAGGAATGTTGAAGTGCAAGATGTTGCCACCCAGGCACAAAGTATTGAAAATACTATTTTGTGAAGATTGGTGGTTGTATTAAAACTGTTGTGCCATTATACCTCAAAAAAACAAAAACTAAAAAGAAAAAGGCAACTTGGAGGAAACAAACTCTGCAGGAAGAAGACATCTTAAAAAGAAATTATTTGTATCTTCAGACAGAGAAGGGGTGATATGGCAGCCATGAAACAGAGCAGACTTTATAAGGCTTAGGTGATAAAATTAAGGAAATTCCCCACAATGTGGAGTAAAAAGACAAAGAAATGGAAAATAATATAGAAAAATGTATAGAATTGCTTCATGATTCAAAAAATAGTAACAGTAGATAAAGAGAATATAGAATATGGAGAACAGAAGTATGGAGAAAAGGAATAATTCAACCAAATTTCCCACAGCCAATAATAGGAGTTTCCAGATTAAAAGATAATACCAAAGCATTATGAGGCTTTACAGCACTACAATGTGCTCTGATGAACAACAGGGTGAACCAGTAAAAAGACCTGGCATCCTGGAGGTGGGACGCAGAGCCAGCTGGGCTGCAGGCCTGTGATCTACGGATCTAGACTGGAGGTGGGACGCAGAGCCAGCTGGGCTGCAGGCCTGTGATCCACGGATCTAGACTAGACTGGAGTAGGTACAGGAGGTCAAGAGGGGCTTCTTCACAGTGATGCAGCTGATCCACATGTGATCCACATTTGTCCGGAGGAGGCTCTGAGGATAACCTCATGATAAGTAGATAGGACATTAACCCAAATTAAATAGAACAATGATTAACTCTAGGAAAGACAAAAAGTAAAGCAGAAAAGGAAATGTAATCATGGAATATTACGATTCAGCTACCGGTAGTGTCTCCATAGCTATAGTGATGTCCAAATTGGTATTTAATGTAAACAAAGTTGTGGTAGAATTCTGAGAGGATAGGACCATGGGCATATATATGTGTACGAAAAAAATACCCTCATCTTCCTCATTGGGAGGCCAATAGATAATACCTAAAATTGAACAACCAAGAGATACTAATATAAGTATGTTATTTAAATGAGTTCTTCTCAATTTAGCCTCATTGTGGCACACATAGAAACTGATGCTTAATAATGCAGTAAGCTAGGGACATCTGTTTGGGGACTACTGTATAGATCAACTTACAAATAGAATCTTCTCAAATTTTCTAATGAGAAACTTGAGCTTGCTTTCATGAATATGACTTAAAATGTTGCTTATGGGCTTGGAATGGCTAAACACAATTCTTGATCAAGATTTCAATAATTCTCCTCTTCAGAGGCTTGTTAGTCACCGTCAGGGAGATAGTACACAGTAGTGTTTTTAAAAAATCAAGTTATTTCACTTCTATTCCAAATTTTACAACAGTTAAAATTAAAAGATCAATAGCTTTAGCCCTTTACTTTGCTAGGCAATAATACTGATACTTCCTATTGAATTTTTTGATTCATGAGGCATCCTAAATTGTAAAATGTGTTTTCATTGTTAGAACAGACACTGCATAGGTAGCTTGGATGTCAATAAAAGAGCACATTAGCCCCAGATGGAAAGAAGTTCTTGAAATCCCAAACGAGAGAAATTGTCAGGCAGCTACCTGTAACTTTGCCCACCAGGTCACCCTCCCCAACTTTCTAGAGCCCTCCATTCAGCTCCCGTGGCCGTACGGCCTGCTTCCCCACTAAGGGCAGTGGTGCCTTCTGTGGCAGCCTGTTGACGTGCGTTCATGGACACACTTAATGCTGCTCAGCAGAGTAGTGATACTGTGCCTTTGGGTTTCAGGGAAAGCTGATGGCTAGTCATCACCAGTCCAGAGGTACCAGTTGCCCCAGGCCCACCTGGTTCCCTGAGGCTGATGGTGTCAATACTCAATAGCAAACCCGGAACCAATTCACAGCACAGCAGTTGGCCGAGATGTACCAGTTACAAAGCACTGATTTCCAAATGTGGAAGCAGAGTCCAAAATAATTACTTGAAGAATTGAAGGCAGTTAACCTTTAGACCTAGTACTACTTACCAGTTGAAACTGTGTTATGATTAAATTAGTATAAATACAAACTAATTTTTAAAAAAGCTCTCCCATATGGCCATACAGATCTTCTAGAACTTTTGCTTTATCCAGGCACTGGAGAGAAATGCTTTCAAGTCTGTTTTCATGGGATGGACAGTAAAATGTATATAATTATGAAATATAGTCTGCTTCTTAAATTCAGAGACTATTCAATTTCTGGATTATTTACATGTTGTGTTTTACCATTTCATCTCAAGAATTAAGACAAAGACAAAGAAAAGGACAGTACATCTGGAGATAACTTCATTTTTTAATAAAAGAAATTAATGGGGAATATAGCTTGTATTTTGAATCTTCAATTGATTATTTTCCTGCTGTCTCTTTAACATGTTCCAAGGAAGTTGTAGTGATGTTTTGGGAGAAGAGTCAGGAAATGGATAGTCACTCTTTAACTAAATTAGCTGGAAAAAAAAGAAAGGCACTTGAGAATACATAGTGGAGAACATTCTCCTAATGCAGAGGGGGTGGAGCAGGCGGTCTGTCTGGTGCCCTCCGCAGTCCAGGCTGAAACTGGAAACAGTGGCGCCCTAAATCATGGCTCAGTTAATGGGTCTGCTGATTTGCTCTCATTTTTCAGGCCTCTAATATGTCCTTAAAACCCTCTTAAGGGTTTTATACTTTTAGCTTGAGGTCTCTGTGCTTCATTTTTCTTTGTTCTTCAAACACTCTCATTGTCTCTCCCTGTTTCATCTTTTGAGAGCTTCGGAATAATGCGTGGTGTGCACTGAATAATTTGGATGAAGTTTGTGACATGTCTTGATGATGTTAAGCCACTCAAAGTCCTAGGAAACAGTCCCAGCTTGCATTAGCAGGAGATTAAAGCCGGTGAACTTTAGAGTTTTAGTTTTTAAAAACTTACATTTTTACCAGTGGTGATTGAAAAACATTGGCATTCTTTCTGCCCTCTGATTACAATTGCAAATATTTAGAAAAAGTGCTAGAATGACTTCTCACTGTTCCATAAGGAGCAGAATATTATTTTACACATTTAATGGCTATTAAATATTTAAAAAACATTTCTGCAAAAATATGTCCATAACTATATGTAACATGTGCATAAATCACGCTGGGAAATGTATACTGATATGCATGCCTAATAATACTTGTGTAGATAGATTTACATGCCTAAGAGAATTTGCCAAGAGGAAAGGTTAAATTTGGGGGAAATTTTTCATTTGAGGCTTCATTATGAGAATGGTAAAAATTGCGGTGCTTTCAGATGAAGTCAAGATAGCAATTACTCAGGTAGTTACTAGCTTTTTGCCCCAGGATTTCCTGGATGTGAGCTGGATGTGTGTCCAAACCCTATGATCTGAATCAGGAGCAGTGGACAACTGTGATGAGTTAGTTGTTTGGGTTGTGGGCCCAAGGAAACCCGTCAGCTCTTGAATTTTCCCAGTGAAACAAAAACAGCTGTCATTTTTTAATGTTGGGGGTGACCTGTTCTGAGTGGAGATTCAAAGGGGAGCAGGAATATGCTAGGGGGAGGAGAAGGGGAGGGACGGGTTTGCCCCACAGTCTGGAGAGCAGAGAGGGCCCGGCTCACAGGGGAAAGGCAGGGGAACAGGGGCACAGCTGGGGAGGAGTCAGCAGAGAGAAGGGGGGCAGTTGCAGTACTTGGACATCTGGGGTTGAAATTTCGGAAGAAACATTTTGAACATGTTGTGATCAAAATGACACGGGGGGAGATGATTCTTGCGGTGGGTTATAAAATAACTCAGAAGCAGAGGAAGAAAGGGGGCTCATGATAAAGACTGCAGCTGAGGAAGGAAGGAGAAGGGCCTGGATTTGGTGACAGGATTGATAGAGAAGACAGAAGATAAAGAGAAGCTATGGACAACTTTCAGGCAAGGCTGGATGGCTGCTTTGGAGCACTCCTCCCATCCCCATGGTTTACAATCCTGTACAATATTTGAAAGTTGCCAAGAGCATAGATCTTAAAAGTTCTCATCCCAAGAAAAAAAAAATTGTAATTTATGTGTGGTGATGGTTGTTAACTAGACCTCTTATGGTGATAATTTCATAATGTACATATACATTGGGTCTTTATGTTGTATACCTAAAACTAATACAAGGTTATATGTCAAAAAAATTTAAAAAGAATTTTCCACAATAGTTTTTCCATTATAATCAAAATCAATTAGGACTTCCGGGAAGATGGCGGCGTGAGCAGGGGGGCAGAAATCTCCTCCCAACACTATATTTATCTACAAAAACACAGCAAATACATCTATTCCTAAAAGAGAGATGAGAATACACAGGAAAGCGCACAGCGTGCAGCTACACCCGAGAGGACTCGGCACCCCAAGAGGCGGGTAAGATACGGAGCCGCGACCCGGCGGGACCCGAGCACTCCCCCAACCCAGGGCACCGGCGGGAGGAGAGGATTCAGAGCCGGGAGGGATTGGAAGTACACCCCGCGAAGTAGCCAGCCCCGGTGACCTGCGTGGGGAGCGCTGACCCACATCGCGCAGTGCAGCGGAGATTGGAGAGACAGAGGGGCAGGATCTGAGCGGGGAAGCGCCAGGGTGCTTGCAGCCGGCTCCCGGGAAGGAAAAACAACGGGAAGAAAAAAAAAATGCGCGTGCTTTCTTCAGTGGTCTTAAAGAGACAGGAGCCCAGCGGAGGAGCCAGATCGCCCCAACACACTCAGCCCAGCAGGCTGGGAGTCCTGGGGAGTTTCAGATGCCTTAGCTGGAGACTGGGGAAGCGTAGCCATACTTACACTTCTCACTGAGATCAACAGCCTCCTATTCGTTCCCACCCCTGCCAGAGCGATAAAGGGCCCTGCAGAGCAGCACGGCCACGGCTGCGGAATAGTGGGGCAACAGCGCCACCTACAGCATTCCTACAGAATCTACTCCTGGTGGGCGTTTTTTTTGGTTTTGTTTTGTTTTTTGTTTTCTTTTTTTCTATCTTTCTTTCTTTTTTCTCTTTTTTTTTCTCTTTTTAAAGTCTTAAAGAGCCCAGCTGACATACGTGGCAACTACCAGTGACCAATTCTATAGCCATGAAAAGACAGAGGAATATGGTTCAGACCAAAATCAACCAGACAACCCCAGAGAGGGAGTCTGAAGGGATGGAAATGCACAGTCTTCCTGAAAAAGAATTCAGAATAAAAGTCATAACCATGCTGATGGACCTACAGAGAAATGTGCAAGAGCTGAGGGAGGAAGTGAGGGTACTGAGGAAAGACAATACAGAAATCAGACAAGCGATCGATGGGCTTAACAGCAGAATGGATGAGATGCAAGAGACTGTTAATGGAATAGAAAACAGAGAACAGGAGTACAGAGCAGCTGAGGCAGAGAGAGATAAAAGGATTTCTAGGAATGAAAGAATATTAAGAGAACTGTGTGACCAATCCAAACAGAACAATATTCGCATTATAGGAGTACCAGAGGAAGAAGAGAGAGAAAAAGGGATAGAACGTGTCTTTGAAGAAATAATTGCTGAAAACTTACCCTCGCTGGGGAAGGAAGTAGTCTCACAGTCCACCGAAGCTCATAGATCTCCCAACACAAGGGACCCAAGGAAGACAACACCAAGACACATAATAATTAAGATGGCAAAGATCAAAGATAAAGACAGGGTATTAAAGGCAGCTAGAGAGAGAAAAAAGATCACCTACAAAGGAAAACCCATCAGACTATCATCAGACTTCTCAACAGAAACCTTACAGGCCAGAAGAGAATGGCATGATATATTTAGCGTTATGAAACAGAAGGGCCACGAACCAAGGATATTGTATCCAGCACGATTATCATTTAAATATGATGGAGGGATTAAACAATTTCCAGATAAACGAAAGTTGAGAGAGTTTGCCTCTCATAAACCACCACTACAGGATATCTTAAATGGACTGCTCTAGATGGAAGCACACCTAAGGCTAAAAAGATGTCACCAGATAAAATAAAATCATAGCAAAGAAAGCAGAACATCCAAATACCAACTAAAGGCAAAGAATAAAACACCTAGTATAGAAAGAATGGAGGAGGAGGAATAAGAAGGGAGAGAAATAAAGAAACATCAGACAGTGTTTACAATAACTTAAGAAGAAAGTTAAGTTAGATTGTTAGATAGTAAAGAAGCAACCCTTGAACCCTTGGTAACCACGAATCTAAAGCCAGCAATGGCAATAAGTACATATCTATCAGTAATCACCCTAAATGAAAATGGACTGAATGCACCAATCAGAAGACACAGAGTAACAGAATGGATAAAAAAGCAAGACCCATCTATATGCTGCCTACAAGAAACTCACCTCAAATCCAAAGATATACACAGACTAAAAGTGAAGGGATGGAAAAAGATATTTCATGCAAACAACAAAGAGAAAAAAGCAGGTGTTGCAGTACTTGTATCAGACAAAATAGACTTCAAAACGAAGAAAGTAGCAAAAGATAAAGAAGGACATTACATAATGATAAAGGGGTCAGTGCAACAAGAAGATATAACCATTATAAATATATATGCACCCAACACAGGAGCGCCAGCATATGTGAGACAAATACTAACAGAATTAAAGGAGGAAATAGACAGCAATGCATTCATCTTAGGAGACTTCAACACACCACTCACTCCAGAGGACAGATCAACCAGACAGAAAATAAGTAAAGACACAGAGGCACTGAACAACACACTAGCACAGATGGACCTAACAGACATCTACAGAACTCTACACCCAAAAGCAACAGGATACACATTCTTCTCAAGTGCACATGGAACGTTTTCCAGAATAGACCACATACTAGGCCACAAAAAGAACCTCAGTAATTTCAAAAATATTGAAATCCTACCAACCAACTTCTCAGATCACCAAGGTATAAAACTAGAAATAAATTTTAGAAAGAAATCAAAAAGGCTCACAAATACATGGAGACTTAACAACACTCCCCTAATTAATCAATGGGTTAACGACCAAATCAAAACAGAAATCAAAGAATATATGGAGACTAATGACAACAACAACACAAAGCCACAACTTCTGTGGGACGCAAGCAAAGGCAGTTCTAAGAGGAAAGTATATTGCAATCCAGGCCTATTTAAAGAAGGAAGAACATTCCCAAATGAAAAGTCTAAAGACACAATTACTGAAATTGGAAAAAGAAGAACAAATGAGGCCCAAAGTCACCAGAAGGAGGGACGTAATAAAGATTAGAGAAGAAATAAATAAAATTGAGAAGAACAAAACAATAGAAAAAATCAATGAAACCAAGAGCTGGTTCTTTGAAAAAATAAACAAAAGGTAAACCCCTAGCCAGAGTCATAAAGAGAAAAAGAGAATCTACACACGTAAACACAATCAGAAATGAGAAAGGAAAAATCACGACGGACCCCACAGAAATACAAAGAATCATAAGAGAATATTATGAGAATCTATATGCTAACAAGCTGGAAGACATAGAAGAAACGGACAATTTCTTAGAAAAATACAACCTTCCAAGACTGACCAAGCAAGAAACAGAAAAACTAAACAGACCAATCACCAGCGACGAAATGGAATTGGTAATCAAAAAACTACCCAAGAACAAAACCCTCGGGCCTGATGGATTCACCTCTGAATTCTACCAGACATATAGAGAAGAAATAACACCGATTCTCCTTAAAGTTTTCCAAAAAATAGAAGAGGAGGGAATAATTCCAAATTCATTGTATGAGGCCAGCATACCTCTAATACCAAAACCGGGCAAAGACCTCACCAAAAAAGAAAATTACAAACCAATATCCCTGATGAAAGTAGATGCAAAAATACTCAACAAAATATTAGCAAACCGAATTCAAAAATACATCAAGAGGATCATACACCATGATCAGGTGCGATTCATCCCAGGGATGCAAGGATGATACAACATTCGAAAATCCATCAACATCATCCACCACCACATCAACAAAAAGAGGAACAAAAACCACACGATCATCTCCATAGATGCTGAAAAAGCATTTGACAAAATTCAGCATCCATTCCTGATTAAAACTCTCAACAAAATGGGTATAGATGGCAAGTCCCTCAACATCATGAAGGCTGTATATGACAAACCCACAGCTAACATCATACTTAACGGCAAGACGCTGAAAGCTTTTCATCTAAGATTGGGAACAAGACAGGGATGCCCACTCTCTCCACTGTTATTCAACATAGTACTGGAGGTCCTAGCCACAGCAATCAGACAAAACAAAGACATACAAGGCATCCAGATTGGTAAAGAAGAAGTCAAATTGTCGCTATTTGCAGATGACATGATACTGTACATAAAAAACCCTAAAGACTCCATTCCAAAACTACTAGAACTAATATCTGAATTCAGCAACGTTGCAGGATACAAAATTAACACACAGAAATCGGTTGCTTTCCTATACACTAATGATGAACTAACAGAAAGAAAAATCAGAAAAACAATTCCATTCACAATTGCATCAAAAAGAATAAAATACCTAGGAATAAACCTAACGAAGGAAGTGAAAGACCTGTACTCTGAAAACTACAAGACACTCCTAAGAGAAATTAAAGAGGACACTAACAAATGGAAATGCATCCCATGCTCTTGGCTAGGAAGAATAAATATTGTCAAAATGGCTATACTACCTAAAGCAATCTGCACATTCAATGCAATCCCTATCAAACTACCAACAGCTTTCTTCAATGAACTGGAACAAATAATTCTAAAATTCATATGGAACTACAAAAAACCCCGAATAGCCAAACCAATCCTGAGAAGCAGGAATAAAACAGGGGGAATTACACTCCCTGACTTCAAGCTCTACTACAAAGCCACAGTAATCAAGACAATTTGGTATTGGCACAAAAACAGACCCACAGACCAGTGGAACAGAATAGAAAATCCAAACATTAACCCAAACATATACAGTCAATTAATATTTGATAAAGGAGTCTTGGATATACAATGAGGAGATGACAGCCTCTTCAGCAGCTGGTGTTGGAAAAACTGGACAGCTACATGTAAGAGAATGTAAGTGGACTACTGTCTAGCCCCATACACAAAGGTAAACTCAAGGTGGATCAAAGACCTGAATGTAAGTCATGAAACCATAAAACTCTTAGAAAAAATCATAGGCAAAAATTTCTTGGACATAAACATGAGCAAGTTCTTCATGAACATATCTCCCCGGGCAAGGGAAACAAAAGCAAAACTGAACAAGTGGGACTATATCAAGCTTCAAAGCTTCTGTAGAGCAAAGGACACCATCAGTAGAACAAAAAGACATCCTACAGTATGGGAGAATATATTCATAAAAAACATATCTGGTAACGGGTTGACATCCAAAATATATAAAGAACTCATGCACCTTAACAAACAGAAAGCAGGTAATCCAATTAAGAAATGGGCAGAGGACATGAATAGACACTTCTCTAAAGAAGAAATTCAGATGGCCAACAGGCACATGAAAAGATGCTCCACATCGCTAATCATCAGAGAAATGCAGATTAAAACCACAATGAGATATCACCTCACACCAGTGAGGATGGCCAACATCCAAAACACAAACAACAACAAATGTTGGCGAGGATGTGGAGAAAAGGGAACCCTCCTACACTGCTGGTGGGACTGCAAATTAGTTCAACCATTGTGGAAAGCAGTATGGAGGTTCCTCAAAAAACTCAAAATAGAAATACCATTTGACCCAGGAATTCCACTCCTAGGAATTTACCCTAAGAATGCAGCAGCCCAATTTGAAAAAGGACAGATGCACCCCTATGTTTATTGCAGCACTATTTACAATAGCCAAGAAATGGAAGCAACCTAAGTGTCCATCAGTAGATGAATGGATAAAGAAGATGTGGTACATATACACAATGGAATATTATTCAGCCATAAGAAGAAAACAAATCCTACCATTTGCAACAACATGGATGGAGCTAGAGGGTATTATGCTCAGTGAAATAAGCCAAGCTGAAAAAGACATGTATCAAATGATTTCACTCATATGTGGAGTATAAGAACAAAGAAAAAAGACTGAAGGGACTAAACAGCAGCAGACTCACAGAACCCAAGAACGGACTAATAGTTACCAAAGGGAAAGGGACTGGGCAAAATGGGCGCAGAGGGAGGAATAAGAGGGAAAAAGGGGCATTGCGATTAGCAGATGTAATGTTGGGGGGGCACGGGTAGGGCAGTACAACTCAGAGAGGACAAGTAGTGATTCTATAGCATCTCACTACGCTGATGGACAGTGACTGTAATGGGGTTGGTGGGGGGGACCTGATGAAGGGGTAGTTTAATAACCGTAATATTGCACATGTAATTGTAGATTAATGATAATAAAATAAATAATATTAAAAAAAATCAAACCACGATGGGTTATAATACTGTATACTTTGTTAGGCTAATCTGGAAATTCCTTTGAATCCTGTGGCAGTCTCACAGTTTCCCAGAGAAACAGAATTAATAGACATGTGCATATCTGTGTGTGTGTGCGTGTGTGTATAACATGTATTCAGAGATTTATTCTAAGAAATTGGCTCATGCAGTTGAGGGATCTTTCCACTCTGAAACTCATAGGGCATGTTAGCAGGCCAGAAACGCAGCAGGAGTTGGTGTTGTATCCTTGAGTCTGGAATCTGTTATAAGGCAAGTTGACTGGCTGGAAATGTAGTCAGGATTTCTATGTTACAGTTCAGGCGGAGTTTCTTTTTCTCCTGGAAACTTAGTTTTTGCTCTTAAGCCTTCACTTGACTATGTGAGGGCCCCTCAGATTTTCCAGGTTAGTGTCCCTTACCTAAAGGCCAGGGCTGGATAATGTCAATCACATCTGCAGAATACCTTTACAGCAACATCTAGACCAGCGTTGGACTAAATAACTCGGCACCATAGCATACCGAGTTGGTACATAAAATTTTACCACCTTATTTTTACTATAGCAAAAGAACAGAATCAGCTGTGTTTTATCCCATTTCTTCAACTTGAAATCTCCACAATGGGGAAAGATTCTCTTAGTGATTCAGTGGTGGCAGTATCTGTGATACCTTTTTTCTCCCAATTTATTAAATCAGAAAATGTGTTTGAAAGCCTGAGCAATATCGGCACCTGTCTTATCCCACCTGATGCCAAACTGCCCGTGGGCTCTGCCTGGGGGGTGGGTGGGCACGAGTCATGCAGGTCACTGGCTTCCCAGGTTCTGCAGTGAGACTGCTCAGCTGGCTGTGTGACAGTCAGATGGGATGTGGGGAGGCAGTATTCTCCGGGAAGAATTTTAGTGTTAGAATTTACTGTCTTTTGCCCGTATAAATTTGAAGACTTAATGGTATGCTCTTCTGGTTATTTGCATTTAATATGCATGCAAATTCACAATGTATACTATATGCTGAGAACATAATTTATAAATTGGTACTTTCCCTGGTTGTTAGCAATTTGGGCCGCTTTAAAAAATTAATACTTTGAGGGAATATACATTTTCTAATTTATATGTAGTATCTTTAGTTTCCAGAGAGAAATATGCAGTACATTCTCTACTGGAAAGGTAGATCTCTGCTATAACATTCTCTGTGTTTAAAGAAGTGATGCATAATGCTAAAGGTTAGAATGTGTTTATTTATCTTTCCTATGAATGGGTTCAGATTAGCTATTGCAGATGTTTGTTTCTATTAACAGTGCTGAAGAATACATGTTTCTGAAGCATGATTGCAACCTATAGCATTCAGTACAATTGGGGGTGAGTCATTTCAGGTGATAAACACACCTCAGATGACAGAGCAGCAGGTTGTACTTTTTAAGTGGAGGAAGATCAGCTCGGCACTGCATAACGAAGAGCGGGAGAATTCCAGAGAGAGACTGCAGCCTCTCTAGCTGCCACTTAGGCTCGTTGTCTTGGCAACTAAAACACAGCCATCAGTCCTTTCCTCAGGCCGGGAACTCCAGTCATCCTTGGCTCCACCGTGACCTTCTCTCCTCCCCCTTCCCATCTGTCCCTGGCTTCTGCTGGGCAGCTACCAGGCAGCTTCGGATTTTCCTCCTCCTCGCATATCTCCAGGCCCCTGCCAGGCTCTCTTCTTTCACCTTTGGGCAGCTTTAACCTCATCGATGGCCCTCTGGCTGCTTAGCTGCTTCCCTCTTCTGTCAGTCCCAAACAAGGCTTCCCAAGCCTGCCTGCCTGCTGGGGAAGAAAGCCTTTTTTCAGTGTAGATCTCTCAGGGGTTCAGCGCTCCTGGCAGGGAGCAGACATCCACCCTCAGCAGTCTGCTCTGGCATACAATTTAGTATAATTAAAAAAATACTATTTTCTCTGAGCTGTGCATCTTCATGACTGTTACCTCACCAACACTGTGGACCGCTGGACACTGTGTTCCTGTTATCTTTTTCCCTCTCCGAATCAGTGCTCCTAACGTAATAATGAGCAACGACTGTCTCGCTGAGAGCTTTGTTGGGGCCCCACCACCATCCTCGCCATAACCCTCATCACCTGCCTCTGTGTTAGCGTAGAACTGGTAGTAGCTGCGCACAGTGGACTGAATTCATTTGGCCTGTGCACATGAACGCAGAGCCCAAGTCAGGGACTCCGTGTTATTCTGCAGCCTGGCAAAGGACGGGCTGGGGGAGGGTCCGGCTCGGCCCTGCTCAGCAGCACGTGTCCTGGGGCCCAGCTGACCTCCTGGGTTAAGAGGTGACTGGCGCCCCACTCCCACCCTCCCTCTTGAGCAAAGGCCCCTTCAGCTGGCCACACTGTGCCGCGACACAGAACGGAAGGACGCCGTTTTCTCACTAATGGACTGAGGAGGCCCTGTTCTGATTTGCAGCTGGGCACTCTATAAACTTGCAGAGCCTTGACTTACGGTATGTATGTGAAATCAAAAAGAAACAGTGACATTTTCTATTAAGACTGGAAAATATCCAAAGGAAGACCAAATCTACTCCCTCTCCTTTCGAAACCATGAATAGAAGGAAATCTTGCTTTTGCTTTTGAATTATGTGAGAATGTTTGACAAATATAAGTACCAGGTGAAGATTATTTAATTTTTGATAATAATGACATCCAGAGAAAATATTCTACAGGGTTTTCTCTTCCCCTTCCTTTCTGTCCCTTCTCCTCTCCTTTTCTTCCTTTCTTCCCACTTCCTCCTTCTCCTCCTCCTCTCCTCTTCCTCTTTTGATAATAAGCACAGAAACTAATACATGTATAAGATATTCTGGGTGACTCCCTCCAGCAGGTCCCTGGGGCAGGGTGGCCTATTAACGGCCATAGAATGCTTAGGAACATGGAAGCCATGTGTTTGATTTACATGGAGCTCTGAGCGTAAGAACTTGAGCCCAACTCTCTTTTAGAGTTCAGACTCTCCCCCATGGCTTAGGATTTACCCAAAAAGACTGGGTCAAGAGGGGTGTCAGGATCTGAAAGAAAGCCATGAGTGAAGAAATCTGCCGAGTGGACCAGAGCGAGCAGTGGGGTCTGGATGTCCATCAGAGAAGTGCTTCCAGGTACCTCTCTTGACCAAACTGGATTCCCCTCAGCTCTTCTTATCATCAGCAGAGTCCTCACACACACACACACACACACACACACACATGTTGTGCTACAAGCAAAGGCTGTGGCATGAAGCAAGGGTCCACAGACTCAGGCCCTTGGGAAATATCCAGACTGTGGCCTGTTTTATAAGGACCAAGGGTTAAGAACTATTTTTACATTTTTAAAGTAGTGTAAAAAAACCCCAAAACTATGTGCTACAGAGACACAATATTTCGGCCTTTGGAGTCTATAAAGTATTTATCTGGCCTTTAACAGATAAAGTTTGCCGGCCTCTGCAGAGACCTGGCTGGGGAGTGCTCACGGCTCTGAGCCTGGGAGTAGGAATGGCTGCCCTGCTGGCTGGGCCTTCAGAGTGGCGTGTTTGGGGCACCGCGTGTGAGGAGGCTGGGCGCCTTGCGCTTCTCACAGTTCAGGAAGTCTATCTCATTTTGTAATTGTGAGAACCCTGTGAAGTGGGCAGAAAGGGTATTGCTTCAGACCTCAATTTGTAGAGAGACAAGGCCTGATGCTTATTCAGAGATATGTCCTGTTCAAGGTCATATTAACTCTGCCCCCTCAACACAAAAGCCTTCTCAATATTAAGTCTATTTATAAGTTCACTGGATTAACCTATAAAATAGCAGGATAGTTAGAATAGCTGTAGAACTGAAGTCATTCTGTGTACCTCAGCTTAGTCACTGTCTCACACAGGCAGGTGAATGTGGGGAACTCAGGGTGTGCGTGGGAGATTGCACGCGGTGGGTCGTGTGTGTTTGGGAGCTCTGTGTTGGGACAGATTACTTGGAGATAAAGAACCTGTGAAAAGAGTAATTGTGAGAAATGGTTAATGACTGACTGTCTTAATCAAAATTGGAGCTGTTTTCACTATTTGACCATAGATAAATGTCTCATAAACATTACATAGTGTCAGAGCAAGACACTATGTAAGACTTAAATCGAGGGACCTGTGCTGTGTATGTATGTTCTGGATATCAAAGACCATCATCCCTACGCGTTAGAACAGGAGAGAGTTTATACATTTAGTCACCACTTACATACTTGGAAGTTTTGTCATAATTAAGTGAGGGGATTGCTCAGGCTCTGGCGCTCCATCTTGTTGGTCTGCAGCTCAGCAACAGATGGTCCTGGAGCCAGGGTCACTGATACAGCCCACTGCCCGCCGCTGGCCCAGCTCCCGCGCACCTCGGGGAACCTCCCTGCACCATACGCAGGCCTCGCTGACAGTGGTATCAAGGGATGCCAGGACAGTGCTGTCTATGAGACACTGCTCGTAAGATAGGCTACAAAATAAAGCCTTCAAAGTCATGCTTTGGAAAGCATTAGCATAGCAATTCACATGGCCCACTTTTCCGTGGAGCAAGAAGTCCCGTCAGCTTCCCAAAGTGGGTCTTTCCTCTCTTACAGGATCCCTAAGAAGGCCATGCCGGTTCCTGGCTCAGGAGCTGACTTGGGCCTTTGTGTTGCTGGCTCCTTACTTTTTTGATTTCAGCCTAAATGTCATTTCTTAGAGGGCCTTCCTCCCACTCAGCCTGGGGTTTCCTTACCCCCATCTCTGCCCACTGTGTTCTCTATCTCCTCATCCTGTTTTATTTTCTTCACAGCACTTATCACTGCTTGCAAACATTTTATTTGTTTAATGCCCTGTTTGCTGTCTTCCTCTTTTTCCTGCAGAGCGTACACCTCACTGGAACAGAGCCCGCCGGGACTCTGGCTTCCTGTTGTTTTCTGCAGTGCACAGAGCAGTGCTTGGCCTGTGGTAGGTGCTCCGTAAACTCCGTGTGAATCAGTGAATGAATGAATGAGTGAGCAATATGTGTTTTTCTGTGGCTGAATCCCGCTGTATAGTATCTGTGGTCTTTCTCTAGTAGTTGTGGCCTTTCCCTAGTAGGAGAATTCAAAGAGACCATATTAGGTTTTTATTGTTGCAATAACAAGTTACCACACACTTCGCGACTTACACAACACAGGTTTATATCTTGATGTTCTGCAGGTCAGAGGTCTGACAGTCCTGTGGGCTAAACCCAACTTGTCAGTAGGGCTGTGTTCCTTCCTGCAGGCTCCAGGGAAAACCCATTTGCTTGACTTTTTCTGCTTCTAAAGGCCACACACATTCCTTAGTTTATAGTGCCTTTTCCATTTTCAAAAACAGAAAGTCTTTTTCATGCTGCCACCCTTCTGCTTCTCTACAGCTGGAGGAGTTTTTAAGGGATCAAGTGATTAGATTGAGTTTACTTGGATAACCTAGGAAAATCTCCCATCTCAACGTCTTAATGTTAATCACAACTGTAAAGTCCTTTTTGCCATCTAAGGTAACATATTCAAAGGTTCTGGGAATAGTGTATGGACATCCTTGGGTGGGGTGGAGCATGTCATTATTCTGCCTACCCCATGGATTTACTCACAAAGAGGTCGAGCCCAGAGCCCTCACTTCTGTTCTAGAATATATATTGTGAAGCAGAGAATCACCAGCTCATTTAGCATTCAAAAGAAATGTTTGTGAAGCTCCTCACATTCTCCTTGACAGTTTTGCTTCTGGCGGCAGGATGGGCCAGGCTAGTCACTGTTTTCCAGGGTGGGGTGTGGGGGTCCTAGAGTTTACCTGAACTCAGATCCAGGCCTGACAGCCAGAAGTTGGACTGCTAACTAAAATGGGATCCGAAGTGTGTCCACAGGGGACTTGGAGTAGCTGTAGTACTGGTGCTAGTGATGACAGATAAATGTATTGAGTACAGGCTTGTTTGGAGTAATTAATTTAATTCATGTAGTCTTTACAACAATCCTGAAATAGAGGTACTATTATTAACCCATTTTAGAGATGATTAAACTAAGCCCAGAGACATTAAATAAGTTGCCTAAGATCCAGGATTCACGATCCCAGCCCCCCTCGCTCTAGACCCTGCTCGGTTGTATTCTTCTGCCGCTCATGGGGCCAGTTAGAGGCGCTGAGAGGACTAGGCGGGTCCTGGGGAGTGGAGCCTCAGTTTCTGTGCAGGTGTGCATGTGGGTTGTTACAGTTTCTGCCTCGGGAGCATAGGTTAGACCCCAGTGTGTGTCAGGTGCAGCCACCTGTTGGGGAGATGGGAGGTGCCGTGGACGCTCAGGAGGACGCAGAACCACGCAGCCCACAGGCATTCCCTGGGAGGGGCTGGTGAGGGAGCCATCGTGTGCTGCACAACTTGCTGATGGTTTTCTGGGGCTCCGTGAAGTACAACAAGAAGAATGGTGCCGAAGAGCAGGTCAGAGCTCCGAGTTCACCTGTTGCCAGCTCTGGGTCTGGGTGAAGCCACTTCCAATCACTGAGGCTCTTTGAGGAGCGACTACAGTCCCCTTTGTCTGCACCTCTGGGGTGGGAGAAGGCCCAAATGATGATGGCAAAGCACTCTGTAAATGTTGGTCATTACTGTCCACATGCCCAAATGACAAGGTGAGGTAAGGACGTATGGGCACCTCAGTGCCCCCAAGACCTGTCTGGCTTACTTCGCCCTAGGAGTGACTTGGGGAGCGTGAACAAGAGAGGTCAGTTTCTTCCCATAGCCTCTGGGGGAGACTGATGATGGCAGGCCTCTGCAGGTCAGCCTGTGAAGGCATGTGATCAGTCAGGCCCAAGGAGGTATCTTGTCTGTGGTGCACAGATCCATAGTCCCGGGGGCTCTGATAACTTGGAGCTGGTCATCAGAGGGGAAGCCTTCTCCACTCTTCTCCACACCCCCTCATTTTAGTAGCTATAAGGTGGCCAGGAAATCCCAACAGTTTCTTGTATGAAGATGGGATTCTGGGGGGGCTTGCCAGAATTGTGGCAAGGGACAGCTGTCAGTTCCAGGCTTCTGAGGGAGGTGCAAATGCCCACACTGGAGTGGAGTTAGTGAGCCTGCAAATACTTACTCAAATAATCAGTCCCATGTAACTGTCACAAACAGGGAAGGCTCTGAGATTTTACTCTGCCTGTAAGCTAATAAGTTAGCCTGCCAGAGTTTCATACATGCTGGCAGACTACACAGAACTCCTGGGTCAGACACAAAGGACTTTATTCCTCGTGGCACAGTAGGCAGTGTGAGCTCCATGCTTGCCTTAGTTTCCCTTGTCCCCCAGCTCCCAGGGGGCAACGGAGAGCAGGCCCGGGTGGATGCTTCGCACACAGTGGGTCTGTGTCACAGCTGAGAAACACAGAGTTTAGGAAATCACCGATCCTATAAAGAGCTGCTGGCAAATTACCCAGCCTTTATTATTCTTGTTAGATAACAAATCTGTCCTGTCCTGGAGGAAGACCCCATCTTCACCCTTTCTGGTTGTTTGCTTTACAAACATCCTTAAAAAGACAGTCTGGGACAAAAACTGGCACAAGACAGGTATTAAAGCCTCCAATTAAAAACTAACACATTATTAGCTAAATTAATAATGACCTATAAAAACTGTTGTCTTTAAATATACAGAATTGTATTAGTGAGTTGATATAATCTGAACTGTTTGAGAAAAAATCCATTTCTAATTCTCTTTGTTGAGTGAATTCTACTCAATATTTTAGGACGGTGCTTCAGCCAAACTTGTTGCTTAAATACTCAATTACCATGGAGTTCAGAACTTCTAATGAATGGTAATTAAGTGATATTTTAATTAAAAGTTGTTTACATGGAGTGTGCAGAGGGCATTTGGTTGATTGGCTCTTTGATCAACTTTGGTTACAAGAGTAAGAAAGTAAGAATTTTGTGCATTGACAATGAATGATACCAGTTATATAAAGATTTTTGTTGAGAGTGACACACACTTTTCTTTCATTTCCAGGATAACCTTTCTAGGCATATTCTTACTGGGAGAGCTGTTGTTTGATGTACAAATTTCTTTATATTTGATTTTTTCAGTAATTCCCCAAATACATTAAATCTTTGTCATGGTTAAAAATTGTTGATCTAGCATTGCTTTACTCAGCATGTAATCAGTGATATACTAAACCCAAATGACTTGAATAATCCATAAGATAATTGAGCTCTGATTATTTTTTAGGTTTAAACTTGATACCAGGACCCATAATTTGCCTGGGGTTTGTGCAGTACTGTGAACATGGCTTTAGATGCAGCTGGAACTGGACTGAACTCTAGTTCTGCTAATTCCCAGTTCTGTGATTTACCTAAAGTAGCTGGGCCTCAATTTCCTCATCCAAACATTGTGGATAATGACTGTTGTATCAGAGGATAGTTGTGTAGGCTAAGTGAAATCAGTTAGTCAAAGCTGATACATTCCTTAAAGAATGTAAAGGGAATATTGAAGCCAGTTCGGGACCACTATGAAGTTTTCTGATTACTTTCAGCTTGGGTGAAGCTTTAAATTCTTATTTAAATTCCTTCTCTAAAGTACTCATTTATTGTCTATTATTTTTCTAGTTATCTAGATACATTGGGGAATTAAAATAATCCTTTAAAAGTCATCCCATGGATATCAAAAGCTCATAAATTGCTAGATGCTAATGGGAAAGTCAAGATTCTCCTCCAACTTATTATTGCAGGCATACACAGAGCTATCTAGGGAAAGCAAGGGTGGTTTAAATGCCCAGAATAAGATGCTCTGCAGATTTCAAAATATGTCACTCAATATAAGATTAATTCAAATATTTACCCACACACATACTAATCAGGGTTGAAAAGTATGAAAGGCCACAGGGAAGGATGGACCTTATAGTCCCTTCCTATTATCAGTGCTGGTATCTAGGAATAATGACAGCTCACATGTGTGCAATGCTCTGTTTTGTGGGAAATCAGGAACTGAATATTTTTAAAACTAATTATAATTAATTAAGATGGCTAAAAGAGCTATGACAGTTTGGGATTCTATTTTTATCAATTTAATCAATCTCTCCAGTGAAAAGTAGGAAAGAGATTCTAGATTTGACAAACAACTTAAAAGCTTCGCAGTGGGAACGGAATGAGAAAGCACGATGACCATGACGTGCTGCACAGCTGAGCACTGAGCAATGTAGGGACTGGGGCGCTGACCCCACAAAGTCTGCAGGCCGACTATTCATGGCCTGCTGTTGACCAAAAGCCTGACCAGTAACATGAACAGTCATTAACACATCTTTTATATGTCATATGTATTATATACTGTATTCTTACAATAACGTAAGCTAGAGCAAAGAAAATGCTTTTTCAGATTATAGTGTATCTCTAAAAAATTTTCAAATATATTTGTTGTAAAAGATCTGTTTATAAGTGGACCTGTGCAGTCAAACCTGTGCTGTTCAAAGGTCAACTCTATTTTTGAGAATAAGAAAATACTTCATTCTGAATATAAAAGCAGCCATGACTGAAGAGGTAGGAAGAGAGGGAGAGGGAAGTTGGTATATTTCGGGATCTTGGACGAGGGAAGATAAATGGTAACCCACCTGTCTCCTCCTGTTGTGTAAATCTCTGTTAATGTAGAAAACAGAACTCTGTGATTAGGCCAGCTTTTATATTTGTGTATGTGTATGTATTTAGACAGTGTGTCTTCAGGTTATATATAAAATATAAAGGGCTTTATTAGTAGAGATTGGGTTAAATATTTAGTTCTGGCTAAGTATTACAGTATGCCTAAACTTTTCAAATAGTAGCTATTGTAAAATGAGAAAACAGATGAACAATTTGGAAGATATAAGAGCTAGCCTCCACTGATTGAGGTAATTAGATGATACTGGCATTATTTCTATTTAGTCCAACTTAGATTTTAAAAAGCACCTACCAAGGGCAGAGTCAGCTATGCTAAGTCCTTGGTGACTAAACTGATCCTGGTCATTAATACATCTTGTCAGCTCCTTCACAGCCAGAGAATAGGCAGTGGGGAACACTGACTACACGCCCACTCTCGGCCTTGGCATCCCATGGGAGAGATGAGGTTTCTGAATCTACCCTTGCCCTCAAAAACTTTATTATGGTAGAGAAATGTGCACACTGGTGAAACAGGACACATGTACACATAAATCAGTTTGTTTATGACAACATTTCTTCATCTTTAAATATAAAATGGTATGAGTTAATTCTTACAGGTGATTGAAATAGCTTTACTTTGAAGGACAGTGAAATGAGTGTTTCTTCCTTTTCATTGTCTACTTGTATTTTTACTTGTCCTGGACTGTGCATATCATGGGCACAAATATCCCACACCTTCTCATGCAAAAACAGCCGTATCTTACATGAGCAAGTAGAAAATGAGCTCAAGTGGGGAAAGTTCAAACTCAGGGCTCCGTTAGACTGGAAAATGGATATTCCAGTAAATAGAGTTGTTGAGGTTATAGCAAGTTATCTGCACAAGGCTCAGGTTCAGCATTTTTTAGATAGCATCATAGCTGGTAGTTAATTAGGTAAAGGCATCCAATCCCAGTGGAATCTTGGGGAAATGAAGCCTGTGCTTTGTTCTTGAACACTGGGGCAAATTGGTCTTTGATTGGATTGTAGGCAGCTCTTGGGTGAGTCTGCCCTAAATTCTGCTTCTATTACTTTGAAAATCCTTTTTGTTGAGATGACCTTAGTGTCACTGACACCCATCAGCTAAATTTAATTGCTTTTCTACATATACCATCTTTTTCTTCAATAATTCCTTCAATTCACAATTAATTAAAGCATAACATGTTGGAAACTTTGTTTAAATTCTCCCTATTCTTAACTTTATTGATTTATTTATTTACCACAAATGGCCAATTCTCAGTGGATAGTATTTCTCTCAGCTTCCAGCTCCTAGCTTTCTTTCCTGATATTGATTAAATTTTGAGATATTAAAAGCAAACAGACCCAAGAGACAGATAAAAATGTGTGTGTGTGTGTGTGTGTATGCGTGTGTTTAAGGGAATTATCACTTTTTAAAGATCTATTTATAGGAGAGTGACAGCATCTCTTGAAATTGGAGGCTGGATTGCATAGTGATTGTTAGCATATGTGAATTTGGGCAAGTTATTAAGTAATTCTCCAAACATTTTTGTTTGCTTATCTGGGAAATTAGGATAATAATAATATCTAATACTCTACCTGCTTATTAAAAGTTGGGAAACATTTAAATAGTGCTTAGTATACATTAAGTGCTCAATAACAAATATTATCATTGTGGCCATTATCATTCTGGTCATTTTTTTCCTCACTATTTTTATTTTAGGACTTTGTCAAATCAAAAGCTTCTTTTTAATTTGAGATATCTTAAGAGGCACATTAGACTTCTTTTTTAAAAAGTTCCGTTACTGATAGTGTCTCTAATTTCATTTGGTTTGATTTAAATCACACAATGGTCATAGGGACTCAAGGGCCATATTCTTATGTATGTCACCTCTGGGTCACACTTTATTCAGAGCAAGTGCTCAAAAAATTTCAACAAAGCTCTGGGGTCTGGATTTAGTTCTTGCTTCTTCTTAGCTGTGGTGTTACTTAGTTCACCTTTCCAGATTCAGGATTTCTGAGGTCCTACAGCCAGATTTGGAGACAGAAAGACTTAAGATTCGAGTTCTTCTCTGCTGAGATCTGGTCCAAGGTATGTGGGGTTCCCTGATTAGATGTCCCACCAGATCTATATTTTTCAAACATTTGTTCAACTGATTTATTTAATGGAGTCACAGGGAAAATAATTTTCAGTAATAAAAGCACAAAATATTAACAGATTCACTGTTTACTTACTATCTCTGGCCAAGACAAGATCAATGTTATAGGGGTAAAAATAGTAGTTTACTGTTTTATTTTTTCTTGATCTTACTGTAGACTGTGTGTGTGTGTGTATATATATATATGTGTGTGTGTGTGTGTGTGTGTGTTTTCTAAATCAAGCAAGTAATTGCAAGGCATATTAAAAAATTTACATCTTAAATAATAAAGTTTCTCACTTGTTTCAAAGAACATTAGCCATGCTTATTTGATTTCAGAATTTCACAGAGCAGTAGAGCGGGTTGCTCCAATCAGGTTCACTGGTGGTTCTGGGCAGGTTTTCTTTGTGTGGGTGGGGAATGGGACAGGCTTTTTCCTACTTGAGAGAGCTGTTTTTATATTTTGCTAGTTATATAAAGGCTTGCTTTATATAACTCAATGAAATTTGAGTTGATTGGTATACATTACTTGAGTAACATTTTAGCTCTCCAAAGAAATTGGCTTCTGAGAAGCTGGCCTATTGCCTTAAGGCTAATTTGCCTCTGGCTCTGCCACTTACCAGCTGCATGGTTATTTTGACCTCTCTGAGCCTTGGTGCCATCATCCATAAAAGGCAAGACAGGAAGAAGGGAGGAGAAGGCGTCATGGTAGCCAAGTCTCTTTATCAGTTAGATGTAAGCTTTCCTAGAACGACATCTTTCCTGCTTTCTTCTCATTGGCCAGAATGGAATCACATGACCACTGCTTACTGAAAAGAGTATTGGAGAAACATACTTCACTTTTCTATTCATTTTAGTGTCTGCTCATGCCACCCCATTTCCTCTTCAAGCAATAAAGGGGTTGACTGTGGGTATTAGGCCAGTCAACCCACAGGGACATCAAACTGCTTCTGGGGATTGCTGTGTGTTAGAAGCACTGTTATACTAAGCATCTAGCAGAAACTGGTAAGTAGAAAGATGGTGGCAAATTGTGTATTTCCTCATGTATAATACACTGTGGAGTGCTAGATGCAATAATACTGTTTTAGAATTTAAAGGAGAGCATACCCACATTAAATGTAGATGTTATTTTAAGATGTATCTCATTTTAAAAGATATTGAAATGTGAAAAATGCATGCATCCTGGAGTGAAGGAACTATAGAAGTAGATATAGTTATGATGAACCTGAATATTTATTTTCCTTATCAATATGACATTTTAAAGTAGGAAATAAAACATGTTGCATGTTTTCAACTATTCAGAGATAAAATCAGATGTTCATAAAAATAGGGTATATACTCTGAATGTAAAATTTTGGGGAAATACTTTAAGATTAATTTTGCACAGCTGCCAAAAAATATATTTTTTTATATAATGTCAAGAATAACAGTGAAGATTTTCATTCATTTAAAATAGCATTGAAATTTTTCTAAATAAGTCACTTACACATGTGAAGGGCATTTTTTAAAGCATAAAATCAAAAACCCTGCTTGGTCAGATTCCTGATCTACCATAGGAAGTATTATAGGAGGTACACCTGTCAACCCCAGAGGCTGAGTGCATGCCCCTCTGAGTTGATTGGTACACATTACTTGAGTAACATTTTAACTGATTGAGACTTTCCCAATCAGTGCTGTTTATTTGCAGTTCAATTCAATTAATAAGCATGAGTCAAATCAAGTACTGGTGATCTAAGACTAATGTCAATGTATTATCAGTGCAAATCTTTGGGTTCTTAAAAATTTTATACAATAGCCCATTCTCAACTAATTTTACCTAATTTCTTAAACTTTTTTTCTTTGTCCATGAGTTTGTGCATGTCACATTTTTCATGATTAATGTGCTGATGTTCATGCCAACTCTATGCTGTCTGTAGTTCCTAAGGAGGTATTAATACCCCTAGAACAAAGAAAAGCTAAAACTAAAAATCCAAATTTGTAGAGTTGTATTCTGAGCTGGAAGCCTCAATGAGTTAATTACATAATGCCTACCATCAGCAGTGGTTTTAAAATCCAATATTCAGGTATGTTACATGAAATAAATAGCATCCTTTATTTATCAGTTGTTTCATCAGTCTAAATTTATGTGAGCCTGTACACATACACCCACACATGTAAGCACACATAGGTTCCATATCATAAAATTTATTGAAAAAATTTTTTTCATATAAAATCTATTTTAACAAATTGTGAAGCATTCTTGGAGAATAAAATATGTAACTATAAAGACCCAGCTAAGCCATGCTGCTGCAAGATGTAAGGATCAAAAAAAAAAATAGAGCCATTTGTGCTGCACAAATTTAAACTTTTTAGTTTAGTTGGCAAAGAAGTTTATTAGGTTAGAAATCAGTTCCTTAAATTACAGTCTTTGCTGAAGTGCAGTGTGTTTAAAGAAACTTTATCTGAATTAGGGGGTCAAATATTACAGTTTTCTGAAAAAGACCCTAGACACTTATGAGACAGTGTGAGCTAATTCTGTTTCCCTGGGTGAGGCCTCACTGTGGGGATACAATGCACCACTTTGGCTGAAATGCTGTTTCCAATAAATATGGAAATTATGACTTCCAATGCTGTGGCCTGGTATGAAATCTCATGGGAAATAACTTGAAACTATGTGATAGGTTTGAAATTAATTCCTTCTACACTCCCTGAAATAACCAACCTATATTTACAAGATGTACCACTATTTTGTGGCCATCCAGAAAGATGAGTAAATGTAGGCTTATTTTGTAGAATGAAGCCATGGCGATAAAAATCTCCTAGACCATCTGTCCCCATTAGAGTATGACTTGAATAAAGCAGGCTATGATTTTATGAGTTGGACAAAGTGGCCTATGCTTCTGTAAGTTAAAGGATCGCTCTCTGACCCTTTTCCCTGTTTTTCCATTGGCGCTCTCTGGTGATTGTTCGCGGAGAATTATGATTGGCATTTTTCTCTTTGCCAGATGAGTACTGTTTTGCAATGATGGGTTTGAAGCTAAACCCGCATTCTCAACCTTGTGACATCCTGGCAGGACAGAGGTGGAATGTGCCTGCTGTTTTCGAATTTATTTGTTGAGGCAACGTTAGACTCATTACACTGCAGATACTGGGGGAGGCTGTTACTAAGAGTGCGGAGAAACAGGAGATGAAAGAACATTTTGGAAATCTTTGCTGATAAAGCAGAGACACTCAGTGAGCATTTGTAATGCTGTTCTTAAAAGACTAAAATTCAAATGTGGCAGGTGCCCCCTGAAGCCAGAAGAACCCAATCTATATGTGCTCTGAATTTCCCCGCCACTGTGTCAGGGTCTGAGAACAGCAAAAGCCCTGGGCTCTGTGGGCTGCGGAGCTTGGGGGGCGGAGGCTTGTGCACGTGCTGATGTTCTTTTTCCCCTTGAGGGACCAGTATTGGCAAGTATCCCCCTTAACCTTCTGTATCATTGTGGCAGATTGTCTGTTCTCTTTAAATCATGCTTCAGCAGTTGAAAGGGACATAAGAGATCAACCCTGCTTTGTTCATTTCTAACCAAAGGGGAAGGAACTTTGTAGAGTTTTAGTAGATTAATAAAACAAACACTTATGTGCAATATTCTGAGTCCTTAGGAAGTTGGTTCTGAGTAAATTTAAGGTGAGAATATCGTGCCAGGGCTGGAGTTCTGTGAGAGCTGAGGGGCTGTAGGCTGAGTCCACCATCCCTCTGTGGCCACGGCTCCCAGGGACCACCATTAGAAAGCTCACGTGCTCCCCGTAAAGTTAGATCCAAACCATAGTTTTTTCCCTCTGCCCTTTTTTTCCAGTCTTCCCACTTTGGCACCAAGACCATGATGAAACGATGACTGAGTTCGGCCTGGGCAGGTCCCAGGCAGGTCCCAGGCAGACGTCCAGGCCCCTTGGCCTGGAAGACACTCCTGACTGTCAGGTCTTCCCTGTGTTTGAAGTAGATGGGCCTGCAGGTAGTCTTCCCTAGAGAACTGGGGGAAACCTGTAGTAGGAACTTTGGGTCTGGCTGAGGTCTTTCCTATTGGTTGGGCTGAGCACACTTGTGTGTCTGTTGCCTCAGTTAAGGGGGGATGAGAGGCTCTGCGTCCCACACCCCTTTTGCCCAGCCAACCCCCACTTTGTGGGTGTGTCTAAGACCAGCCTCCCTCCTTTCTGCCTCCTCGTGAAAGCCAGATCTGCTGAACTGCCCAACATCAGCACAGCTGTACCCAGCCAGCAGATGGGGGACAGGACTGACAGCCCTAAACTGTGGGATGAAGCCAGTCCTATCATGCAAGCCCTCTCCCTGTGGGAGACTGACCTGGGCACAGAAGGGTGAGAGAGACTGCACACCCTGAGGATCAGCGCGATTTATCTCATTATCTTACAGTGGTTTGCTTGTTACCATGCCTACTTTTCAAAAGACTGTGTTGAAGGATGCTGGAATTTTCAGAACACCCATTTGGGAGTATGATTATCTCCTTGATTTGTTGAATAAGTAGGAATGTCATGATATAGGATAATTTTTACTAAGAGACTATTTGGGATAAGACCCTTAGAACAAAAATTTGTGGGGCTCAAGATTTTCCAGAGGCGGCCATATGGACTGTTTGGATGAGAAAACCAAGGTCCTGGGAGGTTCAGTGATGATGCTTGAAGTTAAAGAGCAAGTTTCTGTGGAGCCTGGGCACCCTGAGCTCACGATCTGCCTGCTATGCCACAGCCACCGTCCCACAGTTCCATAGAACGGTTGCTAACTAAATTTTAAATGCAAAATTTCACCTTTAAAAAGATTCTGTCATTTGAAATAGGATGTGATGTAATGCTACCAATACTAATAGGAGACTCTTTTATAGTGTTTGCTGCGTGTCACTATTGCTTGCACGACCCTGGGCGTGCTTCCCAGTGCTCATGACCTGTCATCAGCCCGTTCGATGTTAACCCTTCTTGATGCCTCTTAGTAAAGCAAACCTCTGTGCCTCTCTCTCAAATGTCAGGCAACTCAAAGGGTCTAGGTCAGACCTTTCCTCATTCAATCATTTGGTTTCCGTTGTAGGAATGAGGACCTACATGACTCCACTGGCTGCTGTCACAGCTAGGTGGGGGCTGTGCCCCCGGGGAGTCCAGCGCAGTGACGGCCCGGCTGCTTCCCTGTTGGCAGATCACATTTTCTGAGTATTGCAGGAGGGCCTCCCCTGACTGCCGGCTACGTTCTGCATATTGCCCTGGGTCCTGCAGCTCCCTTGTTGTCTTTTGCCCTGGATTGAGGTCAGAGTGAACATTATGCCTTCCCACTCCAGCATGCACACACAGTTGCAAAGCTGGAGCTCCTGCCTTTGCTGCCTTATCTTGCTGTGAGTAGCTGACAGGATCCAACAAAATCCTAATACATGTCTGTTTTACTGATATTGTATGATTTTAAGCACTTTCTCACTTCTCAAACATGGCAATTATAGCAAGTATGTGAACTGAACATATATTTCTACATTTAAGGAAGAGTAGAAGATATCCTTCCAGCCCATTTATCTTTGTCAAAAGACCAAAACATATCATATATTCACTCCTTTTGCTTTGTGGTCTTTCCTAAGTTTCTTTACCAGGAGCATCACTGGAAGTGGAGCTGTTAATTCAGTTGTGACTGTTTTTTATAACGGACATTTGTTCAAACAAAGAAATGCTTATCAGTAGAAATGATAACTGTGATAAATTGCCTTAGCTTTCATGCTTACCTACGATTTTCTGGTAGCACTAAATCCCAGTTTTAAGTCCAAAAAAAAAAAATGAAGCTGAATAGTCTTTCCCAGCAGAGCTTCTATTTCCCACTGATAATTTATAGAGTTTTTCTCTTGCACCACTTCTTGAACTCTATCCTTTTTCATCACGTCACAGGTATTAATTCCCTATTTTTCCACCATTGTCTACCTTTATTTCCACCCAGATTTCTGCCTTTCTATAGTCTTTAATGCTTTATTTCACTCCTTTCTCTCTCTCTGCTCCTGGTCTTCAGAGGAGCTGCCATAGACATATTTCCCTGTTTTCCACACAAATACACATTAAATGGGTTTTGGACCTTGGGAAAATTTGGGCCCTGGAGAACCACCATGCTTGAGTGGCAGATACACCCACCATGTCATAGAAAGTGTTCTAAGGGTTGTGTTTCTCCACGTACACCTTTTGTGTTTATGATATCTTTTGTCCATTAGCATTGTTATGTTTTGGACTTTACTTTTACTTACGAAAGAACGTGTTTATAATATCATCTCCCTGATGCAGCCTCTCCCAATTTTCCACTTAATACCAGTGGTGACACAGAAAAAGGTAAAAATGTAATACCAGTGGAAAATAAGACTGATAGCCTTTGGCAGGATTCCTAGAGAAATTTCTACTGATTAGAAGGCTGATGGAGCCAAATTGAGATTAAAAAAATCATTGGTCAACATTGGAGTTCTGTACCAGTCAGAAAGCCTGAGTAGCTCTCTTTTGTGGGCTGTGTGCTTTTTGACACGTTCAAATATTGTATCAGATTGTCTATTTTACACTAACTTTTTATATGTCTTCACAGACAGCAACTCCCTGTTTAGTGGGTGATAACGGAGGGGAAGAATAAAATCTGCACCAAATGGTAAAGTCCTCTCCCCTCTATAACACACCCTCAGACTGAGTAAGGAGGCAGGAGGAGCTCATCTAGAGGAGCATGGATCGTACTCTATTTGATAGGGTTTGGGGGTAGAAATATGCAATGACAGGGAAAAAAATAATCTCACCCCAGTCACTTAGGGTAGTCTAGGATAAATGCCAGCTAAACACCATAAGTGTCCAGACCAACTTACACCACAGGGTACAGCCCAGAAGGGGATTCAGAAACTACCACCCAAGGTGTGTTGTCAGCCAGAAGTCACACATGTTATCTGTTGGCCAACTCCAAGTCTGGATAACTCTCTCCTAGTTCAAGAGTTAACAAACACAAACACAGCCAAAATGGTGGTCCAGAAAAAGGTGATGTTAGCAATGAGTGGGTGTTGCTTTTAAATATTTATTTAAAATGTACAAGTCGTATATGAACACAAGCTTCTAGTGAGTAAGTAGAATAAAATAATATAGAAATACTTAGATTAAAAATTATAATCTTTCTTTTTACTCTCTAATCTCACTTCTCCATAAATAAATACAATTAAATTTTAGCATTTGTCCTTCTAAATATTTTTTATGCATATATGCACTACCTGACTACCCACATACACATAAACAGAATATAAATAGCATTATGTTGGTCATATTGCTCTAAAACTTATTTTTTAATTTAGTAATGTACCTTAGATTTTGTTCTATACTATTGCATCTAGATCTACTTCATTCTTTTAATACATGTACAAGATTTCATTTATCATTCCCCTACAGGGGGACTTTTATGTGTATTTCCAATATGGGATTATTACAAACAATGGTACAATGAACTGCCTTGTATCTTTGTGTACATGTGTAAGAATGTCTGTGGGACAGATTCCTTTAAGGGGAATTGTTGGGTCAAATGGTGCATACATTTTGCAATTCGATAGATGCTGACAATTTCCTTTAAAATAACTACCGATTTCCTTTCTCATCAGTGTCTATGAAAATGCCCATTCCCCCCATGTTTATACCAACACTGGACATTATCAAATTTCTCATTTTTTTAATCTACTTGTTAGATAGCAGACAACTCACAATGCTATGAGTAGAGTAAAACTGCATGCCTTTTTATATGTTTACTTGTATAAGCATCTTTAATAACCATAAAATTTAAAACTTATGTTTAAAATAAAAGCAAATTTTTATTTGAAATTTGAATTATTGTTTCTAAAATTCATTTAGAAGAGTGAATGAATGGACTGGTTAAAATTTTGAGGAAAAGAAAAAGTAAACAGTAGCGGATGAAAGAAAAACTTATCTTACAAGATATTCAGTACACCCCCAGTAAACAGTCTAAGAATCAACAGACAACACAATGATAAAGCCTGAAGGACTATGAAACACCCCACATATGAAATAATTTAGTACATGATAAAAATGGTCTCAAAACCAATGAAGAATCAAGTGATGTCTGAAAAATGGTATTTTATTTTTTTAAATCAGAAAAAACTAAATTAAAATAACAATACAATAGTAAAACCATAATAAAACTAAAAGAGGAAAATATAGCTTAGTATATAGCTGTGATTTTGGACTTGGGGAAGGTGTACTAACTATACAAAAGAAAAAATGCTTAAGTAAAAAAGACATCTGTGTATTCAATTTAAATATTTCTGAACAGTAAACAAGAAATGCATCAAGTACAAAGTCAAATGGCACTGAAAACTGGGGAAAATATTTGCAACAAATATGACACACAAGGCTAATATAAATACTTAAACGAATTTTCAAATCCATAAGAAAAAACCTAACACCTTAATAGAAAAATGGACAAAGAACATGAATAAATAAAATGTAAATCATACAGTGAACAACTGATTGAAATTGGGTGTTTCAAAGTAACTTGACATATGAATACCTCTTTTATGTAAAGACACTGCTGTTCACCTTGATGACAATGAAAACATTTTTTTTTAATTTAATTTTTTAAATTATTTATTTTTGATTGTAGGTGACAAGCAATACTATATTGATTCCAGGTATACAGCAGTTATTTGACAATTATATATATTATGAATTGCTCAACACATTAAATGTAATTACTATCTGTCACTATACAAAGTTATAATATTATTGGCTATATTCTCCATGTTGTATTTTTCATCCCTGTGACTTACTTATTTTAAAATTGGAAGTTTGTACTTCCTTATCCCCTTTTTTGCCCACTCCCCATCTCTTCTCCTATAACAACTATCATTTAGTTTTCTGTATTTATGAGTCTATTTCTATTTTTTTTGTTCATTAGTTTTGTTTTTTAGATTCCACATATAAGTGAAATCATTTGGTATTTGTCTTTTTCTGTCTTATTTCACTTAGCATAATATGACTTCAGTCTATCCATGTTGTCAGATGACAAGATTTCATTATTTTTTAATGGCCAAGTAATATGCCACTATACACACACACACACACATATATATATATTCTTTATCCATTGAGCTGTCAATGGGCACTTAGGCTGCTTCCATATCTTGGCTATTGTAAATAATGCTGTGATAAACACGGGTGCATATATCTTTTTGAATTATGTTTTTATTTTCTTCAGGTAAATACCCGGAAGAGGAATTATTGTATTGTATGTTATTTCTGTATTTAGTTTTTTGAGGAACCTCCATACTGTCTTCCATACAGGCAGCACCAATTTACATTTTCACTAATAGTGCATGAGGGTTCCCTTTTTTTCACGTCCTTGCTAACGTTACTTCTTCTCTTTCTGATACTAGCCATTCTGACTGACATGAGGAGGTATCTCATTGTGGTTTTGATTTGCTTTCCCCTGACGATTATTGATGCTGAGCACCTTTTCTTGTGTCTATTGGCCATCTGTATGTCTTCTTTGGAAAAATATCTCTTCAGGTCCCTGATCATTTTTTAAATAGGATTATTTGTTTCTTTGGTACTGAGTTGCATGGGTTCTTTAAATATTTTGGATATTAACCCCTTATCAGATATATCACTTGCAGCTGTCTTCTCCCATTCAGTAGGTTGCCTTTTCATTTTGTTGATGGTTTACTTTGCCGTGAAGAAGCTTTTAAGTATGATGTAGTCTCAATTGCTTATTTTTTGCTTTTGTTTCCTTTGCCTGAGGAAAACGTCCAGAAAAATACTGCTATGTCTGATGTCCAAAAGATTACTACCTATGTTTTATTTTAGGAGTTTTATGGTTTCAGATCTTATATTTGAGTCTTTAATCCATTTTGAATTTATTTTTCATGTATTGTGTAAGAAAGTGGTCCAGTTTCATTCTTTTGCATGTAGCTGTCCAGTTTTCCCAACACCATTTATTGAAAAGACTGTCTTTCCCCATTGCATATTCCTGCCTCCTTCTTCATAGGTTAATTGACCATATAAGTGTAGGTTTATTTCTCATCTTTCTATTCTTTTTCATTGATCTATGTGTCCATTTTTGTGCCAATACCATACTATTTTGATTACTATAGTTTTGTAGTAAAATGTGAAAACTGGGATTGTTTTATCTAGAGCTTTAGTCTTCTTTCTCAAGATTGCTTTGACTATTTAGAGTGTTTTGTACTTCCATATAAATTTTAGGATTATTTATTCTAACTCTGTGAAAAATATTCTTCATATTTTGATAGGGATTGCATTGAATCTATAGATTGCATTGGGTAATATGGTCATTTTAACAATATTAATTCTTCCAATCCATGAGCATGGTGTATCTTTCCAATTGCTTCTAATTTCTTTCACCAATGTCTTCTAGTTTTCAGAGCATAGGTCTTTTACCTCCTTGATGAAAGTTATCCTTACATATCTTATTCCTTTTGGTGTAGTTATAAGTAGGATTGTTTTCTTAATTTCTCATTCTACTACTTTTTGTATAGAAATGCAACAGATTACTATATATTAATTTTATATTCTACAACTTCACTGAATTTCTTTATTGGTTCTAACAGTTTTTTGGTGGAGTCTTCAGGGATGTCTAGTATAGACAAATAGTGACAATTTTACTTCCTCCTTACCAACTAGAATGCCTTTTATTTCTTTAAAAAAATTTTTTTTAATTTTGCAATTATTAATATACAATTACAAGAGCAACATTATGGTTACTAGACTCCCCCTATTATCAAGTCCCCACCACATACCCCATTGCAGTCATTGTCCATCAGCGTAGTAAGATGTTACAGAATCACTACTTGTCTTCTCTGTGTTATACTGCCTTTCCCATATACCCCCACCCCACCACCACCTTGCTACATTATGCGTGCTAATTGTAATAGCCCTTTTTTCCCCCTCATCCCTCCCTTCCCACCGTTCTTCCCCAGTCCTTTTCCCTTTGGTAACTGTTAGTCCATTCTTGGGTTCTGTGAGTCTGCTGCTGTTTTTTTTAATATAATTTATTTTATTATCATTAATCTACAATTACATGTGCAATATTATGGTTATTAAACTACCCCTTCATCAGGTCCCCCCCACCAACCCCATTACAGTCACTGTCCATCATCTGCTGCAGTTTTGTTCCTTCAGGTTTTTTCTTTGTTCTTATACTCCACAGATGAGTGAAATCATTTGATACTTGTCTTTCTCTGCCTAGCTTATTTCACTGAACATAATACCCACTAGCTCCATCCATGTTGTTGCCAGTGGTAGGATTTGTTTTTTTCTTATGGCTGAATAATATTCCATTGTGTATATGTACCACATCTTCTTTATCCATTCATCTACTGATGGACACTTAGGTTGCTTCCATTTCTTGGCTATTGTAAATAGTGCCGTGATAAACATAGGGGTGCATATGTCTTTTTCAAACTGGGCTGCTGCATTCTTAGGGTAAATCCTAGGAGTGGAATTCCTGGGTCAAATGGCATTTCTATTTTGAGTTTTTTGAGGAACTTCCATACTGCTTTCCACAATGGTTGTACTAATTTACATTCCCACCAGCCGTGTAGGAGGGTTTCCCTTTCTCCACATCCTTGCCAACATTTCTTGTTGTTTGTCTTTTGGATGGCTGTCCTCCTAACTGGTGTGAGGTGATATCTCATTGTGGTTCTAATTTGCATTTCTCTGATGACTAGTGATATGGAGCATCTTTTCATGTGCCTGTTGGCCATCTGAATTTCTTCTTTGGAGAAGTGTCTGTTCAGCTCCTCTGCCCATTTTTTAATTGGCTTATTTGCTTTTTGTTTGTTGAGGTGCGTGAGCTCTTTATATAATTTGGATGTCAACTCCTTATTGGATATGTCATTTATGAATATATATTGTCTTGATTACTGTAGCTTTGTAGTAGAGCTTGAAGTCAGGGAGTGTAATTCCCCCTGCTTTATTCTTTCTTCTCAGGATTGCTTTGGTTATTCAGGGTCTTTTTTGGTTTGATATGAATTTTAGAACTATTTGCTGTAGTTCATTGAAGTATGCTGTTGGTATTTTGAAAGGGATTGCATTGAATCTGTAGATTGCTTTAGGCAGGATGGCCATTTTGACAATATTAATTCTTCCTAGCCAAGAGCATGGTATGAATTTCCATTTATTGGTGTCCTCTTTAATTTCTCTTATGAGTGTCTTGTAGTTTTCAGGGTATAGGTCTTCACTTCCTTGGTTAGGTTTAATCCTAGGTATTTTCTTCGTTTGGATGCTGTTGTGAATGGAATTGTTTTCCTGATTTCTCTTCCTACTAGTTCATCATTAGTGTATAGGAATGCAACATATTTCTGTGTATTAATTTTGTATCCTGCAACTTTGCTGAATTCAGATATTAGATCTAGTAGTTTTGGAGTGGATTCTTTAGGGTTTTTTCTGTACTATATCGTGTCATCTGCAAACAGGGACAGTTTCAGTTCTTCCTTGTGAATCTGGATGCCTTTTATTTCTTTGTGTTGTCTGATTGCCATGGCTAGGACCTTCAGAACTATGTTGAATAAAAGTGGGGAGAGTGGGCATCCTTGTCTTGTTCCCGATCTTAAAGGAAAAGGTTTCAGCGTCTCACTGTTAAGTATAATGTTGTCTGTGGGTTTGTCTTATATGGCCTTTATTTTATTCAGGTACTTGACCTCTATAACCATTTTGTTGAGAGTTTTTATCATGAATGGATGTTGAATTTTGTCAATGCTTTTTCAGCATCTATGGAGTTGATCATGTGGTTTTTGTCCTTTTTTTTGACATAGTGGATAATGTTGATGGATTTTCGAATGTTGTACCATCCTTGCATCCCTGGGATGAATCCCACTTGATCATGATGAATGATCTTTTTGATGTATTTTTGAATTCGGTTTGCTAATATTTTGTTGAGTACTTTTGCATCTATGTTCATCAGGGATATTGGTCTGTAATTTTCTTTTTTGTGGTGTCTTTGCCTGGTTTTGGTATTAGAGTGATGTTGGCCTTGTAGAATGAGTTTGGGAGTATTCCCTCCTCTTCTACTTTTTGGAAAACTTTAAGGAGGATGGATATTAGGTCTTCACTAAATGTTTGATAAAATTCAGCAGTGAAACCATCTCGTCCAGGAGTTTCGTTCTTAGGTAGTGTTTTGATTTCCAATTCAATTTCTTTGCTGGTAATTGGTCTATTCAGATTTTCCG
The DNA here is from genome assembly GCA_032199065.1 of Smutsia gigantea. Taxonomy (NCBI): domain Eukaryota; kingdom Metazoa; phylum Chordata; class Mammalia; order Pholidota; family Manidae; genus Smutsia; species Smutsia gigantea. The sequence continues at coordinate 688,721 of JAVSCE010003378.1, read as the reverse complement.
TTTCTTCCTGGGTCAGTCTTGGAAGATTGTATTTTTGTAGAAAGTTGTCCATTTCTTATAGGTTATCCAGCTTGTTAGCATATAATTTTTCATAGCGTTCTCTCATAATTCTTTGTATTTCTGTGGTTTGTGGTGTCCGTAGTGATTTTTCCTTTCTCATTTCTGATTCTGTTTATGTGTGTAGACTCTCTTTTTTTCTTGATAAGTGTGGCTAGGGGTTATCTATTTTATTTATTTTCTCAAAGAACCAGCTTCTTTCATCAAGTCTTTCTATTGTTTTATTCTTCTCAATTTTATTTATTTCTGCTTTAATCTTTATTATGTCCTTCCTTCTACTGAATTTGGGCCTCATTTGTTCTTCCTTTTTTATTTTCAGTAATTGTGAGTTTAGACTGTTCATTTGGGATTGTTCTTTCCTGAGGTAGGCCTGTATTTCAATATATTTCCCTCTTAGCACGGTCTTTGCTGCATCCCACAGATTTTGTGGTGTTGAATTATTGTTGTCATTTGTCTCCACATATTGCTTGATCTCTGTTTTTATTTGGTCATTGATCCATTGATTGTTTAGGAGCATGTTATTAAGGCTCCATGTGTTTGTGGGCTTTTTCATTTTCTTTGCATAATTTATTTCTAGTTTCATACCTTTGTCATGTGAGAAGCTGGTTGGTACAATTTCAATCTTTTTGAATTTACTGAGGTTCTTTTTGTGGCCTAATATATGATCAATTCTTGAAAATGTTCCGTGTGCACTTGAGAAGAATGTGTATCCTGTTTCTTTTGAATGGAGTGTTCTGTAGATGTCCATTAGGTCCATCTGTTCTATTATGTTGTTGAGTGCCTCTGTCTCTTTACTTATTTTCTGTCTGGTTGATCTGTCCTTTGACTGAGCGGTGTGTTGAAGTCTCCTGAAATGAATGCATCGCTTTCTATTTCCCCCTTTAAATCTGTTAGTATTTGTTTCACATATGTAGGTGATCCTGTGTTGGGTGCATAGATATCTATAATAGTTATATCCTCTTGTTGGACTGACTCCTTTATCATTACGTAATGTCCTTCTTTGTCTCTTGTGACTTTCTTTGTTTGGAAGTCTATTTTGTCTGATACAAGTACTGCTACTCCTGCTTTTTTCTCACTCTTAGTTGCATGAAATATCTTTTTCCATCCCTTCACTTTCAGTCTGTGTATGTCTTTGCGTTTTAAGTGAGTCTCTTGTAGGCAGCATATAGATGGGTCTTGTTTTTTTATCCATTCAGTAACTCTATGTCTTTTGATTGGTGCATTCAGACCATTTACATTTAGGGTGATTATCGTTAAGTATGTACTTATTGGCATTGCAGGCTTTAGATTCGTGATTACCAAAGCTTCAAAGGCAATTCCCTTACTATCTAGCAGTCTTAATTTAAGTTACTTTGTATATTATTACAAACACAACCTAAAGGTTCTTTTTTTTTTCTCCTCCTTTTTCTTCCTCCTCCATTCTTTGTATGTTATGAATCATATTCTGTACTCTTTGTCTTCCTTTGGGTGACATCTTTTTAGCCTTAGGAATACTTCCATATATAGGAGTCCCTCCAAAATGCACAGTAGAGGTGGTTTGTGGGAGGTAAATTCTCTCAGCTTTTGGTTATCTGTAAATTATTTAATCCCTCCTTCAAATTTAAATGATAACCTTGCCGGGTAACATATTCTTGCTTCAAGGCCCTCCTGCTTCATTGCATTTAATGTGTCATGCCACTCCTTTCTGGCCTGTAAGGTTTCCGTTGAGAAGTCTGATGATAGCCTGATGGGTTTTATTTTGTATGTAATGTTTTTTCTCTCTCTAGCTGCTTTTAAAATTCTGTCTTTATCCTTGATCTTTGCCTTTTTAATTATTACATGTCTTGATGTTGTCTTCCTTGCGTCCCTTGTGTTGGGAGATCTGTGCACCTCCATGGCTTGAGAGACTATCTCTTTCCCCATATTTGGGAAGTTTTCAGCAATTACCTCCTCAATGACACTTTCTATCCCTTTTTCTTTCTCTTCTTCTTCTGAGCCGTATAATGCAAATATTGTTGCATTTGGATTGGTCACACAGTTCTCTCAATATTCTTTCAGTCTTAGAGATTCTTTTTTCTTTCTTGCCTCAGCTTCTTTGTATTCCTTTTCTGTAATTTCTATTCCATTTACTGTCTCTTCTACTACATCTAATCTGCTTTTAAATCCCTCCATTGTATGTTGATTTCAGATATTGAATTTCTTAATGATTGAATCTCCAAATTAAATTCGTTCCTGAGTTCTTGAATATTTTTCTGTACCTCCATAAGCATGTTTATGATTTTTATTTTGAACTCTCTTTCTGGAAGATTGGTGAGTTCGGTTTCATTTGGCCCTCTTTCTGGGGTTTGTGAGATTTTCATCTGAACCATGTTCTTTTGTTGTTTCATATTTCTGTGTGGTGCCCACTAGTGCTCAGAAACTCCAGTCTCTGGAGCTGCTCAGCCCCTAGAGCGAGGTTGGGGGTCATTGGGGAGTGGAGCTTGTGCCTGGGGGGAAGGAAAGATCTGTTTCCTGATTCCCGTCTGCCATGCTTGTCTCCAGTGTCAGAGCCAGTGGGCCAAGCACACACGTGTAAACCTCTGTGCTTTACATTTCTAGCTGTTGTCGACTGGGCCTCTTTCTGGCTGGCCTGACACCTGCGCAGTGACTGCTGGTTTGCAAGCAGGTGCCTGGAGGCCAGTAGGAAGGTTTGGCAGTCTGTGTGTCACAGTGTGGGTTCTCGGAGCTGAGTAGGCAGTCAGGGGAATGGAGCACCTGAAGCTCCTCAAAGTTCCCAACCTGCTGGGCAGAGTGCGCCCAGACAGCCTTGTCCAGCTCTCCCTTCTCCCGCACAGCAGGCTCCATGCAAACCCCGCCCCTTCAGCAGTCCTCCAGCTGCTAGGAAGCCTCTCAGACTGCCTGCCTTTCCTGTGACACAGAGCGGCTGTGTGTGGATCCTGTCCTCCACAAATGGCCGGAATGTCAATTTCTCAAGCCCTCCACCTGTCTGAACTCCCCAATGTCCACAGCACCGCACACTCTAGGATTCTGCTCACAAAGCAGATCTCCAGGGCTAGGTGTTCAGCAATCCCAGTGTTCCACCCCCTCCCCCTCTCCACTTCTCCTCCTCCTGCCGGTGAGCTGAGGTGGGGGAGGGGCCTGGGTCCCGCCAGGTTAGGGCTTTCCTACGTTACCCTTTTTCGTGAGGTCTGCTCTGTTGGTGAGGTCTGTTTTCAGTCTGGTTTAGCCTTCTTTCTTGTTGCTGTTTTAAGATTAGTTGTATTAATTAACTATATTTTTGTACATTTTGTGGTTTTGGGAGGAGCTCTCCATCTCACCTCTCAGGCTGCCATCTTCCAAGTCCGCCTTTTATTTCTTATTCTTATCTGATTGCTGTGGCTAGGGTTTCCAGTACTATGTTAAATAACAGTGGTGAGAGTACACATACTTATCTATGGATTTATCATATATGGCCTTTAATGTGTTGAGGTATATTCTGTCTTAACCTACTTTATTGAGAGTTTTTATCATGAACAGATGTTGAATTTTGTCAAATTCTTTTTCTTCATCTATTGAGACTGTCATAAGATTTTTATCCTTCATTTTGTTAATGTGGTATATCATGGTGAGAGATTTGTGGTTACTGCACCACCCTTGTATCCCTGGAATAAATCTCACTTGATCATGGTAAATGATTCTTATAATGTATTATTGAATTTGGTTTGCTAATATTTTGTTGACAATTTTTGCATCTATGTTCACCAGGGATATTGGCCTATAATTTTCTTTTATTGTAGTATCTTTGTCTGGTTTTAGTATCAGGGTAATGCTGGCTTCATAGAATGAATCTGGAAGATTTTTTTCCTTCCTGTGGTATTTTTTGGGGCAGTTTGAGAAGCATAATATGACATGTTTTAAATGTCATATTAGAAGGTAGTATATGACAAGCCACAATTTTACAATAACTTACAAGATCTAGTAAGTAAAAGAAGACAGTTTCAAATGTACCTTGTTCAGAGGAAAATGCAGAGATACAGCATTACACACACATAGTGTGATGAAACTATGTAGTTTCTAAATTTAGCCAAAAGAAAAAGGGGAAAATGAGTAATAAAAGTTACTTACATATAGATATTGTGCTCCTGATTTTGTTAAGATACCATTTCCTTATAGTATGGAAACTCTTATTTGTCTTGCAATAAATTAGAAGATAGTGCTTTCTGCAAAAAACCTTTCACACCTTTCTTCTGACTCACACTCTGTCTTGGTCCTTACTACTTCAGTGGTGGAAAGAGGCAGGGTACAAACCAGAGAAGTGAAAACTAATAACCCAGTTTCCCTTGCTCCTAGCAACTCTTCTGAAAAGCAGAGGAGACAAATACATCTTTTTTCAAGTTAGAGGAGTTTCAGGCTTGTGTAGCCACACTGCTGAACAGGGAATAAATACTCAAAAGAGAACCCCAACCGTGTGTTGCCAAAGCAATGCAGAATTTGCAGTTTTTTCACTGCTGTGCCCAAGAGTGAATTTGGCCTTTACCCACAGCATGTTTCCTATTCTAGGAGGGAGCCTTGTTCTGCCAGTAGTTACAATCCAGTAGTCCAAATTCTAGAAGTCTACCCTAAGAAAAAATAAATCTAATTTATGTAAAAATATATGCACTGCAGCATTGTTAAAAAATGGCAGAAATGTAGAAACATCCACAGTAGAAGAATGTTTAAATAAATTATGGCACCTCATAGGGTAGAATATTATTACAGCCATTAAAGGCTCATGTTTTTAAAAACCATTGAACCAAATGGGAAAACACATTATTATGTTAAGTGAATAAAGCATGGTTCAAAATGATATTTATAATATTATCCTATTTTATGAAAAGAAGGGAAAAAAAGTACATAGGAAGAAGATAGAATGGAATATTCCAAAGAAAATTTAACAGTAGTTCATAGCTAGATAATATTATGTGGAGTTACTTTTTATGTATTTTTTTCCACCAAATATTTTACTGTGAGCAAATATGTTATCAGAAGTTTGTATGTATGTAAACATACACCCTTATATATTACATTGAGACCCACAAGGAGTTAATCCTTTTATTTCATGTATATGTGTTTCTTGTAGAGAAAAACAAGAGCTTTAGCTTTTGAATAAAAAGAAAAAAAAAAGCAAAACCCATTTGGGAGACTATGTATTAATGGCAATGAACTTCAACTGGGCGAGGGTGTCTTACTTGTATTCCTGGTTTTAATGATAGGTCTTCCATATTTTATTGCCGCCTTATTATTCTTGGAATATCTGTTCACACTAGTGTTGAAAGTAGCATTTTAAGGACTGTGAGGCAAAAAAGTCTGGAAGATGAAGATGTGGTATAATCAAATGTTAGGGCTAAACAAGTGAAAATGGGTACTCATCTAACAAAATTGTTGTTTCCCATCCTTAATTTTCTCACATATGTTGATAACTTCTGTCTCTAAAAAGAAGCCACTTACAAAAGTTATCCACTTGAGCCTTATCTGAAAGATGGCAGTTCACATACACACATACTCTCTAAAAGCTGACAGAAATGGATAATAAGTATAATGTGTGTGGGAGGGAATAGTGAGAATAGAGACTATTTCCAGTATAATACCACAAATGTCAAGGATGTTTTGTCAAATACAGTCTGATTTCAAGTAAAGTAAAAGAAGACACCAGCAATTGCAATAATATTTCCCTTCTCAGGACTCCATGAAGTATTTATTTCAAATTAAATGAATAATTCAGCCTTCAAATTACATGAATAAGGGCTGGGTGGGAGGCAGATAAATGAAAGAAGGAGAGTATCTGCTTCTGATGGCAGTCATTACTTCTTTCCTACTATGTAAGGAAAAATGTCCTGTAAGAAATTCTTAATCTGACTCTAAAATGTCAGGCATGGAACCCCTATGGCCTGGCCATTAGAAGTGAGGACAAAAAAAAAAAGACGGTAGAGAGCAATTTCTGCAGTGAAAACCAATAGCAGAAAGCAAGCTCAACTCCGTGGAAGTATAAATTGGTACATTATCTATGGAAGTCAATAGCTAATAATCTAAATTTAAAAGGCAGACTTTTACTTCTGGGTAATTGGAGTAGATGTATTTTTTTTCCTATTCGTCTTACTGAGTATAACTAAAAAACCTGGACATCATGTGTAAGATACACAAGGTTCTGAAAGATGGAGACAAGGAAGCAGACTGGTTAAGGACATCAGGACCAGAGGAATGACCCAGTGGTAAATTCCCTGAATTTTCTTCTTGCCTCATATATCCCAAGACTTGATACTGAAGAAGCCAGCAACCTGGAAAGGCCAATGGCTACAGATGAAAACTTCCCAATGAAGTCCCCTCTTTCTATACAGAAAAGTAGGAAAGAGCATAGCAAGATGGGATGTTATTAGACAAAAAACTCTCTATTTCACCAAACTCCACAGAAGAGACTGGCCCTACTCCCACCCATGTGAGAAAGGACTGAGTGGGAAGTCTAGACATTTCCCCACCAGGGACTGTAACAATACTCTCTCTGAGATGGTATCAGAGACCAAGTAGATAGCCAGGACTTTCATCCGCACTGGCTAGTAATGAGTTACCCCTGTCCCCTTCCTTGCTGCAGTGTCAATGGAGATCACTTGGGGAGTCTGGACTTCCTCCTCCACTTGGCAAAAATTAGGCATCCCTCCCTGCTTCTGCTGGGACTGTGACAGAAGAGGCCTAGTGGAGACTTAAAATTTCCCAGTGGTAATGAAGCCACACTCAGTTCAGTGTCTTATGAGACCATATGGGGAGCTAGAACCCCCAAGACCATTCAGCAGTAATGAGAAACACCCACTGGAGCAATGGAGGGCAAGCAAAGAAGTTGGACTTCTTCTTTACTTGGCAATAATGAGGTAATATCTTCCTTTCCCCTGTAAGATTAGTATCAGGGAAAGCCAATTAAAACACAAGGTTTAAATAAGATCCAGAGTCTCAGAGCATAATACAAAAATATCCAGGTTTCATCTGAAAATTGCTTTTCATACCAAAAGCCATGAAGATCTCCACTGTTTGAAAAAAGACAATCAATAGACACCAACACTGAGATGACTTCAGAATTATCTGACAAGGATTTTACAGCAGCCATGATAAAAATGCTTCAACAAACAACTACAAACATTCTTGAAGTAAATTAAAAATTAGAAAGCACCAGCAAAGAAATAGAAAGTCTCAGCAAGGAAATATAAAACATGAAGAAGAGCCAAATGGAAATTTTCAAGCTGAAAATACAATAACTGGAAAAAAAATAGTTCAGTGGATGGACTCAAAAGCAGAATGTAGTAAACAGAGGAAAGAATCAATGAACTGAAGACAGAATGATAGAAACTAACCCAATCTGAGCAGCAGAGGATAAAATAGGATGAAAAGGAAAAAGATGAGCAGAGCCTCAAGGACTTGTGGGATTGTAACAGAAGAGCTACTATGCATGACACTGAAGTACCCAGAGGAAAGGAGAAAGAGGGCAATGATGAAAAAGTGCTTGAAGTTACATGGGGAAAAAGGTATAATGGCTGAAAACTTCCTAAATTTGGCAAGGACATAAAGTACACATGCAAGAAGCTCAGTAAATTCCAAGCAGAAGAAACATAAATAAATCCACACCAAGACACATTATAATTAAACTTCTGGAAACTATTTGCAAGGAAATTTTTGGAAAGCAGCAAGAAAAAGTGAGGCCTTATCTACTGGAGAAACACAATTAGAAGTATAACACAAAAAGGATAGAGATTTCTCATTAGAGACAATGGAAACCAGAAGAAAATGGCACAGTATTTTTCAAGTGCTGAAAGAAAAAGTTGTTAACTCATAATCCTAACCACAGTGAGAATGTCCTTCAGGAATGAGGGGCTATCAAAACATGCTGAGAACAATCTAGCAGGACTAGATTCTACTAGACCTTCCCTAAAAAAGTGGCTTGAGGAAATTATCTGAACAGAAGGGAAACAATAAAAAAGGGACTTTGGGAAATCAGTAATGAAGAAAGAACATGGGAAGCAAAAATATGGGTAAATACATTAGGCTTCCCTTCTCTCAAGTTTTTAAAATTATGTTTGTGGTTGAAACACAAAATTATAACATTGTCTGATGGAGGTTCTAAATGTAGTAGGCATATTTAATGCAATTGTATTTTAAATAGAGAAGGTAAAGGGTCATAAAAGTAGGTGAGGTCTCTACACCTCTCTTGAACTGATAAAATGATGCCAGTAGACTGTTATGTATATATGCAATACCTAGAGCAGCCACTAAAAATTACACACAGAGACACATTCAGAAACACTATAGATCAATTAAAATGGAATTTTAAAATACTTATCTAACCCACTTGAAACATAATAAAAATAAAACAGAGATATGAAGGTGGAATAGACAATAAAAAAATCAGATGGCAGATTTAAGCCCTAACATATCAATAGTTACATTAATAAAGATAGTCTAAAAACGTCAAGTAAGAGACAGAATTTGTCAGGATAGATTTTTAAAAAACCCATGAACCTATGATATCCTATCCATAAGAAAATCAATTCAAATATAACAACATAGGCACACTGAAAGTAAAAGAGTAGGAGAAAATATACCATGCGTACATTACTCAAAGGAACTCAAAGTTATATTAATATCAGATAATGTAGACAAAATTTTCAGTGATAGAACTGGACATTAACTGAAGATAAAAGGGTCAATTCATCAAGAAGACATAGTAATCCTAAATGTGGATGCAAACAGCTGAGTTACCAAATATGGAAAGTTTCAGCTGATACAACTGAAGAAATAGGTAAATCCACAACTGTAGGTAGGGACTCCAATAGCACTGTCTCCATGTTGATAGGACAAGTATACAGAAAATCAGCAAGAATATAGAAGGACTCAATCAACACGACCTAAATGACATTTATGAAACACTTCACCCATCAACAGCAGAATATGCATTCTTTTCAGATGCCCATGCAACATGACCACATTCATAGTCATAAGACAAATTTAATAAATTTAAAAGAATGGAAATCATATAGAATATGTTTTCTGATCCTAATAAAATTAAACTAGAAATCAATAACAGAAAGATAACAGCACAATCTCCTGTTTTGAAACTAAACAATAATCCATGGGTCAAATACAAAGTATCAAGAGGAAAAAAATACATTGAACTAAATGAAAATTACAATACAGCATAACAGAATTTGTGGCAGCAGCCAAGCAGTTTCGAGAGAGGAAGAAATTTATAGTACTAAATTCATATATTAAAAATGAGGGAAAGGCTTAAATCATTAATCTAAGTTGCCATATTAGAAAGCTAGAAAAGGAATAGCAAACTAAACTCAAAGCAAGCAGAAGAAAGGAAATAATAAAATAAAAGCAGAAATCAGTGAAACAGAACAGAAAAACAGTAGAGAAAATCAATGGAACAAAGAACTGGCTCTTTGAAAAAGATCAATAAAATTGACAAACCTCTAGCAAGACAGACAAAAAGAGAGACAGCACAAATTACTAATATCAGGAATGAAACAGCAGATATCACTACAGGCTTGCAGGCATCAAAATGAAATAAAGGTAGTGTTATAAACTTTACCTACATGAATTTGACAACTTAGGGTAGACCAATTTCTTGAAAAACACAAACTGCTACAACTTACCTAATATGATGTAGCTAATATGAATAGACCTGTAACTGTGGATTAATAATTTAAAAACTATCCCAAAAGAAATCTCCAGGCCCAGCTGGTTTTACTGGAGAGTTCTATTATACACTTAAATAATTATTAACACAAAATTTGCACAGTCTTTTCCAGAAAACAGAAGAAAAGAGAACTCTTCTCTGTTCATTGTATGAAGCTAGTATTACCCTGACGCCTAAGCCAGACAAAAATAGCCCCCCAAAATAAAACTATATACCAGTATTCTTCATTAATGGGAGGCAAAACTCCTTAGCAAAATGCAGGCATACATGACAGATACTGTGGGTTTGGTTCCAGATCACCACAATAAAGCAAAATATCAAAGCCAGTTAAAATGAATTTTTTGGTTTCCAAGTACATATAAACGTTATGTTTGCACTAGAGTATTGTCTGTTAAGTGTGCAATAGCATTATGTCTCCAAAAACAATGTACATACCTTGATTAAAAAATCCTTTATTGCTAAATAATGCTAACCATCATCTGAGCATTCAGCAAGTTGTAATCTTTTTGCCGTTGGAGGCTCTTGCCTCAATATTGATGGATGCTGACTGATAGTGGCTGCTGAAGGTTGGGTGGGTGTGGCAATTTCTTAAAATAAGAAAACAAGTGTGCTGCATCAATTGACTGCTCCTTTCATGGATGGTTTCTCTATAGCATGTGATGTTGCTTGATAGCATTTTACCCACAGTAGAAATTCTTTCAAAATTGGAGTCAGTCTTCTCAAACCCTGCTGCTGCTTTACCAACTAAGTTTATATTTGTCTAAATTCTTTGTTGTCATTTCAACAGTCTTCACAGCATCTTCACCAAGAGTAGGTTCCATCTCAAGAAACCACTTTCTTTGCTTCCCCTTAAGAAGTAGCTCCTCAGCCATTCAAGTTTTATCATGAGATTACGACATCTTCAGGCTCCACTTCTAATTCGAGTTCTTTTGCTATTTCACCACATCTGCAGTTAAGACATCTCCCCTGAAGTCTCAAAACCCTCTAAAGTCATCCAAGAGGATTGGAATCAACTTCTTCCAAGCTCCTGTTAATGTTGGCATTTTGACCTCTTCCCATGAACCACAAATATCCTTAATGACATGTAGAATGGTGAATCCTTTCCAGAGGCTTTCAATTGACTTTGCCCAGATCCATCAGAGGAATCACTATGCATGGCAGCCATAGCCTTACAAAATGTATTTCATAAATAATAAGATTTGCAATTTCCAATTATTCCTTGATTCATGGGCTGCAGAATGGGTGTTGTATTAGTAGGCCTGGAAGCAACATTAATCTCATGTATTTCCATTAGTGCTTTTGAGTGTCAGGTGCATTGTCAATGATCAGCAATATTTTGAAAGGAATCTTCTTTTCTGAGCAATGGGTCTCAACAGGGGGCTGCTCAGTAAGCATTTTTATATATTTCCTCCAGTTTTCTCCTCCTTCCCCCAATAGTAAATGGGCTTCCAAGTTAAAGTGGGAAGAAAATAGGACAGGAAGAGAGAAAAATACGAGTAAACCATACATTTGTTAAGCTTAATGGTGTTAAATTATAATATTGAAAGATATGAATCTTACTATTGCAAAGAGTTTCCCTTTCTTAAAATGAGAAGAATTTTTAGGTTATCCTTCAATTAAGTTATTTTCATTTATAGACTGAATGGGTGTGATGTAATTCTAAGTATTTCCTACTGTATTGAAAGAACCTAAGAAGTGTTGTATGTTCCAAACTTAAATAACAGTTTTCATAATTAATTAGGCCAGGGAGGGTTCAGGTTTTCTGGAGTTTTAAAGTTACATAATTTTTGAGTCTGTCTTTAAGGAAAAAGAACAGAATGTTGACTACAGTGTTAGGTGCTGGTCTTTGGCAGGGGTGTGTGGCAGTGAAGGACCATGGCACTTAAATTTCCTTCTCTTCGTGTTAAATTAATCTGTTGATACACACAGCTTTGTTTACTTGTGTCCTGTGCCCTCTTTTGGGGGGAGATTATTACTCAATATTACTGAGTTATGATAACACACCTACACCTAGTTGTTACAAACACAACTTAAACATGTCTTACAGAAACAGATTGATTAAAATACAAAGAAAAGTATGTACTTAAGTCTTACTGTGGAAGGTCATTGTGCTTTCTGAGGTTTTAAGGCCCTCTTTGTATAATAATGGAATTTATTTCTCTTAAAGAAAGTAAATCATTCAATAATATGAATTTAATATTTATTTATTTATTTTAGAAATAAACTTACACTTATGGAAACTACCTCCCCACCCCCCAGTACTAAAATCTAGCTTGAAAATATTATTCAGATCCTACACAGGGCTTCTCAAACTTTAATATACACTCAGCTCATCCATGGATCTTGTTAAAAAGTTCGGATTCAGTTGGCCTGGAGTTGAGTGTAGGATTCTGCATGCTGAGGAAGCTTCCATGTGATGCCTCAACTGCTGGTATGCAGAGCACACTTCGCATATGATGAGGCTTCACTCTGTTCTAGCCTATCCCCAGTCCCGTCATCAGAAGTGGGGAGGTACCTCCATGCTCTCCATATGCAACTTTAAGGGCACTATTTGTTCCAATCAAGGGGCTCTTAGGGCCGCTGATGAGTACATAACCAGCAGTGTAAGAGTAGACCCTGATTACATGACACAGGTGACAGAGCCGAATGCAGGGAGCGAGAGAAAGGGCGTAAGCATGAGAGAGCAAGCACAGGTGCTGAGAGAGAAACAACCTCTTCCTTCACCACTGTGGGAAGCATTCATGAGAAAACTAGGCAGGGAGACTGTTTTCATTGTTAGCCTGCAGTCAGCACAGGGGAGACAGTAAGTGTGAGGTTCTTGTGGGAATTTAAGAGTTTAGAAAAAGAGACTTAGAATTATTAAACTCTGGTCACACAGATGTGGCTGCTTCCATTTCAGGGTTTAGGGCATGCTGTGTGCAGTGACAACACTTCCAGCAGGCAGCCTGTCCCACTTGTGACCTCTTCTTCCAGGACTTACCATCCGAGCTGACTGTGCCCAGCATTTTTCCAGTTCGTCGTGCCATGGTAAAGAGCCCTTCTGCAGTGTTTCTGACGTTGCACTCATGCTGTGAGGCTGACTGTAGGATCTTGGTGGGGGCAGTGCCGGGGTTAGGGCTCTGGAGAGGCTGCTCTCCAATAAACACTCTTCCAGCCACAACAGAGATGGGACTTTCTTACTCTCAGAGTAAACTAAGAGAAGCATCAGATGCCCTGTTGTTTCTACTTTTTATTTTCTGCTTCCATAGGAGAGTTGATCTGTGGTTTTTTAAATTGTGTTAAAAAAAAATATGACATACTTCTTCTTAACAAATTTTTAAGTGCTCAGTACAGTATTTATTGTTAACTATATGCAATATTGTACAGCACATCTCTAGAATTTGTATCTTACAAAACTGAAATTCTATACCCATTGAAACTCCCTGTTTCCCCTACCTTTTACCCCTTGGCAATGACCAATCTACTTCCTGTTTCTTTGAGTTTGACTGCTTTAGATTCCTCCTGTAAGTGAAATTATGCAGTGTCTTTTCTTCGACTGGCTTATTACACTTAGCAAAATATACTCAGAGTTCATCCATGGTGTAGCATATGACAGAGTTTCCTTCTTTCTATGGCTAAATAATATTCCATTGTCTGTATATACAACATTTTATTTATTCACTCATCCATTGATGGACTTTAAGGTTGTTTCCACCTTTTGGCTATTGGGAATAATGCTGTAATGAACATGGAGTGCAGATATCTCTTTGAGATTCTGATTTCAGTTCTTTTGAAATGGTATTTCTTGGTCATGTGGTAGTTCTACTTTTAATCTTCTGTGGAACCTCCAAACTGTTTTCCTCAGTGGCTGCACCATTTTACATTGATTTACAAAACACTTGTTATTTTCTATTTGTTTTTTATAATGTGAAGTGTTGTACTTCATTGTGGTTTCTATTTCTATTTTATAGTGATTAGTGATGTCGAACATCTTTTTTATACCTGCTGGCCATTTGTATGTCTTCTTTGGAGACATGCCTATTCAAGTTTTTTACTCATTTTTAATCAAGTTATGTTGCTGTTGAACTGCAGGAATTCCTTACATATTTTGGATACTAACCTTTTATTAGATTTATGGCTTGCACATATCTTGCCCCATTCTGTAGGTTGCCTTGTCACTCTGTTGATTCATTTGTTTTGTGGAAGTTTTAATTTTGATGTAGTCCTACTTGTCTATTTTTGCATTTTGTTGCCTGTCCTTCTGGTATCATATCCAAAAAGTCATTGCCCAAATCAGTATTATGAAGTTTTCCCCATGCTTTCTTCTAGGAGTTTTTTTGTTCCCAGTTTTATGTTTAAATTTTTAATACTATTTTGAGTTCATTTTTTGTTAATGGTGTAAAATAGGAGTCCAGTTTAATTCTTTTGCATATGGACATCCAGTTTTCCCAGTACCATTTGTTGACGGATTCTCTCCATTGTGTAGTCTTGGCACCCTTGTCAAACATCATTTGACATATGCATGGGCCTATTTCTGGGCTGTTTATTCTGTTCCACTGGTCTGTATGTCTGTCTTTATGCCAGTACCAGCTATTTTGAGGCATCATGTATGTGTCTTAGTTACTTTGCCCTGTGAGAAGTCTTCCAATCCTGATGTCTTTCCATTTGTTTGTATCTTCTTTAATTTTTTTCAGCAATTTTTTGTACTTTTCGGTGTATAAATCTTTCACCACCTTGGTTAAATTAATTTCTAAGTATTTTATTCCTTTTGATGGTTTCATAGTGGGACTATTTTCCTAATTTCCTTTTTGGATTGTTTGTTGTTAGTGTATAGAAATGCAACTGGTTCTTGTATTTTGGTTTTGTATCCTGCAATTTTGCTGAATTAATTTATTTGTTCTAATAGTTTTTTTTATATGTGGCATCTTTAGGGTTTTTCTGAATATGTGATCACGTTATCTGTAAACAGAGATAATTTTACTTCTTCCTTTCAGATTTAGGTGCTGTTTATTTCTTCCTTAATTGCACTAATAGTACTTCTGTACTATATTGAATAAGAGGGGCAAGAATGATCTTAGAGGAAAGCTTTCAGGTTTTCACCATTGAGTATGATGTTAGCTGTGGGCTTGTGATGTATAACTTTATGTTGAGTTAGTTTCCTTTTTTTCATAGTTTGTTTAGTGTTCTTTTCTTTAATTGTGAAAATATGTTAAATTCTGTCAAATGCATTTTTTTGCATGTAGTGAGCTGGTCATGTGATTTTTATCCTTCATTCCATTCATGTGGTGTATCATTGGTTTTCCTATGTTAAACCATCCTTGCATCCTAGGGATAAGTCCCACTTGGTTATGGTATCTGATCCTTTCAACATGCTGTTGAGTTCAGTTTTAGTATTTTGTAGAGAATTTTTACATCTATATTCATCAGAGATACTGGCCTGTAGTTACCTTTGTCTGGCTTTGTTATCAGGGTAGTACTGGCCTCACAAAATGTTTGGAAGTGTTCCCTCTGCTTCAATTTTCTGGAAGAGTTTAAGAAGGATTGGCATTAATTCTTTAAATATTTGGTTGAAAACACCAATGAAGTCATCTGTTCCTGGGCCTTTTTTTGCTGGGGTGTTTTTGGTTATATTGATTCAAACCCCTTACTTTTTATTGACCTATCTAGATTTTCTATTTCTTCATGATTTAGTCTTGTTTGGTTGTATGTTCTAGGAATTTATCCATTTTTTTTCTAGGTTATCCAATTTGTTGGCACATAATTGTTCATAGTAATATAATCCTTTTTACTTCTGTGGCATCAGTTATAATGTCTTTTCTTTCATTTCTGATTTTATTATTTGACTCTTCTCTTTTTTCTTAGTCTAGCTAAAGGTTTATTGATATTTTCAAAAACCAACTCAGTTTCATTGATTTGCCCATTTCAAAATAGCTTTAATGCCAGGTAATTTGCATACTATAAAGTTCACCCATTGAAGTATATAATTTAGTGTTTTTTATAGTATGTACAGAGTTGTGTAACCACTATCATAATCTAATTTTAGATCATTTTCATCATCCCCCAAAGAAACTTTGCAGGCTGAGCCATTTTTAACTATATAAATATAATGAACTTCTTCAAATCTATTTTTGACAATAATAAATATGATGAACTTTGAAAACCAATTTTTGACTCTAGTTAATATGATCAACTTTTGGAAATAGTTTAGCAAACAATAAAATTCATTAAGATAAATATTATATTGTTATCAACTAGTGTAAATTTTTATTATCACTCAGAAATATTTCTTAAGAAAATTTTATCACTCAGAAATGTATTACAAATGTAAGCCTCAGTTTTTTTGTAATTATACATTAAGTTAGCTTTACTAATGATCGTTAAGAGGTAAATAAGAATGATATGTGAGGGGAGATGAAACTCAGTGTATTTTATTTATAGGGTAGAGTATTGGGCTGTAGTAGAAGGCACAGATTAAAATGCTAGTGATTTATTTTAGGAATCATATCATAAGAAAGTCTTGATTAGAAAAATACTAATGAGAATTTATAATGATTAATTGATTACCAGATTAAATTTTTTTGGTGCAAGATCCCCTGGAGGGAAAAGCATTAATTTTCAAATCTACTTTACAGGGAATTCTTGGGTAAGAACTTCTCATAAAAGTTGCTTTCTTTTTACTCTTTTGGAAAATACTTATGACTCTATTCCTAAGCCTTTACGAAAAAAAAATTGCCCTTTATAGCTGATGACAGGTGGGGTGCCAACAAAGATGTTATTTCTATCCATTTAGACCTGTTTGTCAATGATTAAACCAATTCCCTTCCAGATATTTCTAAATCATCAAGAAGAGTTCCCTATCTCAAATATGATGCCCTCAAACTAGTAACTTATAAGAAGATGAGACTAATCCATTCAGGGTACATTTGTGTTTTCATTTCTGACATATTCTGGTACTGTTAACTGCTCAGTCTCTGTGAGATCTATTTTGTTTGCCCTTCCTGGTTGTGTGCACACCTTTTATTCAAAATGAGCCTGCCTGGGACATTAGTCCTTTCTCTCTGACTGCTTCACAGAGGTCAGCTTCCAAAGTACTTGAAATGGTTTTCCTTTGGCTTGCCTCCTTATGGTCACTTCTTGTCAACTCCCTACGCAAAACAAATTATCAAGAATTCTTGAATAGTAAAGTATAACATTTCATATGTGAAGATGCTTATGGACAGTGATGGATTGGCTCTGAATGACTAAAAAAACTGCAGAATTGAAAAAAGGAAAAGAAAATGTCCATTCTGAATGAGATATCGGAATCCTGGGGAGCATTTAGGGAATCTGTGTTTATGAGACCAATATATTAGCAGGCTGGAAAGCAATGTGACATTGCTAGAACTCAGGAAAAAGAGCAAGGTACCATGCCAGGGGCAAGCCCAGGCCTCTGGGCAAAGCTCCCGACTGCTGAGAGGTTTACTTGTTTTGCAAACTGTATAAGTAATTGGTTGTTAAAGTCACTTTCTATGGTTGCTGGCCCTATTGTGCAAAGTAGCTTTTCAAAAGAAGCATTGCTAGAATGCATTAGAAATAATGATTTGAGATTGAACTGGCTCTGTTGAAATAAACTAAATTGCACGCTACAGCATTGTTTTTCCCAAGTGGCTAAAATCACTGACTTAAGATATTTAAAATGTCAGAAACGTATGTTCTTAGTCAGGTTGGAAATTCAGCCATACTTGAGGGAGTGTTATCATCGTCATCTCAGCAGTCCTTTGAGACCACGTGGGTTGTGACTTGATTTCTTTCATTATAAATAAATCCAAAATGACTGATACATTCCGACATCCAGACAGGACTGAGCCAGATGTGTGACTGAGTCATGTTTGCAAGTTGCTTGCTTCAAATCCTTCAGTATTTATTTAGCTTTTAACATTTAAACATTTAAAGTGAAGGATCATTCTTTTAAGTAATATAGTTCTTGATACATAACAGACGGATCCATGGATGCATGTGCATGTCTAGGGGCCCAGAACAAGATTAAGGAAGGGCAGCTTCCCCAGCTGACACTGTATACCAATGGAGTATCATTGGTATAAATGGGAAACTGGCACCTGTTGACTCAGATTTCCACAGTGTAACATTCCAAACCCTTCACAAGGGTGGAAACAAGATAACAGTAAGAACTGTTGCCATTGTTGAACTATCTCTATTGAATATTTTCATAGCAATAACGAAAAATCATTGTTGTTGCTGAACTGCCTCTATTGTGTATTTTTGACCAGAGTAACAGCCTCACCACCATCCTAATCTAGAATTACCTAAATTTGGCAATTCACAGTTGAAATTCTTATATTGAGTAGTACTTTATATGTCTGTTTATTGGAAATGAGTGATTTATTTTTTAAATTTTTTATTGAGATATAGTTTATATGTAACAGTATATTAGTTTCAGGTTTACAACATAATGATTTAATATATGTTTGTCCTGTGAAATGATCACCACAATAAGCTAGTTAACATCCATCACCATACATAGTCATGATGTTTTTTTCTTGTGATGAAAACTTTGAAGATCTTAGCACCTTTCACATACACATACAGTAATATTAACTGTAGTTACCATGCCATACATTTATTTGTAATACCTAAGTTAAAAGTTGTTAGTGTGCTTTTTAAGAATTTGCTTGGTTTGGTAAGTCATAAAAGAAAACTAAATAAAAAAAGGACCATGACAGAGTGGAAAATATTTTCATAACATGGAAGTAAACAAACAAAATAACTTTGAAATCTATTTTGTAACTTTGTAACTATATCTGTGTGAGCTGTTGCTGCCCTCATCAATATGAGTAACTAATTCTGACCTGTAATGAGACCAAATAATTGCGAAATGAAAAAGGTTGTTGCATGTGAAAGTGATATGTTCATTCAGTGCATGAACTGTTAACTAACTATAAAGAGATACAGACTTTTCTTAATACAAAGTAAGTTTTTCCCCAATTCCACTTAATAAATGTTGAGTAACTACTTTAAAAATGAGTTTTAACCGTTTGAATGGGTACCATGCCTTTAGCCTTTCTGGGGCACCTATGTAATTTAGTCTCAGTCTGGAAGATTGTGTGTGTGTGTGTGTGTGTTTGTGAGAAAGAGAGAGAAAGAAAAGCTAGTGAGCAAATACAAGCATGCACACTTGAGTAAAAAGCACAAGAAACATACCCCTATGCATGTGATTAGATGCATCCCAGTTTGGAAAAGCTAGAATCCATTTATCACCTGCAAAAGTTCACAAAAACATTGCATAAATGCCAAGAGCACTTTGACTTTTAATATCACATTGGAGAAGTATCTGGACTCTGTCTTAATGTCTTAATGACCAGGGCAGATGGTTGATATCATGTGTTGAGAATGGATACTTTGCAATTCTCAGCATTTGGAACCCTGCCATGTAAATTTAAAATGGGTCAAAGTGCAACGCTGGGATTCTCAGATCTTATTAAAGGGTGCAGAATTTCAAAACTGGGGAGATCATTTTCTGAGAAAATTGGAAGTTATTTTCTGAGGAAACAGCCCTATTAGTAAAGATATTTTTGAACCAGACACTAATTTATCTGGCTCTTGTCTGAACAGGAGATGGGGAAAATCTTATATAAATGAAGTTCCTAAGAGTGTAGTGTTTTTCTTATATTTGCAACAGTCATTTTTAATATTTGTGTTGATATACCTTACATTAATTCTTATGCTATAATAATGTAACAGTCATTACCTTTCAATTTAGTTATAATATGTATGCTAATTTTAATGAGAACCTGCAAAGAGATTAAAATAAAAAGATTCCATGACATGGTTTATGTTACTAATAAGAAAATAACTTCTTTTTTCCAATTGCAAGTGTGAAGTTATATGGGGAGAAATAATCGGATGCTATGTGTGCCATCCTTTATAATCACTCTGCCTTTTAGATATGGACTTTCATCTCATCTATAGATTTTTCATCAGGAGGTGAGAGGAAGCAGTATCACAATGGTGGTGATAACTGCTTCCAGAAAGCTCGAATGCATAGCGGAAAGAGCATGCTCACACCCAGAATTATTCATTATAACCGAAATACCCACTATTCATAACAATGTAAATAAAGTGAAATTAGAACCACTAGGTGGAGAAAATGTATGACAATAGTAAGGAACTTTTAAGCTATCAAACTATATAGCAACAAATGAGTTATTACAAGCATGAGTGTCTCACGAAGGGGTGAAAGCAAAACACTTTATTCACAGACATGCACAAATAAGAAGTGATAGATTGTGATTTGTTGGTTTGCTGACCATAAAGAGGAGCAGTATCTTTACGTATCAACCTAGTCACGTGAAAGATGCAGAGAATGGGGAAAAGTGTCAAGTCAAAGACTGACCTGTGAATGGGAAGGGATCTCACATTTATTGAGTGCCTTCTCTGTGAGAGTGCTCTGTTAGGCATTTTCTACACATTGTAATTTGAGAACAAAGAGAGTGGTGAATGGCGAGTACTGGCAGAGATTAGAAAGGGTGGTGCCAGCATTGTGGAATTCCAGGTGCTGAAAGGGAGGTGGGCAGCCGACACTGATGTCAGGGAAGATGCCCGGCAATGAAAACTCACCTTTAGGCAGCTCTGGAGGCGGCAAGGGCTCAGCGAAGGCTTCAGCTGTTACCTGTGCCTCAGTGGTGACTAAAGGCATGTTGTATACTTGTTCAAGGCACATTTATCATCTTTAGTTCATATATGGGATGGGAAAATGAGAAAAGACCAGAAAGCAAACTGACATTAAGGATATTTATATCTATCTGTCTGTCCATCCATCCGTCCATCTATCCAATTCAAGAAGGCACGTCTTGGATAACTCCTGGGATCAGTAGCCCTTAGAACTATGTCACACCCATTTCTAACCACCGCTCTGCTTATAGTTGAGGCCCAAGACAGCAGCGCGTGTTATAATGATGACTCTAAGTCACCAAGAGGAAGTTGTTTAATTTTCAGTATCCTCCTTTTAAGAAGGTAGACTCAAGTAAAATGCATTCCAGAAAGATTTCCATCTTTTCATTAGATTGATGATTCCTGGAGGGAAGAAATAATACCTTAATTCATCTTTATATTCTTTCATACCTAGCATGATCTTTTCTACATAGTAGGTAAAATATTTGTAACACTGAAGAATAGAAAAAATTTGTTTGGGTGGCGGCGGGGGAGAAATGTATTGTTTAAAATTCAGTATTTCTATTGTCAGGATACTCAACGAGAAATGATACATTGCCCTACCCATGCTCCTATGCCATTGTAAACCCTCAAAATAAGATGATATTTTCATGTATTGAATTAAGGATGCAATTATGCAAGTGTCTTTAGTAATGAAGAGGAATAGGAGGTGTCACATGAAGGAATTATCCCATTCTGCATCATATGCACCAGGCAGAGGCTCCCCTATTCCTTCCTTTTCCTGGTAGTTCTCAGCTCAGTTGCTTGGGTGCTGCTAGCCTTAAACTTTATGCAGTACCTTAAGCTCAAGGTGGGACTTAGCCAGATAAAATTCAGGGATGAAGGACTGTAGACCTCCCACAGATGTCTCTATGTGAGGCTTAGCCAGGGAGGGCATCCTCGTATCTACCCAGGCCTAACACACATCCCTGAAGAGGCCAAATTTTCCTTTAAGAGAATCAACATCAAGTGATAGAAAGAGCAGTAAATTCTTTAGTCTGTAGTCTGGATTTCAGTGACCATATTTGCCCTAACTGGTGAGTTGTAAACCCCTTGAGCTTCAGCTTTCATAATTATAAATGAGCATTATAATATCTGCCCTACAGAATTATTGGTTGGACCATATGAAATAATGTGTCTGATGTGCTGGTGAAACAAAGCGATACAAACACGTGTAAGGCCAGTGTTCTGTTTATGGCCAGACCAATCATTTGGTGGCTTTGTTGCCAAGGCTAGTTGAAAATAAGGAAAATTATAAGAAACTTTTTACTAATAAGTGATAGTTATAAATTAGTTTTTTAGGGTATATTGGTAACTCCAAGGAAAGAAAAAGAAAAAGCATTACTTAAAAGGAAGGAATTTCTTTGCACAATAGCACAAACTATATGCTCTTGGCCCATTTAGCCTGATGATTTGAGTCTATGATCTTTATCACAGACTCTCCACCTTCCCAGCAGAATTCTGCCCGCCTTCCTGGCACTCACTAAGTTCACTATCTAGTATTTTCACTTAAATCTAGTTAAGATCCTATTAACACTTTTAAGTGGGTCAGGAATGTTCTCTCTCTGATAGAAGTGTTGTACTTACAACAGAGCTATCCTTTGTGTAGGTGAAACAATAGCATTTTCTTCTGTAGGCCCTTGTCAGCTTGGTGCTTCCTTCAGAACTTCTGTTAAACTACTCCTTGAATCCTAAAAGCAAAGGTTTCACATTCTAAATAATATATTTTAAATCGACTCAAACCTCATCCTACAATTTTGTACAAAACACACCATATCACCTGTAGTTTAATAATTTGTTTTAACAAGTTACAATATAAATGAAAAACAGCTCTGTCATGCTTTTTACAATTTACCATTTACTTTGTGCCAGTTGAAAGTATTTCCAGAGACTATGGGTCTCTGGCAATCCCTGTATCTTCTGCTCATGAATCACACAGAGAGAAGCCCCCTTTATAAACAGGTGAAATAGGTCTGGGGAAATGGCCAGGCTTTTAAAAAAGCCACAGAATGTGTTTACAACAGTTCTGAAAATAGAGGTTTGGGGTTTTGGTGTTCTTTCAATCTGCTTGAGTGTAGAAGATACAGTAAAATATTAACTCATTCAACAAATACTTAGCTCCTACAATGTGCCAAGGACAATAGGTCTTATGGACAAAGCATTGAGCAAAATAGACAAAAACTCTGTCTTGTAGGGGAGGGCCATATGTATTTTAGGAGAATACTCTGCTAGTAATTTGGCTTTCAGAGCACAAAGGAAGGCCTAAATTTTAGTGTCTGGTTTCAGGCTACCCATGTGATGTTACTGAATGGGAGTTGGTGCCGTGTATATTCAGCAGCCTGGGGCTGGGGGGAGCTAGGAGAGGTAGCCAGTAAAGGAAGCACATGAGTAGATTATGTGATCTGTCAGGTGGTGATACATGTACTGTGGAGGATAACAAAGCAGGGAAGGGAGAATAGGACATGTGAGAGGAGGGTTGCAATCATAAATATGGTGGTCAGGAAAGGCCTTGCTGAGATGATAACTTTTGGGTAAAGATCAGCAAACGTGAGGGAGCAAACATGCCGATGTCCAGGGAAGTGAGTTCCAGGCAGAGGGAACAGCAAGTACGAGATCTTGAAGTGAGAAGGTGCCAGACCCATTTGAGGGAAAGCCATGAAGCTAACGTGGCCAGAGGAGAGTGAGCAAGAAAGGGAAGGGCAGGAGGTGAAGTGAGAGGGACTCACGCTGTGTCAGCCCTGAAGGCCATGGTGAGGTTAGGAGCTGGTGGAATGATCCAGGTGAGAGAGGTTGGGGACCAGGGTGCTTAGATGTGGTCATATTCTGGATATATTCTGTGCTACAACCAACATGATTTGTTGTTGGATTGGATTTATAGTGTGTGACAGGGAGTGGAGAGTCAAAGGTGATCCAAGTCTTTTGGTTTGGAAGGCTTAGATTCTGTTCCTGTTTCTGTCTCTGTCCCTCACTTGCTGCCTGCTTCCTTCTGGGCAAGACTTTGCCCATGGATGGTAAGCTCCTTGAAGCTAGGCACATACTACAGTATTTTTGGCCATTTTATTCCTGGTGCCTAGCACAGTGCCTGCCACATAGCAAGCACTCAGTAAATGTTTGTTGAGTGATATTGTTGTAACTTTCTAGTTCAGTTTCCATAACTGTGAGATCTTAATAATAATACTGACATTCCAAGAGATTTTGAAGAATAAATGAAAAAATGATGTGTTCCAAAGTGCATTGCATATCCACTACACAGGAAATATTAATATGTGGAAGCTATAAATATTATTGTCCATATTCTTTATCACTTAGAATGTTGATAAAATTTTGAAGATCCAGAAGGGAGGCTTCTTCATAGGAAAAATAATGGTGGTTAATTTTCACCATTTCATTAAGATTTTTCCATTAAAAGCTGTATCTTGAGTAACTCAGAAATAGAGGACTTGCATGTCGAAAAGCCATAAAATCCAAACTCCTTTAACTGGATCACTGCAAATAGAAAGGATTTGTTCTACCATAGTATTAAAGTAGGACAGAAGCAAGAGAAACATCCCTTAGGAACTTACGTTCCACACATAAATATTTCTTACTATGATTATGTTTTAAAATGGTAACCACACTGGGCTTTGGGAATAAAAATGAAGACTGTGGTGGTGTTAAAGTAGATGAGCAGAGATCAGACTGTTGGAGAGACAGTATACTTCAGTTGTCATGGTATCCAAAAGCTCCCAAATAGATCCTGCCCAGATGTTTAATGTCTGTAATAACATGCTCTAAATGGTGACAGAGCCAGATGTGAATGTATAATGTCATTTATTTTTTTTGTCCTTAGCAGTTTAGAAAATCTTTTTAAACCGCAGATGTTGAATTTAGCTGGGAGTAAGCAAATGAGAATTTGGAGAACAGCTGTGCTTCTCAAGTTTGTATTTTTAAGCTGTATATGAATACTTGCTTGCCTTTCCAGATGAATGAGTTAAGTCCACACATTTTGAAGAATTTATAGAACCCATTAATAAGAGCATGTTTAATAACTGACACTACAGAATTTAAAACCATTGACAGCAATCTTTTGTTTTCTTGTATTTGGCTTGGGTACTAATTCAGGCTAATGACTGGTAAAGAAAAGAGCAGACACTAATTAGCAAGTAGCTCCTAAAGTTGATTGTCTTAAGAAAAGGCCTTTGTCTTGATTATAGCTCTTCAGTATTACAGTCTTCAAAGTGACATTGTAATACATATTTTATAAGTGTATTTGATTTCCTCTGGTGTTTTATTTTTATCTTATCCAAGAAAACTAAAGTCAGCCCATAAAGTTAGCCCCCCCAAATTTCCTGTGAAAATACCTCTGATGAAGGTTAAAAGTGTAACCTCCTCTTGCCATTGACCCTATGACCCTATAAAAGAACCTTAACTCAGCGCCGTAATACATGTTGAAAGAGCAGTTCTTTTGAGAAAGAAACATTTTAATGTTCAGTTAATCTGTGTGAAAAGCAATGAATTATCAAAGTCTAATACATGAAATAAAATATTTATTGCAGTTATTTATTTATTTTTCCTGGTGACTGGAGGGTGAAAGAAAAAGAAGAATAAGGTTTATTTTTTTTAAGGAGATTGGAGTAGATACTCAAGGAGAAAAAAGAGCATAGGTGAAACCAAAATGTAAATAACTCCTACAGGGCGGTACTCCATGGAGCCCTGTTCTTCACAGACCTTTACTTCATTTGGGTCCTAGATTCCTTCTCACTCAATAGTCACATAAAATTCAGTCCTTTAAGCCCCATTCTGGCACGGGCATGGCTATGCCAGTCTCCCCCTTCTGCGGCACCGTTTCTTTCCCCAGCTGTGGGTCGGTCCCTGGGAGGGAGGACTGTCTGCGAGTGACCTGAGATCCATGCCCACTGCCTTTTGCTCTCCAGCCCGGTCTCTGATGAACCACCTAAGCTCGTCTTCTCTGACAGCCTTCTTAGTGTCTGCGGGTTCTTCAGGGACAGCTACCTGAAAGGGAAGTGCTTCTGAGATTAGGTTTTTTTTTACCTCCCTCTTGGATCTGTGGAGAGTTCAGCTTGATGACTCCGTAAGCAAAAGTTGTCTTTTTAGGGCAATACAGTTTAATACAAATTGCAGAAATGTTCTATGTCTGTGCTACCCAGTATGGCAGCCAGTAGCCACTTGGGGTTACATTAGACTTAAATTAATTAAAATGAAATAAAATTAAACATTCAATTCCTTACACTACCCACATTTCAGGTGTTCAAAAGTGTGGCAAAAAATGTGGCGAGTGGCTACTGAGCGGGACCGAACCGTGCAGCATCAGAGGAATCCCAGGTCTGGTGGGCATGGGCCAATTCTGGTATGTTACCATGCTCAGACATGGGCTGAGCGAAGCCCCAGGGAGTCATGATCTGATGAAATAATGACAACCCCAAATTTTAAACTAGCATTGTAAAACTACATATACTAGCAGTTCTTGCAATTAGTTGGCATTTATTCTGTTACTATATATATATGAAAGAGCCATGGGGCATGCAAAGGTACAGCAGCTGTCTGTCAGCCATGCTCCCTGCATCAGGTTCTTGTCCAGGGAGCCAGAGCAGGGCAGCTCCTTGGCCTCCACCTGCACTGACTCCCAGTAAATAGTGATACAGTCTGCGTGTAGGATTCAGAGGGAGGCCGGGGTTTGGATGCTGGCTCTACTCATGGTTAGTTGTGGAACCACACAGTTATGTAAATTTGTTCGACTTTTGTTTTGTTTTTTGTAAAATGGATATAATGATACCTACTTTCCAGGGTTGTTTTGAAAATTTGGTGCGTTAATGAATGAAAGACGGACGGCACAGTACTTGGCATATCCTAACCACCTACTATATAGCAAAAGATCAGACGCCAGGCATCCTATGTCAGCCTCAGCCCCCTCTTCCTCCAAGTTAAACAAAATACTAACCTTTTGAACAGAAGCATTAAATCAACAAAAGGATAACTCAGGAATTGCTACAATGCCTATAATTTTCAAACCCATTGTTTTACGCAAATGTAATTCACCTTGTATGGAGATGTGGTTTTGAGGAATAATGAGTATGTGTGTGTACAGACTACTCCTGATTCACCCTGTTACGCCAGACAGGCCCAGTCGAGCTGACAGTGTTTGCAAAAAGAAGTACTTGACCCCTGTAGACACAAGCTCCCTGTTCTTTCATCACTGCCATTCATACGTGCTGACAATCAGAATCAAAGAATTCAGAGTTGTGCCACATTCCTGGATGCTGCATTCCAGGTAGGAGACATACCCAAAGGGCAGTTATCTGTGCATCTTGGAGAATTTCTTCTGCCTGCTTTCCTTGCAATTCCACACTTTCACCACTCAAACACAAATGGGGCTTGGTGTGAAGGGCTCAGTAATAGAGAATAGCTCGTGTGGGGGCATGTCTCCTAGCTGAACTGGTAGAGGTTCCACTAGACCCAGAAGAGAGGAGGATTGGGCTCCAGTCCAAAACACAAGTGGATTCAGCTGGCTGAAATTTCCGTTTCAGTGTGCTTCTCGACTGCATCGCTCCACTTGCCCTGTGCAAAACAGATCACAGATTTGACAGTAGGAGGAGTGGAGAAACTAATACTCACTGAGCACCCTCACTATGAACTAAGTTTTCAATAGTCCAGTACCCTCCTGCAATGAAGGTTGATGGATGGTCGCCGAAGGGGCACTGGTGTGAGCGGGGCTCGGGGTGGCAGCAAGGGGAGGCCGCCTTCCATGCTCTCTGATTCCTGCTGAGTGGGGAACTCTTTGTAGTTCCTCCTCAGTTTCCTTGATTTCTCCTAGGTGAGCTTTGAAGGGCTTTTTTGTTTTGTTTTATTTTTAGGGTTTCATTACAGGCAGGGTAATCAAGAGAACAAAGTTGGGAAATTTGAAGCTTCCCCAGGACCTGTAAGGGCCCCCCTACCACAATCTGTCAGACCCATTCCCTGAGCTCACCCCATCGCTGAACAATCCCCTTTCTGTCCTCATCAGGAGGGAGGCTGTGGCATCGTTGGGTCATTTTGGGCCTTCCCTTGGGAAGTGTGCAGACTTCAGTGTGCAGGTGGGGCAAAGGGTAGAATTCCCTTTGCTGCCAATGAAATAAAATATTTGGTCCACAAAGCCTATGGGAATGTAAATAGATGAACAGGTCACTCCAGGAAGCAGTCTTTCTCAGACCATAGACTGTTCTCCTCTAAAATAATTATGACCCCAAATTTTAAACTAGCCTTATAAAACTATATACACTAGCAGTTCTTGGAATTAATTGGCGTTGATGCTGTTATTATATGAGACACTAGCCAAATATTGTTATATAAATAACTACTATGATAATTACTGATATTTTTGAGAATTTCCATGATGTAAAGTGTTAAGTAAAACTTAACAATTTCTGAAATTGTTGTTGCATGGGTGCCTGGCAAAGGAATAATTATTAGCAACTTCTATTTGAGATTGATGTGCAGAGTGCTGAAGAACTATGGACTTCGTCAGATCTAAATTTGACTCTAGGAGAGTTTGTGATAAGCGTTAGTATTTTCAGGACCTTTCCTCTGCAGAGAAGTAAAGCAACCTGGCAAATATGAATGCGCCTTAAATGGCTTATTTGAATCATGTAGGCTGTTAGCAAAAGTCTTAATTTTGCATTGTCTTCGTTACCTTCCCTCCCTCCCTCCCTTCCCCTCAATCCCCATCCTACCTTCCATCCTTCCATGAACTATTTCACTAAGAAAGCATTTTCAGCAGGCAAAAACCTATTCCAGTAAGTTTTAAATACTAGTGTAAAGACAAAGATCCAACCAAAGTAATTTTGAGGAACTAATTAAATCACATACTAATAGATATTGATGTTCTATTATTAGCAAGAGTAAGTCAGAAAGCCTAGTCCTTAATGTTTTCTCCCTAGGATTTTGTTTTCCATTCCATGTATTTATTTTTATTTAAAAAATACATAGTTGTATTTTAAATTATCTCTGAATCAAACTACATGAATATTCCTGTAAGTTACTTCATCACACATTCTTACCTGTCCCAGATGCTCAAGTTTTTAAATTACTGCATATATGCTAAGTTAGGTTTATAAAGACTGTTTTGGGAAAATACTGATTAGCTGATATACAGTAACAAAAGTCTTAAATCCAGAAGTCACTGCTGTTAAGTGGTGATCTAATTACAAGAAGTCATACTGCTACACTTTCTTGGATTCCTTCCACGCTTCGGTCGTACCTAGTCAAGAGACATTCAAGTGATTTTCTTTTCTACTAAGATGAGTGATTAAAAATTAGCCGACCAAACACTGAGAAAAATACATACAAAGCGTTGTGATAATTAGGAGTAATTAGCCATCCAGAAGAGGCTTTGGGAAGCCTTTTGAAGTGGTCTGCCGCCTATCCTCCAGTTACCTCTGCTGGGGAGCTGCGTGGCTGGGGCTGCCGAGAGGCACTGGGCAGATGGGCCGGTTTGGGGAGGTCTCCAAAGTCTGAGCTGGTCTCTTATCTCTGAAGTTTCCCTGGGAAGGGTTACCATACACTTCTGTTAGCCCAAACCATGATTATCATGTAATCCTTTGGCAGGATTTGTGGGTGGGACCTACAAGATGTGCCATTGAGGGTGAGAAAAGATGTAGGTGGGAGGCAGCCAAAGTCATACCCGGCCAAGTGCCCAGTTAGCCCACAGTTTGCACACTCCCTTCCACAGTGCTCTGTTCGGAATTTCAATGAAACATTTTATACATATAATGAAAAGTGCATAACACGTATTACGTTACAAAGAATGGTGGAACAGCATCTGTGTTGTGCCATCCCGCTTATGAAATGGAACGTTAGCAATCCATCAGATGCCTCCCATGTCCTCCTCTGCCTCTTGTTCCCCCTCCTCTCCTTCCCACCAAACCTCTTTTCTGTGTGATGTTCTGTCTATGGTTTTACTATACATGCATACATCTGTACACAATATATCATTTTATATGTTTCTGAAGTTTATATAGAGTCATATTCTATTTTGCTTTTTAAAAACATAATTTTCCTGAGATTTATCCATGTTGATTAGTGTAGCTACACTTCTTAATTTTCACTTCTGTAAAATAGGCTATTGTATGGTTATTCCAAATACTTCTAATGATCTGTTGATTGACATCATTTGAGTTGCTGAGAGTTGCATTTTTTTTTTCTATAACAAACAGTGCTAAGACCTTTGACCTTTCTCATGTGTTGATGCAGAAGTACAGATGTTTCTCTGGGAAATATATTTAATCATTGAAATAATAAGTCGGGTATGTGCTTCTTCAAATGTAATGTTAAATTATTTTCTAAGTAGTTATACCAATTTAAATTCCCACCAGTTCTCAATGCTCTACATTCTTGTCAATATCTAGAAACTACACGTTTTCTAATCTTCACCCCCCACCACCAAACCTGGGTATCAAATGATATCTCAGAGTTTTAAATTTATATTTTTCTGGTTATTATTTGAGCATCTGTTTATAAGTTTATTAGCCATTCATGTTTTCTCTTCTTGAAATATCTGTTTCTGACCTTTGCCCATTTCTCTGTCGGATTGTCTCTCTTTGATATATAGGCATTCTCTACATATTCCATACAACGTCATTTGCGGTTTTTACTTTCACCAGGTTTGTGGATTAACACTTGACTTACTTTATGGTGTTTTTTGATAAAGAAAATCTTAATTTAATGTATTTCTTGTCATTTTCTATCATGTATGTTTTCTAACCTCTCATATTTTTCATTTTCTTTGTCTCTTTATGCTGTAATCTGACTTGTTCTTCCATGTCTGTCTTATAGTTAACTGAGTTTCTTTTTTTTTAGATGTGTTCTGATTTGTGGTAATTTCAAAAATTTTGTTTTATTTCCAAAAAACATCTATTTTGCTTTCTTGTACATATAACTAAGTATTTTTTGATGGTCTTACTTTTTTTTGTTGTTCATTGAGGTTGTTTCCTTTTATTTTTTTTTAGCCATTTGGAGCATAATTATTTTATATTCTGCATCAGATACTGCTAATGTTTGGAGTCATTGAGCTTTTAACCCTTTGGCTTCCCAGTGCCTCTGACTCTTACCCACGGTGGCTTGGTTCCTCACTGTCATTTTGTAATATTTGGCTATGTGCTCATATATGGCTGAACTTAATCTGTGGGAAATATGAGAAGCCTATATTAAGTGATATGGACTGAATTGTGTCCTCTTTCCCCAAATTCATATGTTGAAGCCCTAACTCCCAATGTGACTATACCAGGAGATAGGTGGTAACTAAGGTTAAATTAAATAATAAGGGTGGGGCCCTAACCTGATAGGACCGTGACCTCATAAAAGGGCAAGATCTCTGTCTTCTCCCCACCATGTGAGGACACAAGGAGACAGCAGCCATTTGCAAGCTAGAAGAGTCTCACCAGAACCTGGCCATGCTGCCTCCCTGAGCTCACCCGAGAGCACACATTTCTGTCTTTCCAGCCACCCAGTCCACAATACTTTGTTAGGGCAGTCTGAGATGACTAGGACATGAAGGGTGCTGTGTTTTCCCAGAATAGACTGCTTATTCTTCCCCATGGCTTCAGGGAGTGCTGCCAATCTAGGATGCTTCTCTTTAATTATTTGGCCCATGGTTTTCCTGACAGCCTAAATAATGTAAACTTGACCTCCATACCTATGAGATCTGGTCCCTTACAGTCGATTCTAAGAGGCCACTGTCATGTGACCCTCATTATTATGTTTTCCATCCTGGGAACCCGTAGGGCAAGGAGGCTTCCTGTCCATTTCCTCTGCAGCAGGTTGTCTATGAGCCCCTGGTGCTGCCTCTTGTAGAAGGTGAGGTAACTTTGTCGAATTTAAGAGTTTCTGGGTTTACAGCCCTCTTTTTCTCCCATTAATATCCAGAGTTGTGGATGCCTGCCCTGGTCACTTGTCCTCAGAGTTTTCTTACCATTCCTGTTTTAGTTTTTGGGTTCCACCTTTTGTTAGCTTCTCTTGTTTTCTGGAGAGCTTCTCAATGTCTTTATATGTAAACTAGTTGTAGTTTATCCAACACACAGGTGTTTTTTAGACAGAGAGCTTTCCCCACTTTTCCAATGGTCGGAAACACAAATTTGGCCCCATGACCTTTGTCTTTAAAATACTACTTTTCCCTCATCCCACACCTAGTGAGTGGACTGTGGTTAAGAGATGCCGAGGCTTTAGTATTGGAAATGACCATATTTGAATATCATCTGTTGGTTTAAAAATTTTGCTTTGTATAAAGTATGTCATCAGCAAAACAAAAAGGCAACCTACAGTATAGGAGAATATATTTGTATATGATTTATCTGATAAGGGGTTAACATCCAAAATATGTAAAGAACTCATATGAATCAATACCCCCCAAATAAATAACCCAATTAAAAAATAGGCAGACGACCTGAACAGATATTTTTCCAAAGAAGGAATACAGATGGCCAACAGGCACATGAAAAGTTGCTCCACATCACTAATTATCAAGGAAATGCAAATCAAAACCATAATGAGATGTCACTTCACACCACTTAGAATGGCCACTATCCAAAAGACAAGAAATAACAAGTGTTGTCAAGGACGGGGAGAAAAGGAACACTCCTACACTGTTTAGCAGCATGGAGGTTCCTCAAAAAACTGAAAATAGAAATATCATATGACCCAGTAATTCCATTTCTAGGAATTTACCCAAAGAAAACAAAATCCCTGATTCAAAAAGATACATGCACCCCTATGTTTATTGCCACATTATTTACAATAGCCAAGATATGGAAACAATCTAAGTGTTCATCAATAGATAATGAATAAAAAAGACATGGTACATATACACAATGGAATATTATTCAGCCATAAAAAAGAAAGAAATTCTGCCATTTGCAACAACATGGATTGTCCTAGAGGGTATTATGCTAAGATAAATTTCTCCAGGTGCAGAAAGACAAAGACCATATGACTTCACTTACATGTGGAATCTAAAAACGAACAAAACAAAGTGAACAAAATAGCAGTAGACTCATAGACACTGAGAAGTGACTGGTGGTTACCATGGGGGAGGCGTTGAGGTGGGTGGGCAGGGAGGGTGAGGGGGATAAAGGGACACAACAATCTCAATCATAATATAAGTTGGTCTCGGAGATGGAAGTGCAGCATGGAGAATATACCCAATGGTTCTGTAACATCTTTCTATGTTGACAGATAGTAACTGCACTGGTTGGGATAAGGACTTAATAATGTGTGTAACAGTTTAGTCACTGTGTTGTGTACTTGAAACCAGTATCAATGAAGTATAGTTGGTATACCGAAGTATCCCAGCTATACCTCAATCACAAAAATTGCTTTGTGGATCTGGAGCTGAGTTCGAGTGAGCAAGACCCTATATCCACACATTGGCACCACCAGAGTAGCCCTGTTTTTATCATTTATTTATTGAGATTCTGAGTAGAATTTCCACTGTATAAACAAAATCTGGAAACTGGTGCAGCCAGTCTGAGGCTGATGCTTCAGGCTTCAGCCTCCCTGTCAGAGGTTCTAGGGCCTGTTGTACACATCATGGTGGTCCACATTATAGGTTTGTATTTTGATCTTATTCTTCATTCTTTTAAGTACTGTCTGGATTTCTCAGCCATACTCACAACAGAAGAAAGGAGACAATGGGCAAACATGAGTGTGATTATTGAATAAAAGAAATGGAAATCTTGGGGGTTAATGTGACTTTTTTGATCTGATAGTGAGTGAATGAGCTAAGGCTGTGATCCAGATTTTTCTACTCCAGATTCATTCACTTATATGTCTTGTTTTAATTGGATAGTATTAAATCTATCTTTAAAGTAGGTCAACATTTTTTTAAATGCGTATGCCTTAAATTTATTGGGTTATTATGAGAAAGTAAAGTGAACTAATTCACTTAAATTAATAGAAACATACTTAATCTGTATTGAGTTTTTTTTTTCCTCAACCGAATTGGAGATGAATTTTTTATTTATCTTGTCCCATTTCACTTCAGAAACATAATTTGGGCCTCAATTTCCATTGCTTTATCAGAAAGGCAGATTAACTTAAAAAGCTTTCTCTGTTCTTAACTGTGTCTTTCTCATTATAGATTTCAAAGAAAAAAATATGCAGAAGTTAATGGAATCAGGGGATAGCCCCTCAAACTCTCCACATGGTCCATCTAAATCATTATTTCTGGTGTTTATGGTTTCTAAAATGAAATTGTATCAACTGATAGTTAAAGCATAAGTTTATCTATTTTTCTTTGAATTAAATTGTTAACCACATCAAAATATAACATGTTTAATAATGAAGAAAACTGCCAGAGAACTTTGTAAGTCTCTGATCTGAGTCTAATGATTCCAGTCATTGAGTGGAATGTCAAGTAAGATGAGCTATATTGTCAGCGCATTAGGGAGTTCTTTGCAAACGTGTGAGGTTTCTGTATTTTTGAAAAAAAATACTGATAGATTATCCTCACCATCATAAAGAATAGAATTGACATGTAAGTGTTCTGCAGGAAGAAAGCCATTCTTACCCTGTCACGTAGGGATATGAGTCAGTAATATAGGGCTGTTATCAAAAAGATGAACATAATATAAGGTTGCATTAATCAGAATATAGCACACAAGAATCATGAAATAATCCATTCACTGTGTTCAAAATTGATAAAGCATTTATAGAGTCTAATTTTCATCTCCATATTTTTAAACACAATATTAAGAAATTGGCAATGAGCCAGAGAATAGGAATGAAAAAATGATTTAAAGGTAAAAAAATTTATCTATGCAAAAACCTGAAAGAGGAATTCTTTATAACCAAGAAGGGAAAGTGAAGGCATGGCTTAAGAGTAGTTTTGAATAGGTCTCCATCTCTGGCAGAACTGGGACTCTTGTCCTCCATCTGTCTTTTAAGGGGAGGGCTTTAGCACTAAAGGACATAACCACGGTGCCGGGCTGGTTGTTGTGGTACCACTTCTCCAGTCTAGCACCCGCTCATTGGAAATACAGAGTATGAGGGCATACATAGTGTTTTACTGGGTTAATTTCCAAAGTAATTCCAAAGCCAAATATGAGCTGATGCTAGGACAAACATGGGGCAGGTATATGCTAGAAGTCATGAGAACAGAAGGCTTGCCCTTCCTGTTTGTTCAGAGTGAGAACAAATTGGCATTGTGGTAAAAGTGATGGAGAGAGGTCTCAGTCTTCATGGAGCCCACTGTCTGCAGCTTGCCACCACAGTTGGTTCAGTACTGAAAGATATGTACGAGTTTGCTAGTTAGACAAGTAGTGAGAGAACATTATATAGACAGAGTAAAGGTGAAGTGCCAGGTATGAATGGAATGCTGGGTGGAGCGTCAAGTTTGGAAAGAGAGCAGAGATAGAATTGGGTGGTTAGGTGGGTAACAAGATAAGAAGCCCCTTTTATGAGGTAAAGAAACATTATAATTTCTGTTGTCAAGAGTGAACTGCTTGGCTTGAGACTTTATCAGATTTGCATTTTATAAAGATCTGGGACAGTTTGAAGGCTAGCCTTACCCAGGTTAGGGTTAGGGAGTGGGTGGCCCGAGTAGATGAGGGGGACAGGTCAGAACTCACAGGATGGAGATCTCTGTGGGCTTGTGCCCTTGGAGAACAGACAGGGCGGGAGGGAACAAAGAATTCAGGAGGCAGCATCCGAAGGCCATGCATGGCGAGTCATCTGGCAGAATGGTCATAAAGAGAATTGGTGCTGTGAGTATCCTATTGCTGCTGTGACAAAATACCACAGATTTAGTGGCTGATCCTTAACGAAATCATATCTGCAAAATGCATATAAGGTAACATAATCAAAGCTTTTGGGAATTAGGACTTGGACTTTTCTGAAGGACCGTCATTCAGCCTCTCTCACTGGGATGGAAAAAGTGACCTCAGTTTATGCCTGGGAGGTTGATAATGGACTGGGAACGTTAGGTGTATGATTCTTAGCTGGAGATAGAGATTTTGGTGTAAGCTCTGAAATGGCAAAGTGTATGGCATGAGATGAGATGAAGGCTGAATGTGGAGACCTGAGAGCTACTGAATTATACAGGCAGATGGAGAAAGAAGGTTCTGCCAGGAGGAAGGAGCGTCAGACAGGAAGAACACCAAATGTCTAGGAATATCTAAAGGAGGAATGGGACAACCTGAGGAGCAAGAAAGTAACTTCTAGATTCCCCTACTCATTAATGCCAGTATGTCAACTTCTTTGTTTTACATGGTCTTAAAATAAACTGTAACTCTTGTATTCAGAATAAACCAGAAACCTGTCATTCCACTGGATTTCCTTGCCTTTGATATTGTACTCAAAATAACAGGTTTATGTTGAGAGTCCTGTTCTCAAAAAGTGTACCAACAATGGTGGAATATGGCCTTTTTGTACCATTGTAACCTAATGTCAGTTTCTCATGTTAAATCCCATAGTCTCTGCTCTGTTTAATATTCTGCTCTTAACAAACCTTCTGTTGCAACTCTGAAGGACTATTGACCCAGCTGTGCATAACAAATTACACATACATTTTGAAACTCGACATTATGACTCTCATAAGCTTATTCATTTTCAGTGAAATTTTAGGTTTCAGATTAATATTTGGGCTTTATAAAGATGAAAATATGAAGAGGGTGCATATGTGTACTGGTGTGTGTGTGTGTGTATAAAGTACTTGCTTCCAAACCAACAATCTAATGAAACCAACGATTTCGTCTTGACTTCTTTGCTCATTGCTGCCTCTAAAGCTCTGGATTGGTGGTTCTAGCGGCTTTCTGGCTTCTGCAATAGCTGTTACTGTCAGCCCGACTGGCTGGCTTGAAGGCAATTAGTTTCTCAGTCTGGAGTTTGAGCACATTTCATGCTGCCGTGATTCTGGCTACAGGATGAGAGCGGAGCTGGCTTGGTGACTGCCCTGCTGATTTTCAGATTCTAGCTTTTCATTCTGGGCACACACAGTAACATTTTAAGGAAAACCACTACTCACAAGTCTTCAGCTTGCTTTTGCTTTTATAATCTGGGTTTTTGTCCATATACCAAAACATGAGAGTAAATAAGGATTTGTGTCTGGGGTGACTGGAATACAAAGGTATATAAGACATGGCTCTTAACTTTGAAAAAATTTCTAGTCTATCAGGAGTGACAGTGCTTTTGCAAAAATGCCTGTAATACAGGGCTAACTATATGAGGGCTGTAAGAGGGACAGAGAAAGCTTTTCAATTTTTCAGCAGAAGGAGAAAGGTTTCTGTTTATGGGGAGTATCAAGGAAGCTTTTCTTATGAGTTAATATTTAACTGTGGTTTTGATGGGTGGATAGGATATTTAGAACTGGAAGGAAGTTTGGGCCCATGACACTCCAAATGCAAATAGAAAGTTGACAGAGGTCAAGGGATAGGAAATAGCCTAAGTATGTGGAGGACTGAAGTGGCAGTCCCTGGACCGGTGGGATTAATGTGGAAAGGAAAACTATCATACTCTACAAGGTATTGAATGTCATAGTGAGGAATTTGCAGCTGGCAGATTCTTTAAGTTTTTTGTTTATTTTTTTAATTCTTTATTCTTTATGCTCCTAAAATAAATTTCATTTGGCCATGCATGTTATTATTTAGATTGGATTCTATTTGTTAATATGCAGTTTAGGATTTTTGCATTGCTGTTCCTACATGAGTTTGCTCTGTGATTTTCTTTCTGGTGCAGTCTGTCAGGTTTTAGTATCAGTGTTACTACTGCATTGTAAAAAGAACTTGGAAACTGCCCTTGTCTTTTTTTTTCCCCCTTATCCTCTGGAAGAGTTTAAATGGCATTGGAATTATCTGTTATTTTAAAGGTTTGGCAAGTTGTGCTGCGAAATCATCTAAGCCTTGTATGTGTATCTATGTGTATGTGATCAGTTTTGGTGGTAGCTATTTAACAAACTCCTTTATTTATATGGTAATTGGTCTGATTAGATCTTTTATCTCTTCTGGAAGCGGTTTGATGTGCCATGTGTCCTATAAAATTATCTCTTTCATCCAAGTTTTGAAATTTATTTGCATAGAGTTAAGCAAAGAAATCTGTTATGATTTTAAAAAATGTCCTCTGTATTGGTGTCATTTGCCTCTTATTGTTTCTTATTTTGTATAATTGTATCAGCCTACTTCCTCCCCTTGATTTAGTTAGCTGACAGCATAAATATCAGCTTTTAAAAATTTATTCTCTACTCTTTTTTGCTCTAATTGATTTATACTTCTATATATTAATTCTTTTTTTCGCTTTCTACAGTTTTTGTTTCCTTTAATTTCTTACCTTGGATGCTTACTTAATTTTTTTATTCTTTCTTGTTTATTAATAAACTATTAAAGTCTATGAATTTTTCTTTGAGCACTACTTTATATATCTCATGTTTTTTTAATATAGTTGTTTTCTAGATATGCATCTTTTCTTGCTCCCAAAATTATAAGATTGAAAAATTTCAAATGATAGGGTCTATTTTTTTCTAGTTTTTTGTAATAATTGATAGTTTTGCTTCCTCATGGTAAGTGGAATGTTTTCTACACTTTCCTATTTGGGGAATGTATTGACATTTTATTTTTGGCACAATACATTTTCAAATGTTGTGTTTGTTCGACAGATACCAGAAAAAAAAGATATTTTCTTTGTTTCTATGGTCCAGATATAATACATACTAACTAGATCTACCATTTTAATTGGAGTATCCAGATACTCTATATCATTAAATTTTTTTCCTTGGTCCTTTTATCACAAACAGGAAGAGATAATTTTTTGCTCTTAATCTGTCTCTGTATTTCCCCACTGTGTCCACTGTGACTTTAGGGAGGACGGTTCTTGTGGTGAATGGTTCCACGTGCATTGCATGGTGTTCAGTGACTCTGGCTCCTCTGTAGTAAAGGCTAGTAGAGTCCTCTAGTTTATTTTGACAACCAAACACACCCACTATGATACTAAGGACAGTATCATTTATGACTTAGAAGCACTTATGGTTGGCAAATATGTTTTTTAAATTTCTTCCCTCCGTTTATATGGTAGTTCTATATGTCTTGTGAGAACATTTAAAATTTTGAAAAACCTATTCTTGATTGTATATGGAAGTGATTGTTTTTCTCTCTCTGGGGATTGGATGATAGCAATGAAATGGTGAGGCCAGAGGAGCCTTGAGGAATCACACATCACTCAAATTGCTTGGGTTAGACCCTTCCCCTTCCAACATTTTTGCTCTATGTTTGGACTCAAGAGACTACAAGGTCTGCCAAATAAACTAACTCTTCCAATAGCCTTAAAATAAATCTATATATCATATTTCAACAGAGTCCTAATTTTTATTACTATCTGTTGCAATTGATCTCCCTAAAGGCAAGCTATATTAAACTGACAAGCTCTTGAATGTAAATATGGCATGCTAAACGACATATATACGTACGATTTAAAACTTCTCCCAGATTTAATATAAATTCCTAAAGCCTCAAGAAAGTTTCCATACATATACCACACACAAACAATATAAGCACACACCGATCGCTAATTTGTAGAGAATTTGAATATGATAAAAATCCACTTAATGAAAGAACTAATGCAGAATGCCATTTTAATTGGTCTTTCCTGGCATGGCAGGTGATTTGGGGTTTTGTGTGGGTCAAGGCCCGGAGTGTCAGCGTGTGTTCTGACAGCACAGATTCAGAAGCAGCCCATTGACTCATTCTTTGACGTTGAACCTGGATTTAGATTTTTCAGGTCTCCTTCCTTTCAAAACGGCCCGACCCCCGGCTGACTGCGGCTGGGTGTGTCCCCCTGCACACGTGGCCCTCACGGCCTACCCTGCCCTCTGTGCTGGATGGATAGCTGGCTACTCAAAGAACCCCTTGAAGCTGCTTTTCCTACTCCAGGGCCTTTTGGGGAGAGGTTGGCTTGTCTCAGTTTCCTGTCCCTCTATCTGTGTGAGATATGGGCTTCTTTGAATTTGGACACATTTAATCTCTTCCTTTCCCATTAAGAACTGTAGTAGGTTTCAGCCATTTGTTTCTTTTTTGACTCATTTGGCACATTTGCAGGTCAAGGTCTTCACACTTTCTCTCCGTTAGGCTTACTCTTGGTGTTTTTGTCACGAGCGTTCTGAGCAGGCCTGACTCTGTGTCTCC
Source organism: Smutsia gigantea (assembly GCA_032199065.1). Lineage (NCBI taxonomy): Eukaryota > Metazoa > Chordata > Mammalia > Pholidota > Manidae > Smutsia > Smutsia gigantea. Next base: position 649,166 of record JAVSCE010003378.1, on the reverse strand, counting down.
ACGAATATGCGGGCCCCAGTTCCCATGTCCATCCGCCCTGGTTCCTTGAAGTTTTATGAGGATATCAGGAAATGGACATCAGTGGTCAGAAATCAACTGGATGTCCCCACACACGGAAAGATGACTCTCTTGTGAAAATAGTACAGATGCATCTGCTCGATACTGGAGGCTGAAATGCTCTTTGTTTTTGTAGTTGGGAATTGTACTGTTCACTTCCTAGCTTCAGTTTACAGTGTTGGCCATGACCATGGGCTCTTAGGGTTGGAAGAGTAGGAAAGAGGATGTTGAAGGTTATCCAATGTAAGTGACACCCTGATGCATAAATCCTCTGTCTGGCATCGCCATTAACTGGATAATTAAGTCTCTGCTTGAACACCTTTGGGTACAGACAACTCACTCCTAAAACGATCCATCCAAGGATAGAAAAATCCTGCATCTTGTTAAGCCACCATTCTTTTCTCTGTGACTTCAACCCAGTATGGAGCTTAAATTTAGGGGGGCTTTGTTGTGCCCAGGCATTATTGCAAGCACTTTTTGTCTTCAAAAAACAATATGACTTAGCTAATATTAGTAATATGATTTCACAGTGAGGAAACTAAATCATAGAAAGTTTTAGTAGTCTGCCAAGGTCACACACAGCTAGAAGAAAAAAAAGAAGAAACTAGAATTCCTATCTAGGCCATAGGGTTTCTAGTTCCCTGCTCTTAAATAACTGTATAATACTGAATAAATCTAGTATGACCTCTAGAATAGATATAAAAGTAATAACTCTTCTAGTTGTAAAGTTTTATAAATCATTGGTGGGAGGAGATGGGATATGGAATTAAGTCAGGTAATAATATTTGAATTTCTTGTTTACTCATTTATTCAACAAAGGTGCCCACTAAGGTCTGGCATCAGTGAACAAAATAAAGCAGTGAACGAGACAGCAGACACACCAGCTGTGCTCTCGTGGAGCTTATGGTCTAGAGAGGAGAGGCAGATGTAGATGGACAGTGAGCAGGAAGGTAGCAGATAATGATCAGAGGGAAATAAAGCGAGATTGTTTGATTGTAACTGTTGATTCTGCTTTTGATAAGAAGACCTTTCTGAGGAGGTAACATTTGAACTGAGAATAAATATTTGGTGTTTAATTCATTATTTTTAAGAATTAGAAATAAACATTTTCAACTGTGTCAAAAATTTTGGAAGCAAAATGAAATCTTCCTCAAGCACAAATAAAATACATTTTCCGTGATTTATCTTTTCCCCTCTGTCAAGAATACAGTTGAGTTTGAGTCAGCTCATAGTTGCAGTAACTTTTATTGATATTCCTAGGATGTATTTAAATCTTTCCCAACCAGAAGGGAAGCCAAATGGTCTTATCTCCCTTGATGTCTTCCCTGTGATTTCAGTGACTTCTTAGTGTTTTTCCCAAATTGCGCTCACGTCTGTACATCTTGCTTGTATCAGAAGCCAGATGATTCCAAGTGGTTGTCCTATATAGCCAGGTAAACTCAGAGCAAAGCTAGTGTGTGCTTTTTTTCTCCTTCCTGTCTCTAATTACATATTACATGCACATTTGATTGTATTGCCCAAAGAATCAGTCAGGTCTCTGGTTCCCATTTCCTTTTCTCTGTAGTTTCCCTTTTAAATTGTTCTTTGCTCCATGGGTTCTGTGATTGTAGGTAATTACAGTAGCTGTGACTTTAAGGATTAAGGCTTTACTTTATTTGGAGTATCAGTTAGGATAGGGACATGGAAACAGACAGTCATCAACTGGAACAGAATGCCTGGAGTTTGAGAAATCATTTAGAGATGCTATGAATGTCTGAGCTTCCGGCTGGAATACTCCTCCTTTTGTAGGTTGCATGGGTTAAAAAGAATCCTTCTTAGCAAATTTGTCTAAAGCAGTTACCGTTTCATCTTTTCAAGCTCTTCCTGACACCTGTTTATTTACCAATATCCATCCTCCACCTCGCCATCGGCCTCCCTCCTATGCAGCTGCGTCCTGGACATGGCTATCTGGCATAAGGCCTCTAATGCTTTATGGCACGTATGTACTCACCTACATACAACTCTGGGCTACACTGAGATCCTTTGAGGTCAGGGTCCAGGGGACATGCCACCTTCTTGTTTATTTTATTATTATTTTTTTTTAATTGAGGAGAAGTTCACATAACCAAAAATTTAACCCTTTTGAAGTGAACCATTCAGTGGCCCCTTCACTGTGGTGGGCAGTCACCATCTCTGTCCAGCTCCAGAACAGCTTCCTCGCCCCAAAAGGAAACCCCACACCCGTCCAGCAGCGCTGCTCCCCATCCCGCCCTCCCCCAGGCCGTAGCCACCGCCTTGTTTACTTTTGTATCCCCAGGGCCTTGCCCACTACCTGGCTCAGAGTAAGCGCTCAGGAAGTGTTTGTTAGAATAGCGAATAGATTACCAATTTCTGAAAAGAGAGGAGCTGTCTTGATTTCAATTGCTTCATTCATTCCCACTGTTTCGGACTAATCAGCACAGTCCAGGCAGTGTGCTGGGAGCAAGGCATGGGGCACTAAACAAAACAGGCCCTCATCGGGAAAACCCGATGATGTCCGATAGAAATATTGTGAGCCATATATATAAACCTTCTAGTAGCCACATGTATTAGTTTCCTATTGCTACTGTAACAATTACCACACACTTAGTGGCTTAAAACACCCTCAATTTATTCTTTTACATTACTGAAAGTCAGAAGACTAATGTAGTTCTCGGTGGGCTAAAATCAAGGTGTCAGCAGGGCTGTTTTCCTTCTGGAGGAATCCATATTGAGTCTTCCAATTCCTGCATGTGTTTTACATAAAGCACATCTCAATTTGAAGTGGCCGTATTTTTGGCGCTCAGTAGCCACGTGTGGGTAGCTAGTGTCTACCATATGGGACAACACAGATCTAGGAAGGAGAGAGAGAGACACTGAAAAATCACTACAAGTGTGATATGTATCAGGAAAAGCACAGTGTTCTACAAGGTCACACTTTAGGAGACCTGACCTCATTATGACATGTGGCAAAGTTTCCTGGAGAAAGCAAAAACCTGAATGATAAGTGGATTGGGTCTTAAAAGCAGAAGGAAAGATTGTATGCTCCCCTCTTCCCCCAGTTTAAAACTCCTAAATAGCTTCTATTGTCCTATGGCAAAAGTTAAATTAAGAATTTAAGGCCAAATCCACGCCTTTCTTAGATAATTACCCTGACTGCTTTTAAGATCTAACTTTCTTCATTCTTAACATTTCTCCCTGACTTGTTTTTTTAATTGAGGAAAATATTTTTTGTTCCATTATCTTCTCTCACAAGTTTCTCATTAGACCGCAAGGTCAATACTTTTCAATAGAATGTAAATTATTCCATTTTCTCTTTTTAGTGTTTAGGAACGTACGTATTACAATATATTTCCAGGAGGTACTTTCTTAAATTCTCTCCCACCCAGGCCATTACTCTATAGATTCAGTCACGGTGTAAGTCCTTATCCCTTGGAACCATAGGAGACTGCTATTCTGCCTCTTATGGTTGATTTTATGGAAGAGGAACCTGGCTTGAAATTCCAAATTAATAGGCAGGCATTTTATAGGGTGAAGAGAACTACAGCTGGCACTTTGCAAAATTACTGAGGAATCTGTTTTATTCTTCTGGTGCCAACTCCAGTCCTGCTGTTCTGAGCTGCTGGGATAAATGGTAACTTGTTAATAACCATCGTATAAAAGCGCCTATAACAGGAGACTCTTGAGAAGAGTGTAAGGATTGATGGGTCTGCAGGGAAGCGCAGGCGCTTCTTGGGAATCGTTTCATAAAACTGGTTTTACATGGTTGGTAGATATGGACTGGCTGCTGCCTACTGACACCTCTGTCACTTCCCTCTCCCCAGTGCAGAGCATGGCAGGCAAAGAAAAGAGCAGTAGTGTGGTTTCCTGGGATTTCCCTGGTTTATTTTATGAACGTGGTCTACGTTTGGCAAACTTTTCTCTCAACTCTCACCTGATAAGGCGGGCATGCTTCTTTCCTTTTGCAAGGAGGACTCAGAGACCGAAGGTGTCAGAGGGAGTCAAATCTCCAGATAGTTCTCATTAAACCACGAGTTGAGAAGCCACATGCAGCCTCTGCTCTGCCTCCTCTTAGGGTTCCTTGATGCTAATTTCAGTACAGTTAAATATTAAAGGGCAGGTGATTCACTCCATGCTTGACACTTGTGCCCTTTTTTTTCAGAATCTAAAATGTTCATTAGTTATAGGTGTTTAAAACAAATTTTAAATTCAACTTTAAGTGAACTTTAATCCAAGCCTCTTAAAGCAATAAACTCCTACAAAACACTTGGGTGTGTCTTGCACCCTCTCTGCAGGACTGCTGTTCTTCCAGTTGCTGCTGCCTCTTACTCCCTTCACCTGCCTCTCAACTGCTTAAAAGAGGCTTCTCTTCAGGCTTCTTGACCTCATCTGTCTTCTGTATCCCATGACCCTATTTATTTTCTTAGTCCACTTTGCAGGAACTTCCATGAGGGAAGGAAAAAGAACATACAGCTTTAACCAGTCCATTTCCCTATCACACTTCAATAGGATATATAGTTTCTAGGGCATGAAGTAGGGGCAGTCATAATGCAGTTTGATGCGTGTCTCTCAACATGCTTGCCAATCATTGTGGAAGAATCTTGAAAAACCTGGATTTTCCCCACCCTGTATCTCTGCAGCGAGGCAGTGGCTCTTGAGGGAGAAATCTATGATAAAGTATGTTTGTAGGAAACCAGTGATTTCTCTACTGACAATTCAAGCACGACAAGGGTTTAAATAGCACAGATGCCCTGACTGGCATTAAAGTTGAAAACACAGTCTGTTTTAGTCAGCAGTGGAACTTTCAGAATTCTAACTGTTCTTCACGTCTCATGATTTTGGTTTATAGTGGATTACAAAGAGGAAAACCTTTGGAAACAGCATGCACTGTATACACATTGAATCATTTCCATTAACGTCTCCTAAGCACTGATTTTAACGCAAAACATTAATTTTAGTAGAAATTGATGTGTTGTCCATTGGAGGTCAAGTTAATCGAGTGGTTATATGCCATTGAGAACTCAGGCTCAGAGGATTCTTTCACTTGCAGAAACTGGTGACAGTATTGCATTTCTTCTAATTGGATAGGAAAAGCTGTTTTGTGGTTTGCTTTCTTTTATAACCTTTTAAGACCCCTAGCAATCTAAGAGGTCCTTCACAGGGACTCTTGTTTTTTTTTCTATCAGATTGACACATATAATATTACATTTTAAATAGCACTGAGTCTGTCATATGCAGCATTAGCCTAGAAGATTTTGAGGGAGAAAACTGGTTAAATGACAGAAGAAATATGCTAGTTCATGAACAAAATTCTTCCTGAGTTTGGTTTTCTGGTCTAGTCATCCATATCCCTGGCTCTGTCCTCAGTAGGTCAAGGGCTTAAAGGCATTTTACATAGAATTGCATGTTTTGGTGCACATTTTAGCATCTCAATAGTGATTTTCTTTCCTGTTCAGGGGTGGCAATAGTTTTCAAATACCTCTAATTTTTAACTGGAACAGTTAATATTGCACAATGCATTTTGCCTTGGGAAGGCCTTTAAAGCACAATACTGAGGTTTGTCTAGTTTTTTCCAGAAGTCAGAGAACTCAAACTCACCCGCAACTGTGAAGACTATGCAATTGAGTTAACTTCTATAGCAAGGTGGGTGTTTTCAGATGTTGTTCTTTTACTTGTCCTAAAGTTCCCAGGCATCGGAGGCAAACAATATACTGTGGGCTTGAATCATTAAGAATGTTCCTTTACTGGAATATTGATGGAATGAATTAGTCAGGTTCCTACTGAATGTGCACCATGGAAGGAAACATCTGTAGCTGGGGATGTCTGGGTGACATACTTGCAGCCCCATCTTGCCAGCTTACATCTGGAAGAGCTCATCTACCAGACAGATGCTGGTGTGAAACAGGTCATCGTAGCAGCAGAGCATGAGAACACACAGATTTTTTATTTTCAGTGACAGCCATTGCATTTTATTCATGCTAATTATGAAAATGTTACACCCTCTCCGAACTGTGAATACATGTATGATAGCAAGCCTTGGCAGCATCTAGAGGTCAAACCAAACTAGTTCTAGGGGATTCATACAATACCATTTCCTTAGCAGATATAACTCCCTCAGTATTAAGGAGGGGGATTGGAGAAAGGAGAGGCAGGGGAGTGTGTGGGCTTCTAATCTAGACATTTTTGAGTGCCTTCTTGCTTGCAGACACCTAGGATGCTAGTTCATAGGGGTACATCAGTCTTGTGAAAGGAGAAGTCACTGAGATAAGAAAAATGAGCAGCATGAGGCCATGAAGCAGTGACATTCAGTGAGTCCTTGTCACCAGCAGTCATTAGCATGCAAGCCTGCTGCTAGTTTTCCATGCTTTACGCCATTTCCTTGACCAAGCAGGGAGGCTTTGGAGCACTAGCAACAGTTAATATCATACAAGTTATTGTTTCTTTCTGAAATGCCTTATAGTTTCTTAGTATACCAATGAGATCCCTCTCTGTCCCCATGTGCCTCTAAAATTTTAAAGAGAATCAAACAATGCATAATTTATATCTGTCCCAGAGGTAATAGAGTGACTCAGTGATATCTATGAAGGGATGATTTTAAATTTCATGTCTTATGCAAGAGGTGATTTTTATGTGAAAACTGTAAGAGCTAGCCTCAGGGATAACCAGATAATTATCCCTCTAACAGCAGAGATAGATTCCAGAGGGGTTACCGCTGAAAGCTGTGGTGGATCAGCTTTGCCCTTGTGAATCGCGGTTGCCACATGGAACACATAGCAACTGATCTCACGGCACGAAACACATCTTACTTCTGCCTCTGGAGAGTGCCTGCTGGAGATCTGTGTCTCCAAAGGCAGGTAGGCAGAGATTTCCTGTGCAAGAATTCAGGACAAGGCTCAGTGAGATTTCTGTTTACAGCAAAAGCAAAAACAATTGCTTTCCCCACTGTTTCTGGAGGTGCTCACTGATGAGTCAGATGAAATCCGTTAGTCCTTAAGCCACAGGTGTGATGACCGCACTGGATATAGCTGTTTTCATTGAGCTCAGAGCCTGGAAACCTTCCTCACCTAAGCTCCTGGTATGTGGAATGTTGGAACTGGAAATGTCTCAGAGCTTCCAAGGGACAAGAGAGCAAAATAATATTCTACTGTCTTTAGCTTGGTTAAAAGTCTGTTTTGTTCTTTGAGCCAAACAGGTCTTAATACTCGCTTTTAACCATTTTGTGACTCCTTGTTTATTCTCTTGGAAAATTTAGATGCAAAGGTACAATGTCTTGTAATCTAGTGGGGGAAGAGGCTTATATAAGCACAGAATTCTAGCCATTGGAGTTGGGAGGAATTTTTCTCCATGTTTTTTTTTTCTTTGTCTATGTCTTTGTCTACATGTCCATAGGTGTGTATTGTTGCCTTCCTCTCAGAAAGTGCTCTTGATATGGTACAATATGATCTCTGGTTTGTCCTTATCCTGGGAGGCTTTTCTGCTATATCATGATATTGACCGCCTGCTTCTTCTTGAAATCTTCACTTCCTTTTTGCCTCTGACGATTTGTTCCTCCAACTTACCTGATATGCACATGTATACAATAACAAACAAATGTTTAGAGATTGAAGAAAGGGATTTTGAAGATTATCCATGTCTTGCCAAAGGGTTTCAGCCCCGGGCAAGTTTGCCATGGATTCAATGTGACCAAAGAAATTGACAGCAAAACATTCTTTGGGGTGAAAGGGTTTATTACCCGGCTTGTTCTCCTGGCGGTAGGTGGAGCACTAGCGTCTCTGCCTCCGCCCGGAGCACTGGGCCGAGCTCTCTACATAGCACAGTAATAGCTTATTGCCTAAAGGAGTGGAAGCGGTAGCCTAGCAACAGGCCAGTTATATCATCAGGTGGTTTAAGTTCAGTGAAGATCCTGGTCATAGGAACCCCAACTTCCCCACAGTCCACTTCCACCCCTTCAATTCTCAAATGAGAAATTGGAGGACTTATATATTTGCATCTCTTCAACAGTTTTCTTGAAAGGTGGTTTTAAGGTGGTGATATTAAGCACAGATTCTCCCTTTGAGTTCAATCTAGTTGAGAAGCAAGTAGTGGAGTCAGATGAATGGAGCACACAGCTTTATTATCAAAATGGCTTACATCTGTGACCACATAGGCCTCTTAACACAGCCCCATTGATATAAACTGACCCCTCAAATACAGTCAGAACTACACATCCCCAGCCCTGCCTAACTATGGCAGGCTGTTGGAAGTACAATGGAATAGGAGGTTCTGTGGCACCTATGAGTTTAAGGGAGGGAGGTGATGCGCTACATAAGCTCAATTCTTTTTCCCCAGAGCAAAAATCAGATAAATTACTCCCTTCCGAGAGGAAGTCAATGGGAAGGTAGAGACTGTCTCTTCTTGTGAAGTTGATGTTCCATTTCCTCTGGAAACATGAGGAATGGGGGGATAGGCATTCATCACCAAAAGGAATTGTGGAAATGTGGAACCATTTTCCTAAGAACATCTTGCCCAAAATATAAAATATGTGAAATGTTGCAATGGGAAGAGTAGACTCTTTCCTGCTTTGTTCATTTGCTAACTTTTCTCACCATTCTTCTCTATCCCTTTTTCCTTCCATTCCCCGCCACCCAGGGGGCTAGTGGAGGCTTCCTGCTTAAGCCGACTTTCATCCAGGCTCATAGCCTTTCTGCTGAATCTGGATGAAAGATTCTCATTCACTCCAGCCAACTGCAGTCTGTCTGCTCCTGGTCTTCTACTTCCAGTGAAGCTGTTCTCAGTGATGTCTCACTTTCCCTGCACACCATCCCTGGACATTGCAAAATCCATATTCTGTTTCGTTTTCATCCCACCTAACCATTATGAGACATTAATGTGTTTGATACCCCTTCTTATTTTAAATATTCAATGACTCTGGCCTCTTAAGTCCTCTAGGTTCTTGGATATCTTACTCTTCCCTAATGCCTTTCTGTACGGTTGTTTTCTTACCTCGTTGCCTTGTCTTCTGTTAGGTCCTCTTTATGTATCCATGGCTTCCATTACTACCTCCATACTCATGACTCCCAAATACCTACTGTCAGCTGTCACTCCCTGCTCAAACTCTAGCACTAGATCTCCCAACTTTCTAGCTTCTCCTGGGACATCTTACTGGGATTTTGAAATTTGAACATCTCCAAGTGAAACTAACTACATCTCACAACCCAGTCTGCTTCTATTTCTCATCTGCCCTCTTGCTTAACGTCATCACTACTCCCTTTGCCCCCTAAACTGAAAACCTTGAAGGTATCCTCTGTTATATTCAATGTATCCGAAACTGTGCTGAGTGCTAAGAAAACAGAGACAAATTAAGACTGAGTTTCTGCCCTCAACCACTTAGCAGATATTAATTTAAACTCATTAACAAAGCATGACTGATGCAACCATAGAAATACTTATGGAAGAGATACACAGCTTACCCAGAGAAGGGAATGATTAGCTTGTGGGGCAGTTTATGAACTGGGGTTCCAAAATCAAATTGGAGTTTTTCAAGCAGACAAAAAAATCAATTAAATAAGTCGTCACATTGCATAAAATCATTGTTTCAATAAACATATATTGATTACTTACATGTGCTGTAAGTCCTGGGTACTCGGCAGGCGCACACCCATAATGGTAAATAGCACTTTCCTACCATACCCAGCCTCAGAATTCTTCTGAATTCAGACCTCTAGGCAGCCACTGCGAATAGATCAAACTTGGCTTTTGAAATGAAGTCTGTTTCCCCTTCTCTGTCTAGTCTCATCAATAGGGTGGGTTTTAAAAACAATGATTATGGTGATGAAAATAATAATTATCCTAATAGACCCAAATAAACAAATTAGTGTAGGAGCTTGAGTTTTGGCTAACCCTAACCCTAACCCCCCAAAATACAAGTTTTAGGGCCTGCTCTAGGTTACAGTGTAGCCAGCGCTGGGGTTGGCGACTGTGCCTGAAGCACTATTTTAGGAGCTTGTTTTTTCTTATTTGTGATGTTCTCTCTTCTCTCAGCTTGTGATCAGACCTGACCCTTAGAACCTCAGGTAGAATGGGCAGATCGACCAGAATGTTTCTGGGAGGAGGTTGTCATGCTGACACTAGTTTAGTTGAGGAATGATTTTTTTCTTTCTTAGTGACAGGAATGGTCAGAGGAATCTCTGACCTTCTTCCACAGGCACCCTCACACATTTGCCAAGGACAACTTTTCATTGTCAAAATCTGAAATTTTAATTCATCTATTGGGGGTTCTTAACATACGTCATTCTCCACGGACAGTGTGCTAGGTGCTGGCTGTTCTAGAAGGTTTTGTGCGTATCAGGAATGGGGAAAGTGGTTTCTGGATTATCCTCTTGATGCAAAACATTTATCTAACACCTTTGATCAAAATATTGTGGCTGTAGCTATACACTATCCGACTTAACTCGTTTATAAATAATAGTGCCAATTGTCAAAGAATTGAAAAAGTGTTATTCTGTCACAAAGAAAGGTCCATCACCTAGGGATTTTTCATATTATATTTGGAAAGTACAACAGATCAACATTTTTATGGTAGTGGAGCATTTTCTGTGGTTTTTAGAGACCCAAAGTAAACATTTTTAAATGTCAGAAAGCTTTAAAACCCCAACAGGCTGTAGTCTCATTAGAGAGCAGACTGGCTAGAATTCACAAATTGAAATATCCTGCTATAAAATTTATTGTAAACAAGAAACCTGGAAAAGGCATGTAAGTAATTCAATAAATATCAAGCCCTGGTTTCTAGTTTGTTAAACTCAAGGATGTTTGAAGTTACATAATCATACCCTGACTCATGTTATCCGATTCACAAATCTATTTTATAAATTCTGAGCTCCTTGTAGCTCTGATTTTGGGAAGGGATCATAATAGACATGTAGATTAAGTACTGATTCCTCCTCTACAGGGTCCTTGTCTCTCATCTTCTCAGTTTCTCTCCTCTAAATTAGGAACATTTATGATTCTCATTCTCTTGCTTTTCATAAATATATGAAGATTACCTAATTAATTATTGGACTATATCTAGATGGAGTAAAATTTACTTGGGGAGTTATGTTTACTATTTCAGACAATTTTAATCTTTTTTTTTTAAAACAAAGTGACTCTTAGCAAGCACTTTATTTATTGGATATCATTTTGTCCATTCTAAAGAATATTAAACATTTAAAATTGTTATAGAAAGGTTAAATAAGAGTGATAGAACTCATTGGAGTGAAGATTACATGATTTTCAAAATAGTAATAGAGGCATAAAGATTACAGATGAATGCTGACGCTTGATGCTATTGTATAAAATGTGTGACTTTGACAAGCCTTCAGAGTTCGGTGTAAGGAATATGAGCTGATTCTGACCTTCCTATTAAGGATTTGGGGGTTACACAGTTCCTACTATAAGCTTCCAAGCCAGTAATTATGCTCTCAGGTTTGAGTTGCATTTTTCTCCATCTGTTCTGGTGAGTTTAAAAAAGTTCTTGGAGAGACGAATCAGGAATTGACATGGAGAAACTGTGCAGATTATGAATAAACAAATTGATTTCTCAGGTGGAATAACATTTTCGGTTGGCTGTTTCTACTTCTGAGAAGGTAGATTGTTCTTGCTTATACCTATATTAGATGGTCTGGGCCTGATCACTGAAAAAACAATAGACGGGATTTTAGTCATGATAACTGGCATAATAAAACAGCTCCAATAACAGTAATGGCATGCCCTTACATTTTATAGTACTTTATAAAATATTTTCATACATGTGAACATTTAAAATCACCTATTTAGAATGTAAATATAGTTCAGTAAATTATTAAACTTTTCAAAGATCTTTACCTTCCCTTCTGAGAGTGGAAACAGTGTCTTATTATTCTATCAAACGATACCAGTTGGGATAACATTATGTTCTTAGAGTTCTTAGCTTCCAGCCTTAGCTCTGTGTCTTTCAGAAATAATGCTTTATTCCCCAAATAACCAGTGTTCCTTCTGTATTGCCACAGATGGAAGGACTTTAACAAAAAGTTATTCTAACAGAAGATAGATAGGTTATTGTCATGTAGAATAACAATTTGTGTGTTTCAAACCCACAAATAACAGACATTTATTCATGCTGGGTGTCCATCTCCCTTAGTAAAACTGGCAGAATACAATTCATGTGACATAGTAAGTATAAAATTCCTCAACCTACACACTGATAATTGACCCTAAAATGACTGTACCTGAAATGTTCAAGATGCCTAGAATTTATGGTCAAGTTTATTGAGTTTTACCCTTTATGACTGTAGAATAATCATCCTTTTCAAAAAGGCAAATGGCTTCATAGAGAAATTCAGTCTTACTATTTTAAGAACAAAGAAATCTAGTGTCAAATATAAACTGGCATGTTACTCCATGCTAACAAATGGAAAAAAATGTAAACTTTAATATCTCCACAGCAACTTACCTATATTCAGCATTTCTATAAAGAAGCATAATTTTAGAAGCAAAAACATTTAGTTGAAGCTTGGTTTAGAAAAACAGACATTCCTTAAATTTCATACTCTTATCATCAGCCACAAGTTATTTTGATACTCTAATATACGTTGTGGTTATAAAGATTAAGCATTTAAAAATGAGGCCAACAAAATAGATGGAAAACTTTCTTTAAAAAATCACCATAATGGATGAGATTCATTTTCCATCCATTACTGCTTTTGTTTTCCTTTTCAGAGAGATACTAAGGGACATTTACTAGGATGGCATGGTTGTTTTAGGGTGTTTTTGTTTTTACGTTAACTTTAGAAAGCTGGTGATACGTGATAATAAAATAAATTATATTAAAAAAAAAAAAACCCACCCCATAGGCCCATTTCTCTTGGTTCAGGCCAGGAAGTCAAGTCTCCTAGGGCTGTTAGAACAGGCTTTAAACACGGCTGTACTCCCAGTCTCTCCCCCGACCCAACTGCCATGGATGATCTTCCTAAAAAAAAAAAAAAAAGACTATTACCTTGAAAGGTGACACAATTCCTTTTCCTTGGGTTTTTTCTTTTTTTGACGTTTGTATAAAAATGTGTTTGGGTTTATAATTATGAAATTCCAATTGTATGTTTATACACTTAAAAGCAATATTGTATTTAAAAAGTAACTTAAGCAAACATTTAGGAATCATGATCCTTTGTTTCTGTATCTTTAGGTTTCATGCCATTGGCTCTTTGTTTTTAGAGTCAGGCCTATAATCTGTGTCCTGTGAGATTATATTTTAAATCAAGTTTGTATTTTCACTTATTCAAAGCATAATTTAAATAATGTTAATTATTTATATTAAAAGCTGTCCTATTATAAAGAAGGTATTGAGAAATGATTTCTTTGTAAAATACATTAACCCATTTTTCACAATTTTGTTTTATTTCCACTTTTATGATAACTTTTAATTCTACAGATAATCAATATGCATTTCCAAGGCTTTTGGCTATATTTGGGTCTTTTAGTCATCTCAGCTAATGCAGAATTTATGGATGATGGTGTTGAGATGGAAGACTTTGAGGAAAATTCAGAAGAAATTGATGCTAATGAAGGTGAACTCTCCTCAGAGGTAAGGTTGAGAAATGAGTTGTAAATTATTCCTTTACAGGGTACACAGTCGTGACTGATCTCTTAAGATTCACTTCAGTTCTGCTGGTCTTCATTTTCTAAATAAATAGAAAAACACTGCGTTTTTCCAATATTTGTTGCTGTGTGTTTTAGAGTGCCCATGTCCCACAGAAATCTGTGTATGACACCTAACACAGTTTTATTGCCAAATAAACGTGAGGAAGGTTTTTACTATTGAAATAGGGGTTCATTAGTAGGCTAAAGAGGACGGAGTACTTCCAGTTTTCAGTCTTATTTCTGACACTGCCAACTCTCCTTAGGTAAGAGGAAAGGTAGTATAGCTTGTAGTTTTCCTAGAATTGAAGTAAGTAGCTTTTTTTAAATTTCTCTGAGGCAAGAAATGTTTAATAGGAGGATGAACTAGAAAGGGAAGTGTTGATGAGGTAGGCATTCAGTAAGGCTCGCCTGTGTTACTGTCTTAGAATTGTTAAGGTGTGGTGACTAACAGGAGTCTGACAAACTTCACAGAGATTTTTGTACATCTTGACAATCCGTAAGAGTTTTCACATTGATGGATATTCAGATCTAAAACTGGTACAATCAGAACTTTTTTCTTTTTAGAAATACTTTTGGTGGTGAGAAAGTATCAATTACATTTGCTAGCCACTGCTCAAAGGGCCAAGGAAAATAATATAGTTATAGAATCCTTTGCCTCACTTCCTTTTGGAGTTTTTATTTGCCTACGTACGTGTTGTTCAGCTGGTGGAAGTGAATATTCTTTCTCTGGTCGAATATTAAGCTCCACAAGGACACTACTTTTAAAACCTTGTTCTGTGACCCACAAAAAGTAAGCAATCAAAGTGCTAATGGCTGACTTAGGTACGGCTACCACAAGGGCCTCTGAGGTTATATTTCAAAGGGATTGGCAGATTCCCACCACTCTTAACTAACTTGGGGATAATTTGAGAAGATGGTAAGGAGTAGGAAAGAACAATTTTTGATGCTTCTAATTTGATAGCACAAGTAATGTAATTGGTAAAGTATAAATAAAAGGCAAAAATCAAGTGCTGGTGATTTAAAAGGTGCTCTAACAGAAGGAAGCCTCCTGTAAACACCATTGCCCCTTTTGCCAATCCATGAAAATATGGAGACTAGTAAGGTTGTAATTGAGTAAACTTCACAGAAGATTAGTAACTGTGAGAGCAGGGTCTTGACCCTGTCAGTAATTATGTTGAATTTTAATTACTTATTTTCCTCCCTTAGGCAGGGTAGGAGATGTGAAAATAGAAAAAGTAGTGCTGCATCCTTTTTTCTAAAGGCTGAAAGAAAAAACATTAATTAATCAAATAGACAAAGTCAGAAAAGCTGATTCAGAAAGGACCTAGACTGGCCTATTGAGGCAAAACCATTCATCATCAACTCAAACTCTCTTTTAATAATTTGTCAATAAGTTATCTTTAGGCTTTTAAATTATTTTGTTGGTATGTTCTGTATAGTGTAGTGGTTAAGTTGTATGTGCTTTGAGCCAGATAGCCTGGCCTCATATCTACAAGTGTCTAACTGTGTGACCTGGGTAAGTTACTTTGCCCTCTCTCCCACAGTTTCATCAGATGTGCAGTGGATACAATAATAGTACTTCCCTGAGAAGTACGAGGATTGAAAGACCCACCGTATCCCCACCATTGCCACATCATCATTATCATCATCACAGCAGCTCACACTTCCGTGGCGCTTGGAACAGTGCTTTGCAGATAACTGCTTTGCAATGCTCTCTCTGTTGATCCTTTTCTTCTCTGGGTTCCTTATCTCTCAAAATGGTATCATCCTCCTCTAGACAAGTAATGTGAAATAAGCATTAATTTTAAACTAGCCCACAGGCTTACAAGGTTTTTCATCTTACATGCTTTTGATCGTGCCATTTCCTTTGTTTCTAACGAATTTTATCCCCAGATATCGTCACTGTTAGAATTCTTTCAAGGCCGTGTCAACTGTGCCATGAGGCCTTCTCTAATGACTTCTTCCCATTCCTCCTATATTAGAAGACATCAGTGTACTCTCTGTTTGCACATACAGTACTTTTTCCCCATCATTGTATCTCTTATATTCTCTTGTATCTTATCACCAATAGAATACAAAGTTTTGAGATCAGAGACCAGGTCAGTTTATCTGTATTACCTGTGTGTGCAATATACATACTAGTTCTGAACTAGTGAGATTATTTAAAATATTTGTGAAGATGAATAACTTTAGATTCTTAAAAATCTATTTTCTAGATTAAGTATAAGACACCTCAGCCTATAGGAGAAGTATATTTTACAGAAACTTTTGATAGTGGAAGGTTGACTGGGTGAGTATTCATTTGAGAAAATGTTTTCTTTGATTTGATTAGTTTTTTTGAAGTTACTGGTTATTGTCCTATGAAAATTTCCTTTACTACAGAATTATAAAAAATGTTAAAGTACTTTGACAGTGTTAAGCCAGTACCTTAACACATTCTGTTACTGATAGAAATGTTTAATTCAGTTATTCATTTATACAAAAAAAATACAAATGAATTATGAATATAAAGTGAAAATTTATGTCTTCATTCCTTAGGACAGATATTAATATTTAATTTTAAATGACAAATTCAAGTTACTGTTCCATACTCAATAATGGTTAAAGATGATAAAAGTTATTATTTGTTGTTTATTACGTGCTAGACACTGTCCTAAGCAGGTAAGTAAGTACTATCTTTACCTCCATTTTACAGGTGAGGAAACTGAGACTTAATGTATCTTTCCTATGGTCCTAAAGCTAGTAAATTGGAGATTCCAAATTTGAGTTAACTCTAGCCTTGAGGATTATACATATGCAACCTTATTTAGCCTCTAAGTATTTATTTGTTTTTGAATGAGAAGGGACTGCTGTGTAATCTTTTGTTGTGTATCTAATATGCCTTGTTTCTAAATTGCTGGTTTTTACTTGTAATGATATACATTTGTTTTCACCTTTATTTATAGGTGGGTTTTATCAAAAGCAAAGAAAGATGATACAGATGTGGAGATTTCTATATATGATGGTAAAATATTTATTTAAATATGCTATATAGCCAGTATGACCCAGAGTCCACCAGCTTTTAAGATTGTATTTCTGTTAAATTTATGGGCCCTGAGGCCCCACCTGGCTTCACAATAGAATGTTCAGTCTTTTATCTTGTCTGCTTACCTCTATTTCTGGAAGTCCTTGGGTGATCCATACTGAAGCCACCACCCACTTTTCTAAAGCTGAACAGCTGCTGCATTTTCACTGCACTGTGGTGAGCCATTGCATTTCCTGAAGCAGCACTTCTCAGGCTGCTATTGCAACATCTCAAGCATGGGCACACCTAGGTCAAGTTATGACTGTGGTGAGATTCTCCTTGCAGAAGGATAATTTATGAGAGCTACAAATATCTGCGGCTCCTGCTGGAGCCCACATTCGTAGGCCTTACATCCATTATAACTGGGTCTCTGGTAGGATTATCTTCAGGCTTTGCTATTAGGAGAAATGTCCCATATGCAAGGGTCATCTTTTCTTTCCTGGACTTTCCTGGGGTATGACAAAAGAATCTCTTCCTCCTTCTCATCTAAAACCAGCCTCCTCAATTGTTATATCCTAAAGCAAGGTCAGCTTCTTCTCAAGGTGACTGGTAGTGGGAATTTTCTCTCTCAGGGGCCCTCATATCCATAAGGATGTGACCTCACACTCAGACCCCAACTGGCAGTTATATGAGAACAGTAGATAACAGCATATATAGGATGTCAGACCACTTGCTTTTCATAGTTTGTTTTTGTGAGAGAGGACAGTTTTGCATGTTTTCCTTTGCAGTGTTCTCCATCCCAACAAATGCTTATGTACTCCAAAAATATTGTACAATATACAAAAACAAGCAATACAGCATTCTATCTAAATCCTTTTAGAGAAAAGAAGAATTTTCCCAAAGAAGCAGGTAGTCTGCAGAGATAGAACATTACCTAAAATATACCCACAGAAATACACATTATCAAACAGAATGCTTGACTTAAAACATCTATGTTTAGGTTACTTTACAATTTTTTTTGCCCAAGAACATTGGGTAGATACTTGCTTAACATTCATATTTTAGAAGAATTCATTGATGGGGAGTTTCCCTAAAATTAAGATATGGTCTTGTCTTATGAATGAGCTTGTCTTTAATTATTGCTGGACAAAAGTGGCTTTTAGTGTTAAAATGAATTTTTTCTTCAGCTTAAAATTAAAAATCAAACAAGTAAGCAAAAAACAAACTTCTTAGCACCCAAGTTTGGTCTGTAGTCTTATTAAACGTAAATGAATATCCACAAAAACAATTTTCTAGCATATTATATTTGCTGTGGTTTCTGGCTTTTTCAATTTCTTGAAAGCAACTGAAAAATATGGAATCTCTGAAAGGTCTACATCCTGAAAATGGTATTTTGGATATTGATAACAGCGGTATTATTTTGTAGTGGTTAGTTAAGACCACGATCAGATTTCTTTGCAGGGACATTTTGTATTCACAACAGTTAATGACAACTTCTGTCAAGTACCACTTGAGTACAACTCATTCCAAAGTCTGAGGAATAAGCAAACCTGTATACATTGGTCTGAGATATAGCATTTGCATTTGGAGTAGACATATTTAAATATTTAAAGTTAACTTATTAATAAAAGTATAGATGTTTAATAAATACCAGTTATTTAAGTCACCAACTTTCATGATGTCTTGTAAAACTGTGTGAATTCTTTTTGAAATTTTATTTACATCAGGATTTGTATTCCCTGGTAGTATCTAGAATTTGGGTAAATGCTTGGTTAATAAAAAGCTGTTGTTTATCTGAAGTTGGGAAAACCTCTTGCCAATGAGGAATAATTATCTTGTCAAAAGTTTTCTAAAATTAAACTGCTAGACAGTACCTTTTTCATAGCTGATAAATGTATGTGTGTAATTGCAAAAAGTCAACATAGTTTTAAAAATCCTTTACTACAAATATCTTTAAAATCCTAAAATTGCCAAACTTCTTAAAAGAAGATAAATATTTCAAGTGCGCACAATACTGGAAAATAGCCAATTTTTGCTAAGTTTAGTTTCCTTAGAATACGCAATACCTATTATTCTCAAAACTAGAACATTTAATCCAAATTAATAAGTTGGTTATTTTCACTTCTAAAAAGAGGTAAGGAGAAAAGTCCTGATGTATGACTTTGGGCTATAATTAGTCCAGCCAGCTTTGTGTTGTATATAGCCTGTGATCTAATTTCTGGTGCTTCCTGATCTTAAACATGGAAAGTTCCAGCCCAGAGGAGCGTTAACTTGGCAGTGTTACAGCTTAATGCTTATCTTGTATGTGCTCCATTTTTGGCCAAAAGTTCTGAGAGATGACCGGCTTAGCCTGGGAAGGGTGGCTGCAATTCGTGTTTACTGGGCTTACAATTTTCAAAATAAAATTTAATTGCCCACAATAACTTCTGCAAAGTAAGAAAAGTAGCTGATGAATACCAGGTATTTCAAAATAAAGAGACTGAGGCAAACTGCTCATTTTGTGTTAAGGATGCTCTTTGTCTCCTATCCTACGTAACTTTAAAATATCTCATTTTAAAAATAGAGTGTTGATAGACTCTATGAGACAAAGCAATTTTGTAATTTCATTGATTAAAAAGTCTTTCAAAGAAATCCCAACTAAGCTAGCTTTAGAAGTGCTTTAATCATATGCTGTAGTGTTTGTTTTTTATTAGTTTCCACAATTTTAGCTAAGAAAATAAACCCTTTCATGAGAAAAACAGGCATACATACAGTTGCAGATATATTTCTTGATTTAAAAATTTCTTCTGTTTTAAAACAAATCAGCCTTCTTGGAAGCATCTTACTGGTTACCACTACTGATGAATAATTCTTAACTCATTGCTTTGGCTTTAGCTTAATTTGCTTTGCTTTTTATTTTAGGAAGATGGGAAATAGAAGAATTGAAAGAAAACCGAGTACCTGGTGACAGAGGACTGGTATTAAAATCTAGAGCAAAGCATCATGCAATATCTGCTATATTAGCAAAGCCCTTCAGTTTTGCTGATAAGCCTTTGATAGTTCAGTAAGTTTTATTATGTTTTTGAGTACTTTTTCTGAAACTTGTATGAGTTTTGTATAATTTGACTTCTGAAGATAGCCATAATGGGTATAAAATGGTCATAAAAATTCAGATTTTCCTTTTCAGTTTCACTTACTTAAATACATAGTACATATATACACACAAACACCCTGAGGTATTTTAAGTAAAAAGCAGTTTAAAAGAAAATCCTATACAATATAGTACAATAAACAGAATTCTGCCACATTAACTATATAATGCATACTGAAATCACCATTTTTATTTTAACTCTTCTCTTAAAATTACTTACTATTAAGATGTTAACCTCAGTATATTCAGAAGGGAACCAACTGTAAACATTGCTATTAAACCAGTGATAAGATTCAAAGATAGCTATTCATTTAAAAAAGTAAATGCACATGTAGATCAATGTGTTTCAAGCATGGACCCCATTTAGAGGGCACATGTTTTCACAGGCAATCCTCCCCTCCCCAACAATGTGACATAAACTAGTTTTATAGTAATGAACTTGAGTGTATACTGTCATAAAATCAAATATAAATTCCTCAAGCTTATTTCACCTATACTGATATAGAACCAAAATCAATCTATACAGATACAATTATAAAACCAATAAAATTCAAATTAAAACAAAGAAAAGGAAATGTTACTTTCTACCTTTGAAGGTTTGGTTGTCCAAAGTTAATTACAACATAAGGAAATATTATTGACTGTAAATTAAATCACTCCAATACCCCTTTGGTTTGTTATTAACATGTTAAGTATGTCTGTACATATATAACTAAAATGCCATTTTGTATTTTAGAAATTTTTTTAAATGACTTTTGGTGTGATTGGTTTAATTTTTCAGTTATTCTTTGGCTTGTTATTTCAATAACTTTAAAATATGAAGTGTTGGCAACAAGTACACTACTATTAAACAAATTAAAAATATTATTACAAGTACTTATTGAGACTAATCTTTGAGCTTGATATTTATCATTATTCAAGGTTTGTTTTTTTCTTGAAAGTTTGAAAGTACCATTATTCTGTTGAAACTTAGGTGAATATAGTATCACTTCCTGTTTTGACCCTCTGTGGCTTAAATGAAAGGATGAAGGAAATAATATAAAGTTTAAATTCTCCAGAGTAAAATGAATCAAATTTAATATTTTCAGAAAGTATAAATCACTGCTGGGCAAGTAAGGAAAGATAGCTTGCAAGATTGGAAGCAAAGATTGGATAATAAGTCTAAATTATTAAAACAATTATGAAATTATTATCCTGAAAAAGGAAAAGGAGGACCAAGAAGAATTGAACAGCAATCTTTGATCTGCTTGAAAACAGTTCAAAGGAGAGTGAACGTTTGTCTTCTCTCAATATTGATAAAATGAAATGGGATATATACATAAATTTCATATTTACATAAATAGTGTGGACTTATGACATAACTTTACAGCTGCTTTTCCCAATTGCGTACAGGTTACTATGCATTATGTGGTCATGTAAGTTTTAGAAACTAGGAATAATCCTAATCTCAGATATAATGAAGCATATTTGCCCATTAAAAACTGAGAAGTTCTACATATAAAAACCAGTTTTTAACTTTAATACTGTGTTTTCCAAACGTATTTGATCACAGAAGTTTCCCCCCCCCCCCAATAGTTACTATTTCATGGAACAGTTTGGGAAATTATAACCTAAATAAAATATGGTTAATATATATTCTGCATATGTCCTCGTTTTTCCCATGAATTAAAAAGATTAGCAACCGTCAAGCTATATGATACACATTTCACTGATCTCTAATCCATTGTGAATTATTTATACTAGGCACAAATTAATGATTCAGAAGCTCAGAAAGTTTGCAATGTAATAAATAGACAAAGTGATTGAGTCTAGGCATAATAGGACAACAAAACTTTGTTTACACGTATAGAGAATTTACAAAATTGTTCTTTCTAGTTCTTACCTTTTCACAGAACACTTTATCCTTTAATCACCTATAATACAGCTAA
This sequence comes from Smutsia gigantea, assembly GCA_032199065.1. Classification (NCBI taxonomy): domain Eukaryota; kingdom Metazoa; phylum Chordata; class Mammalia; order Pholidota; family Manidae; genus Smutsia; species Smutsia gigantea. The sequence goes on along the minus strand of JAVSCE010003378.1, from coordinate 627,418 downwards.
GTGTAAAATATTTGACTTTACCTAAAATAATGAGTATTTACCTTTAATTCACATTGTGTACCATTTCTTTTACTTGTCTTCAAAGACATGTTCCATGAACAAAATTTCTTTGTCAGCTACTGCTTAAAATAAAAATATTGATAAGGCTTTGAGGAAAACTGGTTGTCCTTTATTTAAAAAATGAAAAAGAATACAGTAAAACCTTTCTTCTAATCATAATAGAAGTTAACACTTTGTGGCATTTATTTGCCCTTGCCGTGCATGATACCCTTTAGTCATCATCATAATCCTTTCAGGTGTAGATATGGGCAATGTCCCTATATCATGGATAAGCCAGTAGAGATTTAGAGCTTAGATAACTTGCCTTTACCCTAGGTTTTCTAGAGTAAGTGGCAGAATCAAGAATAAATACCAGGTCTTTCTGACTCTAATGTACAGCTGACCCTTGAACAAAACAGTGGGTAGGGACACTGACCCCCTTGCACAGCAGAAAATCTGCATATAACTTTTGACTCTCCCAAAACTTTACAATGGCATACTGTTGACCGGAAACCTTGCCAATAACATAAATAGTCCATTAACACATATTTTGTGTGGTATAAACTGTATTCTTAAAGTAAGCTAGAGAAAAGAAAATGTTTTTTCAAATGTTGAAAATCTTCAAAAATTTTTATTTATTGAAAAAAGTCACCATAGATATGGACCTGCACGGTTCAAAACCACATGTTCCCTATAATATGCTTGCACCATATGTTCGCTATAATATGCTTGCAACCACTATTGTAGAGATCTTGAGAAATACAGCACAGTAGAAAGTTGGGGGAAAAAATCACCATCTTAGAGATAATCACTTCAAATTTTAGTTCTATTTCCTCTATTTTTTTCAATACAAAATATAAACACTAATTGCATTCAAACTGCCAAAGATTTATATCCTATTTTTTTTACTTTATTGTCAATGGAGTTTCTTCAGAGTCATTAAAATTATCACTAGTTCCTGTTGCCTAATTTTCACCTTTTTTCCTTTTAATTCAATAAACCAAATCATAACCTTTTTGGTTCTGTTTTTCCACTTTGACAGCTATTTTCTCATTGACATTTTTGTCACATGTAATTCATCAGTTTACCAAAAATATCTTTTAAGTACAGTTCAGTGTCTGTATATCATTGCTTAAACAAGGCTATCTCCTTGAATCAAAACAAAACAAACTTACTGAGAATTACATAGTATTATAATTCATGAAAAGACTCTCCTGTCAGTTCAGTCTTGTAGCTGTTACCATAATTCCCATATCTCCTGGCATTAAGGTCTAAAACACTCTAGGTTGTTTGATATTATCAAGTCTCTTTGCTGGGATATTTAATTAAATGTACAACGTTTTAACATGGCTTAGGTATAAGTGAACCAAAAGACAAATTAATTGTGAACTGGATATCTAAGGTCATTAGCAATTTCTTAAAAATCTGTCACTGTACCTATGGTTCTCGTAGTCTGTATTTTAGCTTATAAAGAAATATGTTTAGTGAGTACCTTATCTGAAATTCAAGTTTTCCTATTATAGTTTTAGTCATAGTATCCTATTAATTCCAGTTTTGATGGGAAAAATGATTACTCCACCAAATTGGTTGGCTTTTCTGTAGTTTATTATAATCATTCTATTTTTAATATTTTAAGGTCATGCCTAGGAAAAGTCTATCTGCATATTCCCTATAGATTGTGGATATGCTTTATATAAGCTTTCTAATAATGTAAAACATTTATGTTTAACTGAATTGAGAGTAATAAATTAGATTTTGAAAAGCAGTTAGTAATTTTTATCAGCAGTATGATTCTTTTTCCCTTCATTTAGATATGAAGTAAATTTTCAAGATGGTATTGATTGTGGAGGTGCATACATTAAACTCCTAGCAGACACTGATGGTTTGAATCTGGTATGATATTTTAATGTTTAAGAAAACCTTGTTAAAGTTAATAAGTATTTTTAAGGAGTAATTGATAAAACAAATTTTCATTTTCAACTGAAATAAAAAAGAACTTAAAAATCTTTATGCAACATGAGTTTATATAGTTTTTACAGTGTGCCTTCAAATCTCATATATACTTGGGTTACTTGATGATATCAGTTTTATAATCTTTAGCAACAAAAAAAGTTACCATATCTATAAATAAAAAATAACGTGCTTGTATCAATCAAAGATCATCTTAGAGTTATTTTCTTTACACAGTAAGAATCAAAAGTTTGTTCAGAGAAGTAAGCTCACAGAACAAAGCAGTAAAATGAAATGACCAAAGCTCCATACAGAAAAGGGGGGCAATCCAGAAGCTGGCAATCCACAAAAATAACAGGTTAAATATGTTTTCATGATGAAGCAGATTGTATTAGGACCATTTGAAGGTTGGAGAAGACATTTCTTATAGAATTCTCCTAATAGGCTGTCACGGTTTCTGCATATAACAGAAAGATAAATGAGACATCAGTAAAATATTTGTCAGAATGCATGGTTATGCATAGGCTATAAAATGTGGATCAGAGGATTCATGTACTATTATTATAGGATCAGGTAAGGAGATGCCATTTGTAGTATGTGTTGAAGCTCTTATTTTAGGTATTATAAGTTGATCTCCTGAAGAGATAATGATGATAAAAATGCCAAGTGTTTTTCTAAGCACTGAAAAACCTTAAAATGTGGGTCCTGTCATTATCTCCATAGTTCAGAGTTGGTGAAACAGAACTACAGAGAGGATAAGACATTTGCTTAGGGCCATATACAACTAAAGTGGCCATAGTAGGGTTTGAATCCCAAACTTGACTCCAGATCCCACACTCTTGACCAGAAGGCCTTGCCAAATAAAGAGAAATTACTAGTAGTAACACAGGCATCATGTCTCTTGTTTTTGTGTCTGAATCTCTCTTTATTCTATGCTCAGGAGGGTCATCTCATTTTCTGGTGTCATTTCTGAGTAACAGTAGTGGCTAATCATTGTAGTCGTAAGGTCATAAGTATGCTTTTCTCTATGCTTAATTTTCTTAATAATAGAGATGTACGTAAAGTAATTAAAGATTATTTTGTTTCTGGGGGAGGTTTCAGCTTCCCTCCTACATCTTCAGGAAGTAGTGTATACATTAAAAAAAATCTATTTTGAAATAAAACTTGTCATCTTTCCACATCCTTTATTGTCACTTGTGTCAAATATTTCTTTGCTGAAACAGCATTAATACATTTTTGTAAACTATCCAAGTGGCTAGAACAGACAGATTCACTAATTATTCTAATTCTGGACTAATCCCAACACTCATCTCTCTTTGAAGGAAAACTTTTATGATAAAACATCCTATACCATTATGTTTGGACCAGATAAATGTGGAGAAGATTATAAACTTCATTTTATCTTCAGACATAAACATCCAAAAACTGGAGTTTTTGAAGAGAAACATGCCAAACCTCCAGATGTAGATCTTAAAAAGTTCTTTACAGACAGGAAGACTCATCTTTATACCCTTGGTATATCCTTTTAATTAATTCATTAATTCAAAAATATTTGCTAACTACAGATATTTTCATGGCAGGCGCTTTGGGAGATACAAACCTGGATCCTACCCATACGGAGGTTGTGTTTTTAGGAGAATCATACATACATAATTATAGCACAGGTTGAAAGAAAAGTGCTGTCTGAGAGGTACAGATGAGGTACATTAAGACTTTAAAAGAAATACTACTTCCAGCTTGGAGACTCAGAAAACTCAGTGGAGGTTCTATTTGAACTGGTCTTTGAAGTGTATAGATAGGATGTGGAAGATAAGAGAGGGAAAAGATATTTTAGGCACTGACATTAGTGATGTGGTAAGAATAGAAAACTGGAAAATAAGGTCAAAGAGGAAGAAGTCCTTAATGCCAAGCTCTAAAGTTCAGACAATCGTGATTATTGTTAGGTCCGGCCTCATGGTAGTTGTGGCACATATTTAAATTCTGAAAGGAAAAATATTGAGCAACCGAATATTAACAAATGTACTTAGCTTTACTTAAGTAAACAGAAATTTGCATAGACACTGAGAGGAATGAACATGATAAAGGGACTGTTGTTCCTCTTCCCAAGTTCATGTACTAGTCCATGTACTTACAGAGCTTTGGTCCGCTCATGATTATTTAAAATCACAGCATGTCAGAACCTAACAGGACAAGTCCGACCGAGGCTAAGCTATTTCAGTTTTCTTTCCAAAGACTGCAGCTACAGAAACATTCATTTTGTCTGCCAAATCAATAATCCATTTTTAATTATACTGTCAGCATTGATATCAAAGAAGTTTTTCTGAAATTGGAAAATAGTACTGGATGTTTTGGGGAACATAAGGTAAATCGTAGAAATAATGAGAAATTAGAACAAAAGACTTTAATTAGACTTTGTACAAACCTGATCAGAAGCAATTTGGTAGTATATATCAAAGGCTTTAAGAGGTTTATGTGCTTTGAAACCACATTTCCACTTTGAAGAATTTATCCAAAGACAGTAATACAGAAGAAAGAAAATGACCTATGTGTGAAAATATGTAAATTTAAAGCAACCCATATGTTAACAGCAAGGTTTATATATACAATTAAAGTGATAACTATGAAAATGTTCAGCAACAGGGAAGAAATGCTTATAAGATGAGGAAAAAAAACGAGATTCAAATTGGAGACATGTCATGATGGCCAATTATGGGAAATTATGTAAGTAAATAGAAAAATACCAGAAAAAAAGAATTTTTATTAATCACTCAGTATGTACTGTGCTCTATGATAGGCACTTTGTTTTATAACCATCATGTGAGGTGAGCAGTTTCTGTTTTACCTTAACTCTCAGGTTAAGTAAATTGCTTTAGGAAATAATAGTAACTGGTAGGACTGGAATTTAAATTCAAGTCTGACTCTTAAACATTTGTTTTTCTTACTGCTATACACACCTTTATTGTGCTAAGGTTATTGAATATTTTTCTTTTTAATAAAACTGTAATACTATATTTTTGTAACATTCTGTAGTTCTAAGCACCTACAGAGTACTTTAAAAAATGATATGCCCATATCTTTTATTGTAGAGTCATTTAAATATTTAATACAGTTTTCTAAATGGAAATTTTTTGGCCAAAAGTTTTAGACAAAGATACTTTTCACATATGCATATTTGTCGTGTGCTTTTTTGTTTTAACAAATTTTTAAAAATCAAATTCACTTGCAAGATTTCAGAACATTCAAGATTTTTCTTGAGAAATGCCTTTTTTGAGTTAGAGGGCTCTAGTACTTTTTGCACTTAGCTCTGCTTCAATCTTGACTTTTTTCCTTTGTGTAGTAACATAATTTTATAGTCTCAACTGTCATAGAAGAGGAAATAGTGGAGAAAGAAGGGAGAAAATACTGAGTGTTCATTTCCATTATTTGAGTTTATAAATACTTGGCAGTATTGATTTTGATGTATGTAATTTGGCATTGTTGTGACAGACACCTCCGGAGATTATTACTTCAGAACTATTTATTCAGAAAGCAATAGCCCGCTTAACTGGTTAAGTCAAGATGATCCTGGCATTTATTGACAGGTCCTACCCCCTCAGCTTATTGAAATCAAATGTTAGGCAGTTATTTTCTAAAGATAAAAGTTTTACCCTCTGACCCAGCCCCCACCCATGCTTACAGAAGGAGTAAAGAGCTATTATTTTGTCATTGCAATGGGTAAGGGAATCCTTTAAGAAACTTTTGGCTTGGGGACTTGTAGAAAGCTAGAATTTACCTCCAAACAAATGGAGAAGTGTAAGCTTGAATATTTCCAATCAACCTTAAGATATTTTACACTACAGTATATGCATTGTTGATTTGAAAGGCCGACTTCTAGGAAATTACCAAGATTTCTAGGAAATAATAGTAATGTATCATGAACTCCCTGCTTTTAGTGCCTCATGGGGTTATGTAGGAGAATGTCCCTGTTTATAGGAAATACACATTAAAACACTCAGAGAGTATGTGTATGAAGTCAGTAACTTACTCTCAAGTGATTCAGGAAAAAAATTAAGTTTTTATAGTGTATTTGCAACTCTGAGATTGAAAATTTTTTTTTAAGTACTGAAGACAATTGGTTTGTATTCCATCTGTAACTATAAAAGACTGAAGCTGACTTGGTTGTGTGAGTCCCAGATTTAGTTAAAACTGTTGGGTATTTTTGATAAGTAATGGAGCACTTTGTTAAATTATTACTTAAAATCTCCTCTGATTTTAGAAAGCATGATATCTAGTGATTTCAGCATATTTGATTTTGATTTAATACATTGGTTTAAGTCCTCTCTTCCAAGTTGAGAGAGAATTTTGCCCATGAAGTTTAAGGTAATTCGATTATTTAGGAGATTATCTTTAAAATGTATATCAATATGATAAATGTAATATATTTGACTTGGTCTTTAGTGATGAATCCAGATGACACATTTGAAGTATTAATTGATCAAATAGTTGTAAACAAAGGAAGCCTACTGGAGGATGTGGCCCCTCCTATCAATCCTCCCAAAGAAATTGAAGACCCCAGTGATAAAAAACCTGATGACTGGGATGAAAGAGCAAAAATCCCTGATCCTTCTGCTGTCAAACCAGAAGACTGGTAAGTAAAGAATTCAGTAGCAAAGCATTATTTGGTGTAATTAAATAATGAGATATATAAGTAGAGTTTATAATCAATGAAATTTATTCTTTTACACATCAAAACTACTAATTTTGACTCTTTTGGGTGAAATACTTTTCTAAAATGCACTTCCCTGCTTTTTAATTATCTTAATTTTCAATTTAATATTTTGATTTTGTTGCCTTTTTATGCATTCAACGCTATGGGGAAATTATTCCATGAATCTCAAACACCAATACTTTAATTTTCATTCCAGTTTGATCTTTATCATGTGTGTGTGTGCATATTTTATGTAGTTGCCGTCTTTTTAGTTAATGATTACTTGGCTTAAAATAGCATAACCTCAGCACCTTATGAGAATATATAGGATTCACTCATACCAGTTTGCTTCACCATAAATTTTTCAGTAGCTGAGTATTTGTGTTATTTCCATTCTACAGGATTATGAATATTTTCCTTTAAAGAAATGTTTTCAGTTCCTAAGTTCCCATAGCTTGAGCTGAGATAGTGAGAGATACCTGTATATCTCTCCATATACCAAGATATTTTTGTCCTTCAAATATGTTTTTGTAATTTCTGTTACCTTTATTCCTAAGAACCTTATTTTTTTTCCAGCCAATTGGAAAACTCTTTCTTATGGTTTTGCTTAGTAGATTACCTGTCTTTCAGTATTTAACTCACCATGTTAGTTACCTATTGCTGTGTAACAAATTAACCAAAAACTTAGCAGCTGAATTGGTTCCTGGAGTGGCTACCCAAATGGTTCTGGCTGTCTCATAAGGTTCCAGTCAAGCTGCTGGCAAGAGCTGCATTCATTTGAAGGTTTGACTATGGAAGGCTGGAAGATCCACTTCCAAATTGGCTTATGTGGCTGTTTTCAAGAAGTTTCTGTTCTTTGACACTGGGCCTCTCCTTAGATCTGTTCATGACATGGCAGACCAAGCCTGGTACATTTGGGAGAGGGCACCACAAAGGTGTAAATACTAAGTATACATTAAAAAGTTCTGTTCTAAGGTTTTTTTTTCCATATGATTGGGTGTTGGATTTTGTAAAATGTTTTTTGTGCATCAATTGAGACTCCTTTATTTTCTTACTATGGTGAATTATATTGATTGATTTTCTAATGTACTAACCTTGCAATCTACTTGGTTAACAAGTAGTATCCTTTTTCTATTTGCTGGATTCTAATTGCATTTTTTCTCTGTCAGATTCATTGAAGCATAATTTTTGTACAGTTAATTTGTTCAGATATACAGTTCTATGAGTTTTAAGGAACATACACAGTGATGTGACTAATGTGACAATCATGATAGAGAGTACTTCGATTACCCCAGAAAGTTCCCTCAGATCCTTTTGTAATCAGTTCTCTCCTATCGTTAACCATGGGCAACCACTGATCTGATTTCTGTTCGTTGCAACTTTGCCTTCCCCAGAATATCATATAAAATGGAACCATCAGAAGTAGATGGTTTTATTTCTGGTTTCTTTCATTTAGATTAGTGCTTTTTGAGAGCCATCCATACTTTTGCTTATGGCAGTAGTTAGTTTTGTTTTATTGCTGAGTAATAGTCCATTGTAAGGATATATCATAATTTTTTTATCTATCCACATGTTGATGGAAATTTTGGTTGTTTCAGTTTGGAGTCAATTGTGAATAAAGCTTTTAAACATTTATGTTTATAAATATTTGTGCACAGGGCTTGGATGAAGATAATTTTATATTTTTCTGGGGTAAATGTATAGGAGTGGGATTGCTGGATTATACAATAAATATATAAATGATTATACAGTAAAAATTATACAGTAAAAATATAAATGTATGCTTAAATTTATAAGAAACTGCCAAACTTTTCCAGAAAATCATACCATTTTGCATTCCAACCAACATTATATAAGAGATCCAGATTTTATACATTTATAGCATTTGTATTATGTTTTTTTAATTGTGATATAATTGAACGATAACATTGTAATAGTTTAGATGTACAACATAATGATTTGATATATGTATGTGTTGCGAAATGATAACCACAATAAGTTTAGTTAACATCCATCCCTCACATAGTTAGGTTTTTGTTCTTGTGATGAGAATTTTAATGATCTACTGTCTTAGAAATTTCAAATATACAATACAGTATTGTGAACTATAGTTGCCATGCTATATATTACATCCCCAGGACTTATTTATCTTGAAACTAGAAGTTTGTACATTTTGACCTTTGGTATTACCAGTCTTTGTTTTTTTGTTTTTCTTTGGCAATTCTAAAAGATTTGCAGTGATGTCTAATTTTAGTTTTAATTTGCATTTCCCTAGTGACTAAATCACATTGAGCAACTTTCATTTATTTGCCATTCACATAATTTATTTGATGAAGTATCTTTTCAATTTTTTTTTCCCATGTTTTTGTTGGATTGGTTTTTATATTGAGTTATGAAAGTTCTTTACATTCTGGATACAGGTATTATATTAGTTATCTATTGCTGTGTAACAAAATTACCCCAAAACTTAGTAGCTTAAAACAACACTTATTATCACAGTTTCTGTGATTCAGGAATCTGAGAGCCGCTTAGCATTGTCTTCTGGCTCTGGGTCTCTCACAGGCTTCAATTAAAATATCAGCTGGGACTATAGTCATTTAAAGGCTCAACTGGAGTGAATCAACTTGGATTTGGGGGATTCAGTTTCTCCAGGCACTTAAGGCCCTCAATTCTTTGCTGGATGTTGACCAGAGACCTCCCTAAGTTCCTTGCCATCTGTCCTTCTCCATGGAGTAGTTCACAACATGATAGCTCTCCCCTCAAGGGAAACATTGGAGAAGAGAGAGAGAGTGCAAAGAAGATGGAAGTCATAGTGCTGGGTTAACTGTGTTCTCCAACACTCCGTGTCTACCCAGAACCTGTGATTATGACTTTATTTGGAATTAGGGTCTTTACAGATGTAATCAAGTTAAGATGAGGTCATATAGGGGTAGGCTAGACTCCAAACACAATACAAATGGTCTAGATATTAACCCAAGCATGTATGGTCAATTAATATACGATAAAGGAGCCATGGACATACAATGGGGAAATGACAGCCTCTTCAACAGCTGGTGTTGGCAAAACTGGACAGCTACGTGCAAGAGAATGAAACTGGATTATTGTCTAACCTCATACACAAAACTAAACTCAAAATGGATCAAAGACCTGAATGTAAGTCATAAAATCATAAAACTCTTAGAAGACAACATAGGCAAAAATCTCTTGAATATAAAGCTGAGCAACTTCTTCCTGAACACATCTCCTCAGGCAAGACAAACAAAATAAAAAATGAACAAGTGGGACTACATCATGCTAAAAAGCTTCTGTACAGCAAAGGACACCATCAGCAGAACATAAAGGCATTGTACAGTATGCGAGAATATATTTGTAAATGACATATCCAACAAGGGGTTAACATACAAAATATATAAAGAACTCGCACACCCTATTAAATAACCCTATTAAAAAGCAAATAACCCTATTAAAAAATGGGTGGAGGATATGAACAGACACTTCTCCAAAGAAGAAATTCACATGGCCAACAGGCACATGAAAAGATGCTCCACATCGCTAATTATCAGGGAAATGCAAATTAAAACCACAATGAGATATCACCTCACACCAGTAAGGATGACCAACATCAAAAAGACTAGGAACAACAAATGCCGGCGAGGATGCAGAGAAAGGGGAACCCTCCTACACTGCTGGTAGGAATGTAAATTAGTTCAACCATTGTGGAAAGCAGTTTGGAGGTTCGTCAAAAAACTCAAAATAGAAATACCATTTGACCCAGGAATTCCACTCCTAGGAATTTACCCTAAGAATGCAGCAGCCCAGTTTGAAAAAGACATGTGAACCCCTATGTTTATCGCAGCACTATTTACAATAGCCAAGAAATGGAAGCAACCTAAGTGTCCATCAGTAGATGAATGGATAAAGAAGATGTGGTACATATACCCAGTGGAATGCAATTCAGCCGTAAGAAGACAAATCCTACCATTTGCAACAACATGGATGGAGCTAGAGGGTATTATGCGCAGTGAAATAATCCAGGCAGAGAAAGACAAGTACCAAATGATTTCACTCATCTGTGGAGCATAAGAACAAAGCAAAAACTGAAGGAACAAAAAGCAGCAGACTCACAGAACCCAAGAATGGATTAACAGTTACCAGAGAGAAAGGGACTGGGGAAGGTGGGTGAGAAGGGAAGGAGAAGAGGAATAAGGGGCATTAGGATTAGCACACATAATGTGGGGTGGGCACGGGGAAGGGAGTATAACACAGAGAAGACAAGTAGTGACTCTATAGCATCTTACTACAGTGGTGCTGATGGACAGTGACTGTAATGGGGTAGGTGGTGGGGACTTCATAATGTGGGGAATCTAGTAACCACAATGTTGCTCATGTGATTTTATATTAATGATACCAAAAAAAAAACCCAACTGTGTTCTTAGAAGAAGAGGGAAATGTGGACAGAGACACACAGGGAGAACCATGTGACAACCGAGGCAGAAATTGGAGTGATGTACCTACAAGCCAGAGAATACCAATGGTTGCCAGCAGCCATCAGAAGCTAGGAAGAAGCAAAGAAAGATCCTCCCTTAGTGTCTTCAGAGAGAGTATGGCCTTGCCAAAAACTGATTTTGAACTTCTAATCTCCAGAATTGTGAGAGAATGAATTTCTGTCACTTTAAGCCATCCCGTTTCTCATATTTTGTTATGGCAGCCTCTGGAAACTAATGTACAATCTTTTAAAACAATCTTGGAAGTAACACTCCATCACTAATTTCTGTTCATTAAGTAGCAAGTTATTAGATCCAACTTATATTCAGGGAGAGGGGATTACACATGGGACGAGTAGTAGGAGGCAGGATCATTTTAGACCATTTCAGAAGTTGCCTACCTAAGTCTGAGATGACTGCAGTCCTGGCCAACACCTTGACTGCAAGCTGTCAGAGACCCTGAGCAGAGGACCCAGTTAAGTGGCTCCCAGATTCTGCAATACAGAAACTGCAATAAAAAAGTTATTTTAACCCCTTAAATTTTGGAGTAATATTTTTTGTAGCAATAGTCAATTAATACAGATATGCAGTATGCAAATATTTCCACTCACTTTGGGGCTTGTCTTAATTTTAATAGTAGAAATTTTATATTTTTATGAAGTCCAGTTTGTCAATATTTGTCTTTGAGTATTCATGCTTTTTGTGTCCTACCTAAGGATTCTTTGCCTAAATGAATTGTCACAAAGATTTTCTTTTTTTTCCTAAACAAGTACTTTTGACTAAAATTCTGTTCCAATTGTTATATGTAGTGTGAGGTATAAGTTAAGATAATTTTTTTTAATACCGATGTCTAATTGTTCTAGTGTCTCCTGTCATCATTTAATGTCTGTAATGATGACTCCTCTTTAATTTCTGATATGGCAATAATTTGTGTTGATTTTTCTTGATGTGTCTAGCTGAAGGTTTATCAATCTTATTTATCCTTTTGAAGAACCAACTTTTGTTTTAGTTTGTACCCTCTATTGACCTTTTTGTATTTCTTTATTTCCTCCCTTCTTACTTTGGACTTAATTTGCTCCTCTCTTCCTGCCCTTTTAAGGTAGAAAGTCCTTTCCAAGAATAGAAGCAGCTATAAATTTTCTCAAATATGTGTTATTTACAAGAACGTTCAGTTCATACTGTTTTCACTTCCCTAGTGATTTCTTCTTTGATCCATGTATTTTAAATGTGTTGGTTTGTTGTTAATTACCTATGGATTTTCCACATATGATTTTCTTTTTGACTCCCAGTTTAATTCTGTTGTGGTTAGAAAACATTTATAAATGTTAAGTACACCAGGTTGGTTGATAATGTTCAAAGTCTGTATTCTTACTGGTTTTCAGTCTGTTCTCCTACTGAGAGAAGAGTATTAAAATCTTCAGCTATGATTGTAGATTTGTCTGTATCTCCTTTGAGTTCTGTTACTTTTTCCTTCATGTATTTTGAAATTGTTATTCATCCATTCACAGTATTTCATGACCTCCTGGGGAACTGATCTTTTTTATTATATAGAATATCCTCCTTTATAAATTCTCATAATACTTTCTGTCTTGAAGTCTGCTTGGTCTGATATTCAATCAACATTCCTGATTTCTTTTAAATCATGTTTCTGTTATGGGTTGAGTTTATTCTCCTTGGTTCTTGTCCCCGCTGCAACAAAGAATTGAAAGGCAGGGACACAGTGAAGCAGAGTGCAAGTTTTATTTGAATACACCCCAAGGGAGGAGCTGGCCAGAGTCAAGGGAGACAGAGGCAGGCTGCTTACCCTGAGGCTTCTTTTTATTGGGTTTTTGGCAGGACAGAGAAGTCCTTGATGACAATCTTTGGCCTTGGAGGTCTGGTCTAATTGGTGAAATGGAGACACAGGCTGCACTCTGATGGTTTCTGCGCTTGTCTTATGATGTTTTCGTTACATGGGGAATGTCTGTGCTTGGAAGCTTCTCATATGGGAAGTTGTTTTTATCTGGGGAGTGTGCAGCTTTTCCAAATCTCTCCTGCTCTCTGAAACTTCAACTAATTAACTCTGTGAGCCATTTCTGGCTCTCTGATTTTTCCTCGTTAAATCATAACTCCCTTTTAGTGGACTTCACTGGCTTTATTTTCTCTCTACGCTACTTATATATACTTTTCTGCCTAACATTTCTGTTGATTATTATTTTCCATTTTTTTCCTATATGACTTTTTTTAAAGTCATTTTCTCGTAGGCAACCTATATTTGGGTCTTGTCTTTTAATTGGAGTGTTTTAAACCATCTACGTTTAATGCAGTTATTGCTATGGTTGGATGTAAATCTACCATCTTGCTCCTTGTTTTCTGTTTGTCTCATATATTCTGTGGTCCTTTATAAAATTTTTTTTCTGACTTCTTTTGAATTGAGCTATTTTATTTTAGTCTTCTATTGTTTCTTCTCTATTGGTTAATATGCATCTTTAACTTATTTCAGTCTACTCTCAAATAATATTCCATTTCATGTCTAAGTTAATCTTATAAAAGTTTAATATTTCCCCCCTTCCATTGTTTGTGCTATTAGCATACATTTATTTCTGTATATGCTATGAAGGCCACTCATAATTATTCATCAGTTGGTATCTTTTAATTGGACAGTTGTGAGGGCAGGAGCCCTTTAATTTGCTCACATATTTACCATTTCTGGTACTCCTTTTCTGTGTACATAGGAATTTCCATCTGTTTTCTTTCTACCTTCTAACCTTCTCTTAATATACTGAGGTACATGTCTGCTGACACTGAATTCTCTAAACTTTAATTTGTCTGAAAAGGTCTTTATTTTACCTTCACTTTTGAAGGATATTTTCCCTATTGGATAATCATCCGATAGTTATTTTGCAACAGTCATTTCTTGTCTTGAGTCTTGCACTGTTTCTGATAAATCAGTTGATATTCACATCCGTGTTCTCCTTTACCTCCAATATGTCACTTTCTCTCGTTTTAATATTTATTGTATTATTGCTCGTTTTCAATAGTTTGATTATGTTGTGACTTGATGTTGTTTTGTGTGTGCATGTTTTCCTTGCTTTAGTAGATTCTTTGAGCTTTTTGGAATGTGGATTTATAGTTTGTATAAAATTTGATAATATTTGCAATATTTCTTTAAAAATGTATATGTGCCTCCCTATCCCTCTCTCTTTTTTTTTTGTGATACCACTTACATGTATGTTACACTGCTTTATATTGTCCCGTAGGCCATTGAGGATCTGTTAATTCTTTTTATTTTTTTTATTTTGGTATCATTCATACACAATCACATGAGCAATATTGTGGTTACTAGATTCCCCCCATTATCAAGTCCCCTACACATACCCCATTACAGTCACTGTCCATCAGTGTAGTAAGATGCTATAGAGTCACTACTTGTCCTCTCTGTGCTATACTGCTTTCCCTGTGACCTGCCCCCATGTTATGTAAACTAATCATAATGCCCCTTATTCCTTTTCTCCCTCCCCAGTCCCTTTCTCTCTGGTAACTGTTAGTCCATTCTTGGGTTCTGTGAGTCTGCTGCTGTTTTGTTCCTTCAGTTTTTGCTTTGTTCTTATGCTCCACAGATGAGTGAAATCATTTGGTACTTGTCTTTCTCCACCTGCCTTATTTCACTGAGCATAATAGCCTCTAGCTCCATCCATGTTGTTGCAAATGGTAGGATTTGTTTTCTTCTTATGGCTGAATAATACTCCATTGTGTATATGTACCACATCTTCTTTATCCATTCATCTACTGATGGACACTTAGGTTGCTTCCATTTCTTGGCTATTGTAAATAGTGCTGTGATAAACATAGGGGTGCATCTGTCTTTTTCAAACTGGGCTGCTGCATTCTTAGGGTAAATTCCTAGGAGTGGAATTCCTGGGTCAAATGGTATTTCTATTTTGAGTTTTTTGACAACCTCCATACTGCTTTCCATAATGGTTGAACTAGTTTACATTCCCACCAGCAGTGTAGGAAGGTTCCCCTTTCTCTGCATCCTCGCCGGCATTTGTTGTTCCTAGTCTTTTCTATGTTGGCCATCCTAACTGGTGTGATGTAATATCTCTTTGTGGTTTTAATTTGCATTTCCCTGATAATTAGCGATGTGGAGCATCTTTTCATGTGCCTGTTGGCCATGTGAATTTCTTCTTTGGAGAAGTGTCTGTTCAATATCCTCCAACCATTTTTTAATAGGGTTATTTGCTTTTGGGTGTTGAGGTGTGTGATTTCTTTATATATTTTAGATGTTAACCCCTTGTTGGATATGTCACTTTCAAATATATTCTCCCATACTGTAGGATGCCTTTTTGTTCTGTTAATGGTGTCCTTTGCTGTGCAGAAGCTTTTTGGCATGATGTAGCCCCTTTTGTTCATTTTTTATTTTGTTTGCCTTGCCCGAGGAGATGCATTCCAGAAAAAGTTCCTCATGTTTATATTCAAGAGATTTTTGCCTATGTTTTCTTCTAAGAGTGTTATGGTTTCATGACTTACATTCAGGTCTTTAATCCATTTTGAATTTAGTTTTGTGTATGAGGTTAGACAATAATCCAGTTTCATTCTCTTGCATGTAGCTGTCCAGTTTTTCCAGCTGTTGAAGAGGCTGTCCTTTCTCCATTGTATATCCATGGCTCTTTTATCATATATTAATTGACCATATTTGCTTGGGTTTATATCTGGACTCTCTAGTCTGTTCCATTGTTCTCTGGGTCTGTTTTTGTGCCAGTACCAAATTGTCTTGATTACTGTGGCTTTGTAGTAGAGCGTGAAGTCGGGGAGCATAATCCCCCCAGCTTTATTCTTCCTTCTCAAGAATGCTGTTGGTATTTTGGTAGGGATTGCACTGAATCTGGAGATTGCTTTAGGCAGGATGGCCATTTGACAACATTAATTCTTCTACCCAAGAGCATGGGATGAATTTCCATTTTTTAGTGTCCTCTTAAATTTCTCTTAAAAGTGTCTTGTAGTTTTCAGGGTACAGGTCTTTCACATACTTGATCAGGTTTACTCCTAGGTATTTTATTCTTTTTGATGCAATTGTGAATGGAATTGTTTTCCTGATTTCTCTTTCTGCTAGTTAATCATTAGTGTATAGGAATGCAACAGATTTTTGTGTATTAATTTTGTATCCTGCAACTTTGCTGAATTCAGATATTAGATCTTCTAGTTTTGGAGTGGGTTCTTTAGGGTTTTTTTATGTACAATATCATTTCATCTGCAAACAGGGACAGTTTAACTTCTTTCTTGGCAATCTGGATATCTTTTATTTCTTCCTGTTGTCTGAGCCATGGCTAGGACTTCCAGAACTTTGTTGAATAAAAGTGGGGAGAGTGGGCATCCTTGTCTTGTTCCCGATCTTAAAGGAAAAGCTTTCAGCTTCTCAGTGTTAAGTATGATGTTGGTTGTGGGTTTGTCATATATGGCCTTTATTATGTTGAGGTACTTTCCATCATACCCATTTTGTTGAGAGCTACTATTATAAATGGATGTTACATTTTGACGAATGCTTTTTCAGTGTCTATGGAGATGGTTATGTGGTTTTTGTCCTTTTTGTTGATGTGGTGGATGACATTGATGGATTTTTTAATGTTGTACCCTCCTTGCATACCTGGAATAAATCCTAGTTGATCATGATGCATGATATTTTTTATGTATTTTTGAATTTTGTTTGCTAATATTTTGTTGAGTATTTTTGCATCTATGTTCATCAGGGATATTGGTGTGTAATTTTCTTTTTTTTGTTGTGTCTTTGCTTGGTTTTGGTATTAGAGTGATGCTGGCCTCTTAGAATGAGTTCGGAAGTAGTCCCTCCTCTTCTACTCTTTGGAAAACTTTAAGGAGGTCTTCACTAAGTGTTTGATAAAATTCAGCAGTGAAACCATCTGATCCAGGGGTTTTGTTCTTAGGTAGTTTTTGATTACCAATTCAATTTCTAGTTTCTTTGCTGATAATTGGTCTATTCATATTTTCTGTTTCTTCCTGGGTCAGCCTTGGAAGGTTGTATTTTTCTAGAAAGTTTCCCATTTCTTCTAGGTTATCTAGTTTGTTAGCACATAATTTTTCATAGTATTCTCTCATAATTCTTTGTATTTCTGTGATGACTGTGGTGATTTTTCCTTTCTCATTTCTGATTCTGTTTATGTGAGTAGACTCTCTTTTTTTCTTGGTAAATATGGCTAGGGGTTTATCTATTTTGTTTATTTTCTCAAAGAACCAGCTCCTGCTTTCATTGATTCATCCTATGGTTTTATTCTTCTCGATTTCATTTATTTCTGCTCTGACCTTTATTATGTCCCTCCTTCTACTGACTTTGGGTCTCATTTGTTCTTTTTTTTCTAGTTTTGTTAAGTGTGCATTTAGACTGTTCATTTAGGATTGTTCTTCTTTCCTGAGGTAGGCCTGTATTGCAGTATATTTCCCTCTTAGCTCGGCCTTTGCTGCGTCCCACAGATTTTGTGGTGTTGAATTATTGTTGTCATTTGTGTCCATATATTGCTTCATCTCTGTTTTTATTTGCTCATTGTTCAACTGATTATTTTGGAGCATCTTATTAAGCCTCCATGTGTTTCTGGGCTTTTTCGTTTTCTTTGTGTAATTTGTTTCCAGTTTCATACCTTTATGATCTGAGAAGCTGGTTGGTACAATTTCAATCTTTTTGGATTTACTGAGGTGCTTTTTGTGCCCTAGTATATGATCTATTCTTGAAAATGTTCCATGTGCACTTGAGAAGAATGTGTATCCTGTTGCTTTTGGATGGAGTGTTCTGTAGATGTCCATTAGGTCCGTCTGTTCTAATACGTGGTTCAGTGCCTCTGTCTCTTTACTTATTTTCTGTCTGGTTGATCTGTCGTTTGGAGTGAGTGGTGTGTTAAAGTCTCCTAAAATGAATGCAGTGCATTATATTTCCCCCTTTAATTCTGTTATTATTTGTTTCGCATATGTAGCTGATCCTCTGTTGAGTGCATAGATATTTATAATAGTTATATCCTCTTGTTGGACTGACTCCTTCATCTTTACATATTGTCCTTCTTTGTCTCTTGTGACTTTCTTTGTTTGGAAGTCTATTTTGTCTGATGCAAGCACTGCAACTCCTGCTTTTTTCTCCCGATTAGTTGCATGAAATATCTTTTTCCATCGCTTTACTTTCTGTCTGTATATGTCTTTGGGTTTGAAGTGAGTCTCTTGTAGGCAGCATATAGACGGGTCTTGTTTTTTTATCCATTCAGTGACTCTATGTCTTTTGATTTGTGCATTCAGATCATTTACATTTAGGGTGGTTATTGATAAGTATGTACTTATTGCCATTGCAGGCTTTAGATTCGTGGCTACCAAAGGTTCAAGGGTAATTCCCTTACTATCTAACATTCTTAATTTAATCAATTTATTATGCTATTAGAAACACAACCAAAAGGCTTTTTTTTTTTCCTCCTCCACTCTTTATATATTAGGTATCATATTCTGTCCTTTTTGTCTGTCCTTGATTGACTTTGGGGATAGTTGATTTGATTTTGCATCTGCTTAGTAATTAATTGTTCTAGTTTGCTGTGGTTTTATTTCCCCTGGTGACAGCTATTTAGCCTTAGGAATACTTCCATCTATAGCAGTCCCTGAAAAATGCTCTGTGTAGAGGTGGTTTGTGGGAGCTAAATGCTCTCAGCTTTGCTTGTCTGAAAATTGTTTAATTCCTCCTTCAAATTTAAATGATAACCTTGCCGGGTAGAGTATTCTTGGTTCGAGTCCCTTCTGTTTCATTGCACTAAATATATCATGTCACTCCCTTCTCATCTTTAAGGTTTCTGTTGAGAAATCTGATGATAGCCTGATGGGTTTTCCTTTGTACTTAACCTTTTTTCTCTCTCTAGCTGCCTTTAAAAGTCTGTCTTTACCCTTGATCTTTGCCATTTTAATTATTATATGTCTTGGTGTTGTCTTCCTTGGGTCCCTTGTGTTGGGAGATCTGTGATCTCATGGCTTGAGAGACTATCTCCTTCCCCAGATTGGGGAAAATTTCAGCAATTACCTCTTCAAAGACACTTCCAGTCACTTTTTCTCTCTCTTATTATTCTGGCACCCCTGTAATGCGAATATTGTTCCATTTGTATTGGTCACACAGTTCTCTCAATATTCTTTCATTCCTAGAGATCCTGTTTTCTCTCTGTGCCTCAACTTCTTTGTATTCCTCTTTTCTAATTTCTGTTCCATTTACTACATCTATTCTGCTTTTAAATCCCTCCATTGTATGTTTAATTTCAGGTATGGAATTTCTTAATGATTGAATCTCTGTCCTCAATTCATCCCTGAGTTCTTGAATATTTTTCTGTACCTCCATGAGCATGATTATGTTTTTTATTTTGAACTCTCTTTCAGAAAGATTGGTGAGTTCAGTTTCATTTGGCCCTTTTTCTGATGTTTGCAAGATTTTTGTTTGAACCAGTTTCCTTTGATGTTTCATATTTGTATGTGTCATCCTCTAGTGCCCAGAAGAGGGACTCTCTGGAGCTGATCAGCCCCTGGTGTGATGTTCCAGGTCACAGGGGGGCAGTGCTGGTGCCTGGGGGCAGGAAGAGCTATTTCCTGCTTCCCAGCTTCTATATCTGTCCCCACTATCAGAACCAGTGGTCCAGCACACAGGTGTAAGCCTCTGTGCTTTGTGTCTTTAGCTGCCATTTGTGGGGCCTCTCTCTGGCTGGCATGAGGCCAGGGCAGGGAGCCAGCTGGTGCTCACAAGTTTGTGAGCCAATGCTCGCAGGCCAGGGGAGGGCGCAGCAGGTTGCGTATCACAGTTGGGGGCCTCGGAGCTGTGTAGCCAGCCAGGTGGTTGGAGTGCCTGAAGCTCCTGAAAATTCCCAACCTGCTGGGAAGAAAGTGCCCAGACAGTCTTGCCCATGTATCCCTTCTCCCACGCAGCAAGCTCCGTGCAAATTCTGCCCCTTCAGCAACCCCCACGCTGCTAGGAAGCCTCTCAGACTGCCCACCTTTCCTTTGTCCCAGAGCAGCCAGATTTGGGTCCCTGTCCCCCACCAATGGCTGGCATCTCAGCCTCTCCAGGTATTCCACCTGCCTTAGCTTTCCAACCCCACTAATCTCCAGAGCACTGTGCAATTCAGGTCTGTGCTCCCATAGCAGTTCTCCAGGGCTGCATGTTCAGCAGTCCTAGGTTTCCACCCCCTCCCTGTTCCATTTCTCTTCCTCCTGCCCATTAGCTGGGGTTGGGGGAGGGCTTGTGTCCCACCAGATCAATGCTTTGGTATGCTACCCTGTTTTGTGATGTCTGCTCTGTTCTCCAGGTGTATGCAATCTGGTGCAGCCTTCTTTCCTGTTGCTCTTTTAGGATTCTATGTATTAACTATATTTTCATATTATATGTGGTTTTGGGAGGTGTTCTTTGTCTCACCTCTCACACCACCATCTCGAATCGTTCTCCTGCCAGATCTGTTCATTTTCTAAACCAATTTTTCTCTGTGTCTACATTTAGGAAATGTCTACTACTATTTTTTCAAATTCTTATTTGTTTATAAACATTAAGGTTACTACCTATTCAGAACAGAGTGTTACTTCTGGATAACCAACAGTGTTAACTTGTTAATTCTTGTACCTAAAAAGAGATACTGATTAGTAATGCGGATGTCTTTGCCTTTAGACAAATAGTATGATTGGGAAGTAACTTGTACAAGGTAGGAAGAACAGTATGGTTTTTTAAAAAGTCAGTCACTTCTTAGCACATACCTTTAATGAATTCATACTGTTAGAAAAAGTAGGGCTACATCCCTCCAGGTGGGTTTTCTAACATTGCTTCCTATTTGTTTACTCCTAAAAGAGTAAGGCTGGGAAATAACTAGGCCCTTAAATGATTGAAATCGCACATAAAAACCTCTTCTAGTTGGTGATATATGTTAGAATTTGTTTTATAAAGTGCTAAAAGAAATGTTCCTTTAAATTTTAAACTCTGCTTACTTTAAGCCTCAGAGTCTGAAGGTCACATTGATATCAGGTGAGTACAAGACTTTAGGTATATAGAGTTGATTATTTCAGTTTATTTTGTTACTCAAATTTTGTTTGGAAAATCATAATGTAGCCTCTTGTTTAAAATTTCTACTTTTTAGAAGAGATGAAAATTACATTAGTAGTTTTATTCAGTACTTACTATGATAGTGTTTATATACCTTAGAATATTCTTTTCCAAGTGTTTTTAAATGAAAATATAAAATTGCTAGAATTAAATTTAGAAAGTTAAAAAAATATATTGGAGTAGGAAGATCCTCCCAAATACAACATAAAACTGAAAAATTGTAAAAGAAAATAATAAACTTAAACTACATGAAAATAAGTGATTTGTATATGGCAAAAAAAAAACCCAGCATAAACTACATCAAAAAATACATAAGAAGCTGGAAAAAGTATTAGAGAGCTAATTTCTTATTAATTTCTAATATATTCCAGGATTTTCATTATAACATTATTTGTAATTTAAAATTTTTGGAAACACTAAATGCCCCTCAAGAGTAGATAGCTTAAATAAATAGGAACATCCACAAAGTGGAAAACTATGCAACTGTTCAGAACAATGTAGCAGATTTATGTGTATATAAACAGAGCTCCTGGGACAGTCTTGACCCATAGTAGGCACCCAATATATGTTTGCTGATGAATGAATGAGTTTTTAAATGAACAAAAGAAATATCTAAAATACTCTGTATAGAGTGGTATCATTTGTGTAACAAAAGTATCCGTATGTGCATGTATGCATAAAACACAAGGAATACATACAAAAATGTGGCAGGTCAGCAGAAGACTTAGGTGAATGAGAGATGGGAAGGTAGTAGGCAAAAACAGAAGCATAGAAAATGCCTTTAATACCTTCTGAATTTTATAATGTCCATTTTTAAACTTTTTGAGTAATTAATAATTAACATAAAATACTGTATTTATAGGGATGAAAGTGAGCCTGCCCAAATAGAAGATTCAAATGCTGTTAAACCTGATGGCTGGCTAGATGATGAACCAAAATTTATTCCAGATCCTAATGCTGAAAAACCTGCTGACTGGTAAGCATTCTTCATCTTCAAATATCAGTTTCATAGGTTTCTTGTTTCTTGTTACTAGTTTATATGACTGACAGGGTGAAGTTACTATATTTGCTTTGTTCTAATTTTCTAAGGAATGAAGACATGGATGGAGAATGGGAGGCACCTCGTATTTCTAATCCAGCATGTCAGATTGGGTGTGGTGAGTGGAGACCTCCCATGATAGATAATCCAAAATACAAAGGAGTGTGGAGACCTCCCCTGATAGATAATCCTAACTACCAGGTAATACCCACTTGTTCCAATACCATAGTAAAATTAAAACTGGTATTTCTGTTATATACCCAGTAATTAATAGTTACATCAGCTTTCAGAAATTTGATTTGTAATAGTGTTCCTTAGCTATCTCAAGAAGTCAAAGAAAATTAATTTCTTTATATTTATTTAATTTTTGAAGGGAATGAAATGAAGAACTAAAGACCAGTAAGTTCACACTTTATTTTTCCCTACTAATCAGTTGATGATCACTTTGGAATCAAGTTCTATTTTATTTTATTTTATTTTTAATTAAGATATCATTGATATACAATCTTATGCTCAGGTTTCACATGAGCAACACTGTGGTTACTATATTCACCCATATCATTAAGTGCCCCCGACACACCCCATTGAAGTCACAGTCCATCAGCATAGTAAGATGCTGTAGAGTCACTACTTGTCTTCTCTGTGCAATACTTCCATCCCCATGCCCTCCCTATATTATCTGTGCTAATCATAATACCCCTTATCCCCTTATCCCTCCCTTCCCACCCACCCTCCGCAACACCTTTCCCTTTGGTAACCGCTAGTCCCTTCTTGGAGTCTGTGAGTCTGCTGCTATTTTGTTCCTGCAGTTTTGCTATGTTGTAATACTCCACAAATGAGGGAAATCATTTTAGTATTTGTCTTTCTCTGCCTGACTTATTTCACTTAGCATAATACCCTCTAGGTCCATCCAGGTTGTTGCAAATGGTAGGATTTGTTTCTTTCTTATGGCCAAATAGTATTCCATTGTGTATATGTACCACTTCTTCTTTATCTGTTCGTCTACTGATGGATACTTAGGTTGCTTCCATTTCTTGGCTATTGTAAATAGTGCTGCGATAAACATAGGGAGGCATATGTCTTTTTGAATCTGGGATCTTGTTTTCTTCAGGTAAATTCCTAGGAGTGGAATTCTTGGGTCAAATGGGATTTCTATTTTTAGTTTGAGGAACTTCCATATTGCTTTCCACAATGGTTGAACTAATTTACATTCCCACCAGCAGTGTAGGAGGGTTCCCCTTTCTCCACATCTTTGCCAACATTTGTTGTTTCGCTTTTGGATGTTGGCCATAACTGGTATGAGGTGATATCTCACTGTGATTTTAATTTGTGATTACCAATGTGGAGCATCTTTCCATGTGCCTGTTGGCCATCTGAATTTCTTCTTCAGAGAAGTGTCTGTTCAGATCCTCTGCCCATTTTTTAATCAGGTTATTTGCTTTTTGGGTGTTGAGGCATGTGAGCTTTTTATATATTTTGGATGTTAACACCTTATCGAGTATGTAATTTATGAATATATTATCCCATACTGTAGGATGCCTTTTTGTTCTACTGATGGTGACCTTTGCTGTACAGAAGCTTTTTGGCATGATGTAGTCCCTTTTGTTCATTTTTTATTTTGTTTGCCTTGCCTGAGGAGATGCAGTCAGGAAAAAGTTGCTCATGTTTATATTTAAGAGAGTTTTGCCTATGTTTTCTTCTAAGATTTTATGGTTTCATGACTTACATTCAGGTCTTTGATCCATTTTGAGTTTACTTTTATGTATGGGGTTAGACAGTAATCCAGTTTCATTCTCTTACATGTAGCTGTCCAGTTTTGCCAACACAAGTTGTTGAAGAGGCTGTTCTTTCTTCATTGTATATCCATGGCTCTTTTATCATATATTAATTGGCCATATATGTATGGGTTTATACCTGGGCTCCATATTCTGTTTCATTGATCTATGGCTCTGTTCTTATGCCAGTACCAAATTGTCTTGAGTACTGTGGCTTTTGTAGTAGAGCTTGAAGTTAGGGAGCATAATTTCCCCCACTTTATTCTTCCTTCTCAGGATTGCTTTTCTATTTGGGGTCTTTTGTGGTTCCACATGAATTTTAGAACTATTTGTTCCAGTTCATTGAAGAATGGTATTTTGATAGTGACTGTGTGAAATCTGTAGTTCCTTTAGGCAGGATGGCCATTTTGACAATATTAATTCTTCCTATCCATGAGCATGGGATGTATTTCCATTTATTGGTGTCTTCTTTGATTTCTCTCAAGAGTGTATTGTAGTTTTCAGGGTATAAGTCTTTCACTTCCTTGGTTATGTTTATTCGTAGGTATTTTATTCTTTTTGATGCACTTGTGAATGGAATTGTTTTCCTGATTTCTCCTTCAGCTAGTTCATCACTAGTATATAGGAATGCAACAGATTTCTGTGTATTAATTTTGTGTCCCACAACTTTGCTGAATTCAGATATTAGATCTACTAGTTTTGGAGTGGATTCCTTAGGGGTTTTTTTGTACAATAATCATGTCATCTGCAAACAGTGACAGTTTAACTTGTTCTTTGCTGATCTGGATGCCTTTTCTTTGTGTTGTCTGATTGCCATGGCTCAGACCTCCAGTACTATGTTGAATAAAAGTGGGGAGAGTGGGCATCCTTTTCTTGTTCCCTATCTTAAAGGAAAAGCTTTCAGCTTTTCACTGTTAAGTATGATGTTTCCTGTGGGTTTGTTCTATATGGCCTTTATTATATTGTGGTTCTTGCCTTCTATACCCATTTTGTTGAGAGTTTTTATCATGATTGGATGTTGTATTTTGTCGAATGTTTTTTCAGCATCTGTGGAGATGATCATTTGGGTTTTTTTTTCTTCTTTTTTTTGATGTGGTGGATGATATTGATGGATTTTCTAATATTGTACCATCCTTGCATCCCTGGAATAAATCCTACTTAATCAATGGTGGATGATCTTTTTGATACATTTTTTAATTGTTTGCTAATATTTTCTTAAGTAGTTTTGCATCTATGTTCATTAGGGATATTGGTCTGTTATTTTCTTTTTTTGTGATGTCTTTGCCTGGTTTTGGTTTTAGAGTGGTGCTGGCCTCATAGAATGAGTTTGGAAATATTCCCTCATCTTCTACTTTTTGGAAAACTCAAAGGAGGATGGATACTAGGTCTTCACTAAATGTCTGATAAAATTCAGCAGTGAAGCCCTCTGGTCCAGGCTTTTGTTCTTACGTAGTTTTTTGATTAACAGTTCAGGTTCATTGCAAGTAATTGGTTTATTCAGTTTTTCTGTTTCTTCCTGGGTCAGTCTTGGAAGGTTATTTTTCTAGAAAGTTGTCCATTTCTTCTAAGTTATCCAGTTTGTTAGCATATACTTTTTATAGTATTCTCTAATAATTCTTTGTATTTCAGTGGTGTCTGTTGTGATTTTTCCTCTCTCATGTCTGATTCTGTTTGTGTGTAGACTGTCTTTTTTTCTTGATAAGTCTGGCTAGGGTTTAATCTATTTTGTTTATTTTCTCGAAGAACCAGCTCTTGGTTTCATTAATTGTTTCTATTGTTTTATTCTTCTCAATGTTATTAATTTCTTTTCTGATCTTTATTATGTCCCTCCTTCTGCTGACTTTGGGCCTCAGTGTTCTTTTCCTAGTTTCATTAATTGGGAATTTAGACTGTTCATTTGGGATTGTTCTTTCTTCTTTAAATAGACCTGACTGCTATACACTTTCCTCTTAGACTTGCCTTCACTGCATCCCACAGAAGCTGGGGCCTTGAGCTGTTGTTTTCATTTGTCTCTATATATTGCTTGATCTGTTTTTATTTGGTCATTGATGCATTGATTATTTAGGAGCATGTTGTTAAACCTCCATGTGTTTGTGGGCCTTTTTGTTTTCTTTGTACAGTTTATTTCTAATTTTATATCTTTGTGATCTAGAAGTTGGTTGGTACAATTTCAATGATTTTGAATTTACTGAGGCTCTTTTTGTTGCCTAATATGTTATCTATTCCAGAAAATGTTCCATGTGCATTTGAGAAGAATGTGAATCCTCTTGCTTTTGGGTGGCGTGTTCTGTAGGTCTGTTAGGTCCATCCATTCTAATGTGTTGTTCAGTGCCTCTGTGTCCTTACTTATTTCCTGTCTGGTTGATCTGTCCTTTGGAGTGAGTGGTGTGTTGAAGTCTCCTAAAATGAGTGCATTGGATTCTATTTCTCCTTTTAATTCTGTTAGTATTTGTTGCACGTATTTGGGTGGTCCTATGTTGGGTGCATACATACTTATAATGGTTATATCCTGTTGTTGGACTGACCCCTTTATCATTATGTAATGTCCTTCTATGTCTTATTAGTTTCTTTGTTTTGAAGTCTATTTTATCTGATACAAGTATTGCAACTCCTGCTTTTTTCTCCCATGTTTGCATGAAATGTCTTTTTTTATCCTTTCACTTTTAGTCTGTATATGTCTTTCAGTTTGAAGTGAGTCTCTTGTAGGCAGCATATAGATGGGTCTTGCTTTTTTATCCATTCTGAAACTCTATGTCTTTTGATTGGTGCATTCAGACCATTTACATTTAGGGTGATTATCAATAGATATGTACTTACTGCCATTTCAGGCTTTGGATTCATGGTTACCAAAGATTCAAGGGCAGCTTTTTTACTATCTAACAGTCTAACTTAACTCACTTATTATGCTATTATAAAAACAAACTGAAGATTCTTTAGTTTTTCCTCCCTTCTTTTTCTTCCTCCTCCACTCTTTATGTGATAATGTCATATTCTGTACTTTTTGTGTATCCCTTAACTGACTTTTGGTTAGCTGATTTAATTTTGCATCTGCTTAGTAATTATTTGGTCTCCTTCCTTTACTGTGTTTTTATTTTCTCTGGTGACAACTATTTAGCCTTAGGCATACTTCCATCTAGAGCAGTCCCTTTAAAATACACTGTAGAGATTGTTTGTGGGAGGTAAATTCCCTCAACTTTTGCTTATCTGGAAATTGTTTAATCCCTCCTTCAAATTTAAATGTTAATCTCGCTGGATAGAGTATTCTTGGTTCAAGGCCCTCTGTTTCATTGCATTGAATATATCATGCCATTCCCTCTGGCCTGTAAGATTACTGCTGAGAAGTCTGATGATAGCCTGATG